>CAFUXE010002943.1:203495-242905 GCA_903364295.1 Serranus cabrilla | reverse complement strand
CCAGAGAGCCCCAGATACCTGCTCATCGACAGGGGGGACAAGGAGGCCTGTATTAACGGTGGGTGATGTCATGTGTCAACCAGTGCTGGAGAGTACATTTGCTTCACTTCAGGTCAATTGTAATGTCCCTACTTTTTTCCATTTTTATGTATTTTTTATAGTTTTAAGTCATGGCCAGTGGTGGAAAAGTATTCAGATCCCTAACTTATGTAAAAATACTAATAATATTACATTGTCAAAAGTAAAAGTCCTGCATTCAAAACCTACAAAAGTATCAGCATCAAAATGTACTTAAAGTATCAAAAGTAAAAGTAATCGATATGCAGAACGAACCCGCTCAGCTTGTTATTTATATTCTAGATGCATTATTAGATTATTTGTATGTAAGGAGCATTTTAATTTGTAAAGATAGCTCTCATTTTAACTACTTAATATCCTGTTATGAGGTTTCATTTAAAAAAAAAAGTCTAATCACTTTGTAATGACCTGAAAATTAACTTGTCGGCTAATATTTGCCTCTAAAATGTAGTGGAGTAGATGTTTGTATATAACTGTTCATAACTCTAAGAAACTGATGTCTGTTCGCATTGTTTTTCTCTTCAATTTTGGTTCCCGTACAATTTTGTTTTGAGTGGCATTTAAAGAGTCTTAAAAGGTCCTAAAACTTACTTGCCTTAAGCTGTAGGAATCCTGTAAATAACTATTCAAATAAACTAACATTCCCAAAAAAAATATGCATTGGAGAACACATTCAATTTTGTGTGCAGAATAAGTGTTTCTTTAAATTTCCCCTTCAGTCTGACCCTCTGAAGAGAGTCCACCCGACCTTAAACTAAAATAAAGTAGTTGAAAGTAGTTCAAATTAGCTCCACATGTAAAATCATACATCACTCATGAGAGATTTTACTGCACAACAAACACTTTTACTATTGAAACTTTAAGTTCAATACTTTCGATTTGACTTCCATTACTGTTGTTGGCTCTGCATATTTAATTATGTTAAACATCTGTTATGTCTAAATAATGAGAGCATAATAAATTAACCCGGAGAAAAAGGTCATCACAGGTCATCTAAGCTGTGTGTATTTTTTTTTTGCGGTCAGCTTTGAGACGGCTGCGAGGCTGTGAGGTCCAGAGCAGCGAGCTGGATGAGATCCTGCAGGAAAAGGCTGAAACCAAAGGCCTGCGGCCCCGTCGACCCTGGGAGCTTTTCACTGATCGCTCTGTGCGCTGGCAGCTCCTCAGCGTCATCGTCATCAGCAGCGCCATGCAGCTCTGCGGGAATGACTCGGTGAGGAGTTGAGAAAGCCATACAAAGTTTGGCATCCCTGAATGTGTGGTTGGACGTCTCTATTGAACGTTGTTATGTAACCCAAAGGGATCCGTGTCACTGATATGGAGCTACAGTAACAGTATCGCATGTCCTCTGCAAAGTCAGAAAGTTGATTAGAAATTTGAGCTGATCCATCAGCGGCTCGTGTCGTGTCCGGGTTTCTTTACGTTCCTCCAGGTCGTATGAATAATGAATAGTGGAGATGCAGCTGAAAGCTGCTGTGAACATGTGAAGACAGCTGATTGTTTTGACTTAAAGGCTTTGTCATCTCCTTGTCAGTTTTGCATTGTGAGAGTTAATAATAATGCATCTAAACGGATTTTTAGTTGCAACCAGTTTCCGAAACTGCTGACTGGTGTGTTTGAGGCTTTTTACCACATGCTCCGCAGCTTTGAGAGGTGGGCAGGGTATTAACATAGTTCGTCTCTGTACAAAACGCTGCCTTAATCCGCTTATTAACAGCTGAAGCCCTTGTAATGATGCTCTGCAACACTTTAATGCTTTTTCTTTGCTCTTTTTTCTTTCAGATTTACTTCTATGCATCATATGTTTTCAAAGAGGCTGGAATATCAAATGAGAAAATCCAATACATCACAATTGGCACCGGCACATGTGAATTCACAGCCTGTATAATGTGTGTAAGTACATTCAGTCATTTCAGCTCATGTTATGTAAGCAGCACGAGGCAAAGAGGGACTGCTGTCTGCATTCCTCTTAAGGCTTTAATGCAGACTGAAGACTAAGAGCAGACCCTCATACTGTACATGCACCTGATTTTACACTGAGACATATGATGTAACACAACATGAACACACACAACAACAACATATACACACATTCCTGAGTAGCTACCAAGCAAAATAAATAAACAGACTGGTCTCCCCTCAAAAACGACCCCATGGCTTGTTTGTACAAACAGCAAAATATGACCCATATTTACGTTCAAACTGTCCTCCACTGTCCTCTAGTGGCCGTAGTGATTATTGACGGTGAGGCAGAGTATGATGCAGAAAAAGTTGCAGTTAGAGTTGGAGGGGAGGTGGATGAGTCAGACAAACCCAGGACTATCACTCAGGAGAACAACGTTTGTGTCTCATGTGAAAACAAACCGTGCATCATGTTTTTATGTCACTTTTATCTCACTTCCTGTAGACACGTCTTCCCCATAAATACTTCAATTCCAGTGTTTCCATATATTTTTTTTACTTCTTAAACTACCTTTAAGTATAACTATGTCAGTGGTTTTGAATCCCAAAATTTTTTTAACAACTGCAAACTGTGTGTATGTGTGATTACTTGTGTGCTATTGTGTATTGTGTATTGACAGATGACCTATTGTGTAGTTTTACGTTGGAGATTCAAATAAAAACTGCTAATTAGAGAATAGAAAATATAGTTCCTGGACGTATTTAAATTGACTTCCTGTACAGTATATGTTGTTCTTCGGACCCAGTCCATTTAATTTGTAAAAAAATGGCAGATTTGTATCGACAGGACTAAACTAAATTCTCAGAAACATGGCCAGAGGCCTTTTACTTTAAGGAGCATCATCAGTATTTTTGCATTGAAAATCACACTGTCTGGATTTCATAATACCGTGATACCACCCAAGACTAGACTTTATGTAACTTACTGCAAAGCCTTGGATACAATTGGTCATAATTAACTAAAAGATTGCATATACTTTCAGAACCTGCTGATTGAGCGCAAAGGTCGGAGGTTCATGCTGATGGGAGGATACATACTCATGACCGTCTGGGCCGTCGTCTTCACCATCGCTCTGTCGCTCGAGGTATCACTTCACTGACCCACATGATAACCTAAATATTGAACCTTTCCAGTGATAAATAAAGTATGCAGCTTATGATTTTTAAGGAAACAATGACAATTAAAAGTGTCTTTTCCTCTTGCTTGTGAGTTGCTCACTGTCAATATTTTACCAGCAATATGTATCCTGGATGCCGTACATGAGCATGGCCTGCATCTTCACATACATCCTCAGCTTCGGCATGGGACCAGGTCAGTTTGACTTTGTTGGAACTCTGGAGGTAAAACATATTTATATGTGACGATGAAGCTAACTCTCATCAATTTGTATTCATTGTTTCTTTTGCAGCTGGAGTGACAGGCGTTCTGCCCACAGAGATCTTCAATCAGACGGCGCGACCGGCAGCCTACATGATCGCCGGCTCCATGATGTGGATCAACCTTTTCATCACTGGGATGCTCTTTCCATTTCTAGTGGTCAGTCTGCCTCGACACCACCGCACTGAAATACACGATTGAGAAGTTGAGGGACACTAATGACACCACAAGCTAAAAACTCCTGAGGATATATAAACTATATAATATAATACCTGTAAACCATATAAACTTCACCCAGGACTGATGGCTTTAAATACGCTCACACACACTCACACACACTCACACTCAACATAACACACAACAACTGACATAATCCCGGTTATATTACTCCCTGAGGACATTTTTGGTAACTGGCCTGTATTATTGTTCCTGACCTTGTCCTGTTTGTTATTGTTTGGTCTTTTTTTGTCTTTTGCAATAAAAAAAAAGTCAGCACTGCAATTAAAATAAAATGATTAATTCACAACAATACAAATAAAATAAAATTGCCAAAGTTATATAAAATAAATGGAAGGCAAGAGACTTGAAAACAGTGTGGTCATGATTTTAAAAATGTGACAGATTCTTCATGATTTTCATCACATCTAACATGAATCTAAAAGCTTTCTGATGCCTTTCCTTCACAGAGGGAGTTGAGTGAGTACTGCTTTGTGCCTTTCGGAGCTGTCTGCGCGCTTGCTGCGCTGTTTGTCGGCCTGTTTCTGCCTGAGACCAAAGGGAAGTCTCTGTCCGCCATCACAAGCGAATTCCATAAACTCAACTTCAAAGGCCAGGACGATAAGTGTGCGGCGCCGACTCAAGCTCAGTATCAGCTGGGTGAAGTGTGTCTGTCCACGGCGTTGTAGACTTTTTCTCCTGAGACACACACAGTCTCAGTATTTCTCTCTCTGACCTGGTCTGCTCGAGCTGGAGGACATCATGAACACGGTGAATGTTCACTCTCACATCACGGAAAGCAGCTTCGTCCTATTATTGCAAATTTATCTTGTGTTTGTTGTCTGTAAAGAGAATTTAAAGAAGTTATCTTTCACATGTTGCACTTAGGCTTTGCCACTTTGTGTCACTGATTGACACGAGACAAAAGTAATTAAAACTACTGTTTATTAGAGAAGAAGAGAAGTCATTTGCTACCTCTTAAAAAAGCACAAAAAGCCTTGCAAACGAATAACTATACAGTTCATTAAGATATTTTACTTTTTTTTCTTATTTCATGGGACAAAGAATTCAGTTGTGGTCCATGTTACCAGCAGAGTTTTGAGCCACTGCAGCACATGGTATGTCCCGTGACTTCATCCTCTCATTAGGGAGGTCAAAGGTCAAAGTAAGCTGCACATCAGAGCTTCCAGTTAAACGACCTGCAGAGCACCGGAGTCTCTCCTGTGCAGCCGGTGGTCGACCAAAGCAAAGAGAATGTTTTTAGCTAGAAACCAATGCAAAATTAGCACCTTATTAAATATAAATCACTTGCATCAGTGTGAAGAACTTATTCATGAAAGAAAAGTATGATGTTGAGAGTTTATTCTACAGTTTTTACATTAATGTGCAATTGTTTATGCAAAATATTGACTTTTGTTGTTTGTTTTTAATGATTTAACTCTGAGCCAATAAAATGATCTTATATTAACATCTGATTTTGGATTTAATAAGGATGAGTATAACAATGAATACAGACTACTATTAAGTTTTCTTTTTTTTTACTGTTTTTCATTGAGTGCAATCAGTACATTTAATTTGAACAAAGACCTATTTGAATGTTCTATTTCAAAAAAAGATCTGACAATTGCTTATAGTTTTAAGTCTAGCAATGTGTTTGGTATTTTGCTTGCTGTAAGTTCAAGGACTTGCAAGAAGAGATAATAATACGCCATTTTAACCAAAAAATCTTGTTTGATCTGGTCTCGGTCAAGGTCTACAGGCGCTGGATCCTGAGTTGCACTTCCCTCAATTAGTAACATGATCTAATGTGTAAAGTGCCTCTTTAATGTGTGCACATGCTACTAATGCTGTACATTTTACAAGCTGTTCATGAGCTTAAATATTCTGCAATCTACACGTCCAAAACACGTCCTAGTTCTGACTTTCCCGTTTAATCTTCCATAAATTTTCTTTTTAAGACACCTCCCTCTCATTAATGTCTAACCCAGGTATCAGGACTTTGTTGTAAAAATCACAGGAATCAACAATCTTATTATAATGAACATGAATGGGCAACTAAAGTCTATTGATGTGTAACTTCAGGCGGTAACCGTTATAAATACGATGGTCCATCCAGGGAGCCTGCACAATAAAATGGACTTTTCATCAACAAAGGTGAGTAAAGAGTACACCATCTTATGCATAAAGTCTGAGTATAAAAAACTTTTCATGCAAAAAAGTTTAATCACTGCAGTTATCACAGCATGTATCATCCAACATAACACCACTTTTGTGCAATCTGTCTCTATGTTTGCATGATAACTATTTTTTCAGTGTTTCAGTCAATTTTTCAGTTCAAGTTCAGATTTTGTACTTGCAAAATACATTTCAGTGCATGTATAATTAATGTTTGAAGCAAGAAAAGGACTTGTACATACACACAGTGGTGGAGGCTGATGTGTCAATGCTGCAAAACAAAAATCCTTCATTACAAACAAAAGAAATGTCACTCAACTTAAAGAACAATTATCAGTGAAATGCACTTTAAGTAGCAAAATAGCAGAAAAATGGACCCTGTGAGTTAATTCTAACAAAGCATTATATTTTATAATATCAAGATTTATGTGGTAAATATTAGTCTGTTAAGTAGCTATTAATTATATTGGTCAAATAAATGTAGAAGAGAAAGCAGATCATTCTGATTTGTAAACTCTAAAGAGGAATCGTTAAAGTTTAACCATTTTAACTAGAAGAGCAACAAGGTGAACGTAACCTGTAACACTTGTTGTAAATATCTCCTGTAAGAACCCGGGCTGTCACTCATTCATAATTCCCTCTTTTCCTTCCAGCTGCAGTACTGGAGGCTCTACCTGCTGTCGCTGGTGTTGGGGATCGGGGGCTCGTTTCAGTACGGGATCCAAGTTTCTGTCATCGCCTCTCCAGCAGAGGTGAGATTCATTTTAACTAGATGAACGAGAATGAACGAGAAGCAGTCAGCACTGATCAGGAAGCACACTTTAACGTCGACCTCTCTGACCTTTCTGACCTTTCTGCAGCACGTTCAGAGGTTTGTGAACCACACATGGCTGTGGAGGTACGGCGCTCCAGTGGACGACTCCACCAACCAGCTCATCTGGTCCTTCATCGTGGCCGTGCTGAGCCTCGGAGCCTGGGCCGGGGCCATCCACAGCGGCAGCCTTCCTATCACATACGGCCGGTTAGACACACACACGTAAACACATGAAAACACGTTAATTACAACTATATATAACCTTAAATGACTAATTGGGGTTGTTAATTAATATCAGTCAGCTATTACTTGCTGACACGTCCAGTTTTCAAACCACTCTGACCTGCCAGATATTTTCTGGAGCCGAAACAACAGTTTCCTGAGCAAACTGGACACAAAAAACATTAATGCTGACCTTTAGTCCACTCTCACATGATATGACAGGCCAAAATCAAGGGACTTTGCTTTCTTTTTCAAAGAAAATAATAAAGAAATAAATGAGTTTGTGTATCAAGGGCAAAATTCAAAGGGAAAACACTAAAAAGAAATAGATGGGAGAATAAATAGGACAGCAAACAAAAAGGGGAAATAATGCAAGTGTAAATAAATAAAGAAGCAAATTGAAATATCAGTTTATTTGGCATTTAATGGTTTATCGATATATTTATCAAGTCATTCATTTATTTATTTATACATTTTTGCTGCCTAGGTCTTCCATTTTTTTCAGCTCCAAAGGTTGGTATAAAATTGATTGTATAAAGACAAAAAGTTAACTGTTTCAAAGGCAAAAAGCACACAAAGTATTGTGTTTGTTTAGACAACATTTAATCTATGAAATGTTGTATATCAATACACATATTGGCTGTCTTGCTTGTGGTTGGATACTACAGTCTTGTGTGGGAGTGGGGTCAATCTTCTCGTCTGACTCCCAGCTAGAAAGCAGGAATATTTGCATTTCCAAAATGTTTTATCTATTCTTTTAATAGAAGGAGATGTCACTGGTTTACATCAGCAGTATATAAAAGAAACCTTTGGTGATTCTTTTGAATTTTGCAGGAAAAAAGCTCTCCTGATCAACAATGTTGTGGCGATGGTCGCTGCTCTTCTCATGCTCTTCAGTCGCTCGGCCAAGTCTTTTGAGATGATCCTTCTGGGAAGATTTCTCTACGGATATAATGTTGGTACGTTCTGACGACATGCTGTGTCTCTGCTACCTTTTTTCTCTCTTCTTCTCTTCATCTTGTCTTTCGTCCGCAGGTCTTGGGTTGAGTGTGCACCTCATGTACCTCGGGGAGAGCTCTCCAAAGAAACTCAGAGGGTTCATGACTCTCACAAGCGCAATCTTCATCGGATTTGGAAAAGTCATGGGTCAAATAATTGGAATCAAGTAAGAACTGACACTTGAAAAACAATATTTTACTCACTTATTAAGCAGACCAAGTTAGGCCTATTAGTTTTCCATTTACACTCATTCTTTCCTGGCAAGATCAAGATCAGATTTTCTTGTTCCAGACTAAAGTGTTAGTTAGAGTTAGTGTAAACTCTATCTTAATAAGTCAGGATGAGCAGCACAAAGTGATGTATTAAGCTCTTTTAATTCCTGTAGTATCACCCTTTTCCCTCTAACAGATTGTGTTTGTTTAATACTCTTGTACAGGGAGATGATGGGCACAGAAGACATGTGGCCGTACCTCTTGGCTATTAGTGGAGTTCCTGCCATCCTGCAGTTTGTGGCGCTGCTCTTCTTCCCTGACGCTCCTCGATACCTTTACATCGACAAAGGAGACACTGAAGGCTGCAAGAAAGGTGAGTGGCATCAGCAGACTCTGTATGCACACTTTTCTTTCGAGATTACAAAGACATTTTTGTATGTTTGGATACAATTCCTAATGTGCCTTTTCCCTCACCATACTGTAAAATGTGCTATCTGTATGTTAATGTATGTGAAAGCCTTGCAGTGGCTGTGGCAGGAGGAAAACTTAAAGCTGGAGCTGGACGACATGCAGAAAGAGAGAGAGAGCGCCGAGGGAGAGAAGGCCAAGACTGTGAAGGACGTCCTCTGCTCTCGCTGTGTGAGGTGGCAGCTCCTGACGCTGATGATCCCGTGTGCTGGCATTCAGCTCTGCGGCATCAACGCTGTATGCGGAGCTTTCCCCTTAATGACACACATCAATACGTGTACTCTGTTAGCGACTTACTGCTGTTTCACACAACATGTTCTGCTTCGTCCAGTTTAATGGCCTCTAATAATTCATTCTCACATCCAGCTGTATTTCTACGCCTTCGACATCTTCCGTGAGTCTGGGGTGCCGGAGGACCAGATGCATTACCTGGCCATTGGTACTGGAGCAACGGAGCTCATCACTTCTACAATTTGTGTAAATATCTCTTCAGAGTAGCATGAAACTGAGTCATGTAATTACACCTAGGGACAATACAAAATACAGTACAGAAACAAATTATATATGATATCATAGTTTATGGATCATTTCTACATTGTAAATGATATGACAAGGTTTTATTGGGAAAAAGAATAGTTCAGTTTTGGGGAGGATTTATATATGTATGTATATATTCTTTTTTCCTTTTAAATCATAGTAAAGAGGCACAGAAACGACGGACTATGAGATTATTAGAGAGATTAATAATGGGATTAGAATCATATTAAATAAAGAACTAATTAAATAAATGCGTTCTTCTTTTGAGATAAAAAATACAAAGTGCATAAACACTGAAAACAATTACATAATCAAAACAGGTTTATAAAAAGGAAAAGAAGAAATCACCTTTTGTGTCCTATTATTCATGGTCACTAGATTTATTTATTTACATTTATTATTTTTAGTCATGTTTTATTCATTTATATATAATCAAAATTGTGATTCCAGTGATTTAGTGTTTTAATATTGTAAAAGTGTTGTTGTGAAAATTATTTGTATTATTAATATAATTATTTTGAGGGTTTTCTTACCTGTATGTTGGGATACTTTTGTGCATAACTTTTCTAAAATTCTAAAGATTTATTCCAACTATTGACTATTCAACATGTCTGTTGTGTCTCAGTCTTTCTTGATAGATCGCGCTGGCAGAAAGAGGCTGATGGGCTATGGCTATTTAATGATGGGTGTCACGATGTGTGTACTTACAGTCATGCTGTCCATCAAGGTAAACACAGTCACACTGCACACTTCTTCATGCTGCAGAGGATCAATTATCAAATTATACATTTTTTCTCTCAGGATCTGAACTCTTGGATCCCGTATGTGAACATCGGCCTGATCTTCTGTGTCATCAGCATCTATGGACTTGGACCTTGTGAGCTTTCGTTGCTGGAAACATGACTATATGTAAATAAACTGTGTTTCTGTTATTCATTCACCTTTCATCTCGTTGAAGCTGGGGTGTGTATGGCTCTTTCTGCTGACCTCTTCTTACAAGCCTGGCGGCCTTCTGCTTTTGTGATCAGTGGGAGCATCAACTGGCTCTGCATGTTCCTTGTGGGGTTGTTGTTCGGGTATATTGTGGTGAGATATGTGTTAATCCATATACATTATATCTCTATTTGCACTTCATGTTATTTTACACTGTGGTTTCTGTGTGTGCATACAGGATGGACTTGGACAGTTCTGCTTCCTGATTTTCGTGGCTTACACCATTTTCAGTGCAGCGTTTCTGCTATATTTTGTCCCAGAGACCAAAGGAAAGACGATGGTAGAGATCATGGAGGACTTCAACAAACTGAATTACAAGAATTGTAAGAGTCCTGACATTGAAAAGACTGACATTGATCTCGCAACGAAATTATAACATGTGAATCGCTAAGAGGTGAAACACTGGCTGAAAACAAACTTGTGATCACTGATCATGCACATGGACACACACACACACAAACACACAGAGGAACAGACACACACAAAATACATAACACATACCCCATAAAACTATGAACATATTGCAATGAATTAGAAAACATGCACATATATGCAACTTATGTAAAATGATTGAAAAGGGATGTAAATATTGTAAGATCATACCACATGTATGAGAATGTCACTATTTATTATGTACTCAATGTATTTTTAGTGTCCAATTTTAAACAGAAAAGCTCAACTGGGGTCAGGGGACGCAAATTAGCCTTGCTAGAAATCCTGTATCATGTTATTAGAACTCGTTACAATGCTTTTTGTATTTTCCCTGACAAGGAAACTGGACTTGAGCTTCAAATTCTGGCAGCTTTACATTTCAGCTACCAGGTTTTCAGGCGTTTTTATCAATAGTTGATCCAACAAAGACTCAGAATATATAGGTTCAACACTGGTTACACCACTTCATGTAAGTTATTTCATTAATACAAGAATGTCACACCTCACTAGTTTTAAACAACTAATAATTCATATTACATGTCGCTGTCTGGGTTTTTGGTGACAGAAGTGACCATATTTGGATAAAAGGGTGGAGCTGGGGAGAAGATGCTAAGTAATTAGCTAAAGCTTTCACTAGCTAGCTCTTTTCATGAGCTTGGTGTAAATCAAAATGAACATCATGCTGTGTTGAAAAAGACTTGAAACGATCAATTGAGAACATAAACTTATTCAGAAAATATTTAGTGAGGTAATAAATCAGGAGGAAAGTCGGGTCATTTTCTCATTGACTTTCATATAATCGGACTTCTTTTTGCAACCAGTGGAGTCGCCCCCTGCTGGCCATTGAGCTTCAACAGAGAAACACAAGCGCAGCGCCCCCTACTGTAGCAGACAAAAACTACAAGAGAAAAGATCTGAGCTTTTTCAATTGCAATTTATTTGATGCTCATCTCTGTACCAACAAGAGAGATGAGACTCAATAACAGAGTACAAAAACAAATATCTATAGAAAAGTATGCTTATATTGAAATATGTCCAAAGACGTTATAACAAAACATGTATCTCACATGTCTTAAGAGCAATCTTGTTGAGTATGATGATAAAATACCAAGTTAACATATTGTACATTTTCTGTGTGTGTTTTTATACAAAAGTGTCAATGCAAGTCACTCTGTACAATTTCTTAACCTTTAGAAAAGAGGACCTTTTTTAATCCACTGCTGTGCACAATCAGTATTTGGAAGGCACTTTGCAACAGACCAAAAGCAGAAAACAAAAACATTGAGGCCTAAATACTCAACGAAACACCTTTTACACTCGAGTACCAACATGAGTGAAACAAAAATCATACATCCCAGTGAAGAACACAAACAAAAGGAACATTATTTCCTTACAGCATCTTCCACTTGTTTTCAAATCATCAACGAAAAAACAACCCTTATCACCTTTTAAGGAGTAAATACTAGTGCAGAGTGGATCAAAAAAGGAGAAAAAACTTGGTCAAAGACGTGAGTCGTGCAGCCGGCAGTGTGAGCGCTACCAGAGCAGAGTGACAGTGCGGTGAACAATGAAACTATCACTGCCACCAACCAGTGATCGACATTTAGTCCCCAGCTCAGCTCGCATGCCAGAACATGCAGTTTACACTTTCAATCAAATGGCCATAACTTAACTTATCCCTCCACATGATGGACGAGAAGAAAAACAAATCTTTATATGTACAGGACCACCATTGACAAACACTGATCATATTGGTTGGTTCATATATATTTATATATATATTTATAGAATGTGTATATGAATGGTATATACACTTGTTACAATCACAACATAACCATAAATAATATAGGAATGTACTGAATTCAACAGACTAAATTACACACAAATAATAATTAAACAGAAAGCAGGAAACACGGATCAAAACACGGAAACAGACACACAGCACACGTATACACTCTTTCTCCAGACCATCACCCTCCCACACACACACACTCAAACACACACACACACACACACTGCTAGCCCCTTCGCTGTTGGACTGGGTTTGATTTGCATCATGATGCAGGTTTTACAACACAAGCAAAAACACAGACCTGTGATCTCTTCTCACATAAGCCAGCAGAGTTTTGACGCCAGTTCTCTAACAGTGATGACTTTGTTGGTTTCAGTATATACAGAGGAAGAATGATTGTAAAACGGGTCTGCTTTTTAACCAAAACCAAGTTAGTCTTTCCTTATAAATATTTGATCCTTACATATAATGTTCTCTGAGGGACATCCTGACGGCTTACTGAAAAATCATAAATACATATTTTACCTCTTACCTGTAGTAATATTTATCAATCTAGATGTGTTGATGAGGAGATATTAGCCTTCTCTTGATTATAATGGAACTCTATGGCACTATAAGGTTGTGGTGCCCTAAAGCGCTAAACAAAAAACTAAATGTAATTGTCTTTAGTACCCATGATTTCTGGAAGGGAACATTGCTGTTGAGTTAAACATTTTTTTGGAGCTTTAAGCACCCCATGTGAAGCGCCATTTACACTTCCATGATATTCTACAGAGGGAAGACATCTCTGTGGCCGATATCTGCAACTATCCCTGACTTTAAGTTTGGCCACGTCACGGCAACGTGCTGAGCTCAAAGCAGCCACTGCAGCTTTCAATGGATCCTGCTTGGTGTGTTTTTACCATAAGATGCAAACCAATTCAGTGGCAAAGAAACTTTCTCAATACAATGGAAGAGGAGCGAGATTTCAAGTTAAACAAAGCAAAGCAAAAAAGTGGAGATGAGGCTCCCACTGCGTTTCGATTTGAGGAACTATTCAGTTAAGTCTGTCCTCATTACAGGAATGTCTTGGTGCAACATTTTGGATTAAACACATTTTCACTGCAAGCCACTTGGATGGATAGCTTGCACCTCAACCTAGCGTCTGTTAGTGCAAACACAAGACAACACAACCAAATCTGACAGGAGGCAAGTGAGCAAAACAACAAGTGCAGGTGATGAAGAGGAAAACACCAGAGAAGTAAAGTGAGCTCAATGTAAAAGTAGCATTATGTTTGGTTGGTCCAGAGGCTGGTGGATCAGGGTGCGACTCCTCCTTTTAACCCTAACGCTGCTGCACAACACACATAACCGCACATCTCCATTTAACATAATTTAGAGTGAAAAAATTATCAAAAACGAGCAAACCACAAGATTTTTGTTTGACAATTCAAAAAAACTGTACACAAAACCAAGGGCATGAATAAGTTAATAAAATATAATCTACATTTCTCAAAATATATACTGAAAATATACCTGACCTTGGTCCCTGTTTAATGTACACAGCTGATTTAATACCTAACAAAAAGGCTTGGAAACTTTGTGATTGTTGAAAGGGGGGGAACAAATCTCATTCCTAACAAGCTCAAGGCATGTTTCAAGACTCCTTTTATAGGTTTAATTGTTTTCATTTCTAAAAAGTATTCCAGCGCGCACGAGATCATAGTAATAATGGCTTTCCTCTCCTTACTTTACAGTTTTCTAAAGAAACAATTTACAAATCAAGTTTTTTTTTCATTTCTCAATAAGCTGCCAGTATTTTTTGGTTCATTTAGAAAATAACTCCCTCCAGCGATCAGTGTACCAGCTCTGGTAAGATTCACAGCCACTCAGGTTGATGGTGAATGACTTAAATCTGAAGAAAATAAAGCTGTGTTGCTACTGGAGCGTTACTATAAATACACAGGGTGTGTTCAGCTTTCTCAAGAGTCAAATTCAAGCACTTTTAAGGTACGTGAACTAAAAATTTCATCTGTTTATAATAACTTTGACTGCATGTTTTCATCATGATTATTGATTTCCAGAATGACAGATCAACAGAGGACTTATTTAGCTATTAGCTAGCTTAGCTCGTCTGGACGCCAGAACATAAAAAATATGATGGGATTGTTTCATTTCAAATATTAAATATTTTCGTCTCACATGATTGATTGTATAGCTAAAGCACCACATTATGTTGACGGTTTTAAGCAGATTTTAATGGTGCAAGGTGAACTTTGTGTGGATGCTGCAACACTTCAAATTCAATGTTTTATCCGTTCTTGTTCAAAAAGTGCTTCTTAACTGTAATCCTGTCAACAGTAATTCATTAAAGGTCCTTGACAGCTATCAGTGTTACTCAAAAACTGGCATTTTCTCAATGTCTCCAAAGGAAATTGGTTAAAAAAAATGTTTTGCGAAATATGCCATGGGCTTGTTAGGGATGTTTGTCAGAATAATTCATATATTAAATCAAAAACCTATCAAAATGTACGCCAATTTAAATCCCTGTCCTTAAGAAAAACAAGACCCTTCCTTAAAAGAAGAACATAAATACAGAATTCAGCCCTCTTGTTGCTCTGAGGTAAAGACGTTTGTTTTACAGCCTTTAAGGGAACACGAAGGAGTACGAAGCATTAAAATCACTGTAACGGCCAAGGGTGGATTTACCAGGTACATCAGAGCAGTTAAAGTGGGCGATCACACAATAAGTAATTACTGGTTTTAAAGTTGCAGTAAATAACTCGTCTCATGTCGAGAAACGTTTGTGCAGCTAAGAAAGCTCAACAACACACAAGCCAAAAACAAAAGAGAGAATACCAAACGTAACTTCAACAGATCCACATCAGATAAAGGAAATAAAACCTTCATGTTTTTTTCTTTATAAAGAATATTTCAACACCGTGCGCGCACTTTTTATACTCTGAAAAAAGTAGAAAAAGTAGGAATCGTATGGCAGTCTGTGACAAAAATATCAGATACACATTAAGTGACGTAACAAACGGAAAAAGTCGCCTTGAGGCAAAGTTATTCCCAAATACAGAGCATCTTCTGTGGGCAACCCGGCTTTGTCCTAAGAATGAGAAGATTTGCAAACACGTCACTTCCCTCCAAAGTCGATTCCACTTTGTCCAGCCTCAGCATCCACCAGTGAAGAGGCAAAAGCAGACTGGACTATCTGAAAGCCAAAAGACTCGAGCAGGGACATGTTTTGTTGAGGGGAGAAGGGAGAGGTCAGGGAGGGAGCCAGCTCATTTAAGCCCGACCCTGAAACCCCCTGGGTCTTCTGGGCTTTGTGAACTCTGTGCTGGTGCTTGTTGAGGTAGGACTTGGTGCGGAAGGCCTGACCGCAGATGCCGCAGGTAAACTTCTTCTCAGGGTCCGTCTTGGCTTTAGATCCCTCTGGAGAGCCCAAGGCCCCCGCAGAGGCTCCGTTACAGGCTAAAGAGGGCATCTCGAGCTCCGGCCCGTCAGGTTTGTGGGGAGATTTAAGCTCCTCGCCGTTGGACAATTCCCCGAATGATGGATCTGATTCTTCTGATTCCAGATGAGGACATTTCCCAGAGTTTTCCTGCCCATCTGTGGTAAATCCAGCAGGGATAGGAAGGAAGAGTGTGAGACAGAGAGAGAGAGAAAAAAGGGGAAACAGGAGGAAAAGGATGCAGGAATTAGGGCAAATGGATTATATAATACAACTTTAATCCTGTAGTTGGTTGGCACCTGCAAAAACTCCAATATTTAACTTGAGAACTTCAGTGAGAAGGCACCAAGAACAAGTAGAACAAATTGTGACAATTAATCTTACAGATCATTCAATAAATACAGTAAAAAAAAATGTTAATACAGCATTTAACTATAAAAACATTTATCTCAGTCCATTTGCCCAGTCTCCACTGACAGTTCTGCTGTGCTCATCCAATCAGTGGGCAGTGCTAGCACCATGCCCCCACCCACCCTCCTGCTGGACTGTACTGACCTGCAGCAGGCCCATGGACGGGGAAGCCAGGCACCCCGCCAGAGCGGCAATCCCAGAAATATGGAGCCCCACCTGCCTTCCCCATGAGCAGCTCAGGCTGCAGGCCCAAGGCTGGAGGGCCGGGCTGGGGAAGAGCTGGGTGTCCAGAGAGCCCATGAAAGCGACCCTCTGCCTCAGACGAGGTGAGAAGCAGCTGGCGACTGGCGCACAGGTCTACACAACACCCGGCCAGGGAGAAAGGAAGGGGGAGGGGGCAGACACAACAGGCCGGTGGAAACCATACGGACACAATTACCTTCATTTCATCACTAGTGCTTGAACTGTGTCTGTAAACAAAGTAGACTAGACAGTGCTGCTAGTTTGAATGGATCCACGTTGGGTGAGTCCCATCACTAAAGCTGTCAAAGATTAATTAGTAACTTTTTCCTCCCAGCAAATAACAAATCCCTGAATTACAACTTGTGATGTAAGCGTATAGCGCTATGTTGGCAAACACTACGTCAACCAACACTGATTTTAACATCCTGGATTCAAAGGAAACGGCTGAACAAACAACTCCTAATAAGCTTGACAAGTCTCCACTTTCTTTCACCTGTCAGGTTGATTTGGCACTGAGGAACTCCTTATTGATTAAGTGATAAAAGCACTAGCTGAAAAGAGACTTGTGAACTAGAGTTAATTTGAGAAAATGTACAAATATCCATATGTGTTAATGCATCTGCAGCCACATGATGCAATGTAGAAGATGGTCAACAAAGCAACCACCATCAGTTAAATAGTTGAATCTTATATAAGCTCTGGAAGCAAAAGCAGCTCCCGTTATAACCAGTGGTGGAGCATTCAGATCCCTTACTAGAGTAAAAATACTATTACCACACTGTGAAATTACCTCACTGCAAGTACAAGTCCTGCATTCAAAACGCATTTAAATAAAAGTACAAAAGTACCAGCATCACGTTTATGTGTGTACTTAAAAGTATCAAAAGTAAAAGTACTTGTTACACCGAATGCACCAACTCAGATCGTTTTATATATTCCAAATATATTAGTGAATTAATGACTGGTTCATTTATGCAAGTAGCTTTTTTTTCTCAAGGCATGTCTCATTTTAACTATTTATCATAATGTTAGGAGCAGAACTATGAAGTTACCTCAAAATTGTACTTAAGTACAGTAATTGAGGAAATGTACTTAGTTACATTCCACCTCTGATTATAACTAAGTTTAATAGCCTACTTTAGTTTGGTAATTAGTCAAACAGAATACTTTTTTTAAAATGCTCTTCAGTTATAAGTGCATACAACAGACGTAAATATCATCTTCCATACAATCGGTTGTAGTTGTGGCTCACACTTCACTGCCTCTATGCTGCTGGTTCTACAAAGGTTTCAATGAATCCAGGGCAAATGGAGCACACATTAGGACACTCATGCAACACTGTGCATTGCTCAACAACTTCGGATGGACCAGCCAAGCAGAAACAGACGCCGTATGATGCCATGGCCATGCTGGACAGACACACACACATTAAAAAAAAGTGACTCAGCACTTCATATTCTTACATGGTCACGTGTAAGAACGGTCGACTACAGAGTCTAGAGAACTATCACAGTGAACCAGCAGATAGTAGCTCAAATCAAAGTACAGTTTAGAACTTGTTCACGCATTCTGCTAGCTGTTACCATCTGGGGTGTAGCTTGATTTAGCATGCTGATCGACAAGTTCAAATTAAATCTACTGCCATTCACTCGTTCATGTAAAGCATTTCTTTTATAAATGAGTTGTTCACTTTACAACTGAAGCTTGGACACAAACACAACTTGTTGGCTATAATTGTAGAAGCATCTTTCCCAATTAGTTCACTTGCTTGTTTGACAAATTCATAGATCTGATTGGGCAAATGAGTGGATTATGTCCACTTTTGATATGTTTAACAGTTTGTTTCTATCTGCATATGACATGGTAAATGCCTTCAAAGCAGATAGCCCCTATATCTCCATTTTATTCCTGTTATTTCCCATGTTAAATTTCCACCTAAAATATTCCTGGAATTTTGCAGCCCTAGCCTTCCTTAGTTTTATAAGTCAAACTACAGAAAATGTCATGATTTATAGAACTATAGTTTCACTTCTGTAAGTCACTAAATATGTGGTCTGTCTGTCGACTTTCATTTAGTAACAAACGCACTGCTCATAGGTACACCAAAAAGGTTCCTCCAGCTATATCGGCAAACCTAACCTTTGATATGAGTCAGTGAATCTTCTGAGAACACACTAGTATTTCCAACACTTGTGTGACTGACTTCCTGCCTTACACTTAATCTGCAGTTTAGAAGATTCCCTCATAGAAGTGGTGGATACTGTAAGTGGTTTTCCTTCTTCCTAATTACCACTGGGAGGTTCTGTGTACACTTCCCCCATCACAATGAAAGACATTGGCAGTCAGCCAGCAGAAAGACAACCAGCACATGAAATTGCACAAAATGTTTGAGCGCAAAAGCTTGGCAGCAGAGGTTGATGTATGCTTCAACATACACAAAAGGATGCAGCAGCATGTTTCTCCAAATAGCAGCAGAGCAAATGAAAGCCAGAAACATGAAAGTCTGGGATGGGGCGGGCGGCTGCTTGCCTTCCACTGAGCACTGGCGTCCCATGTGGTAAGGGGTGCCGTTGTGCATCTGCAGCTCCCCCCTTGGCTCAGGGAAGGTGTGCATTGTGGCAGAGGGGGGCAGTGGAGAGCCATGGTGTGTCTTTATATGCACCTTAAGGTAGGACGCAGTAGAGAAACCTGGGACCAGAAGAACAAAGAACAAGGCAGTTGTTTGACACAGTCAAGGCCTTGACTGTGACGAGGGGCGCCCTGGCTACTCCAAGTCCATGATCCGGTTTGACCAGAAAAACTAAGAGCAGTATATCAGAAGCAAGGGGCAACAATCAATTACCCATCACGAGCAAAAAAGGAGTGATTTAAATTGTAAAAAAAAAAAATATTAATAATCTGAAAACAACCAGACAGTTCTAGATTTTGTTGAGTTGTGTACTTCCATGACTGCAAATGTTTCAAACGGTGTTCAAACTCAGTGGAAAGTGTAATTTTAGTCAAGGTAATGGTGTGTTTCAATTCAGACAGGGGTGTAATGACAAAGACATGGATAATTATTGATATATCCAGTAATCTGTGAATGATCCATCTGCATTGTACAATGTCCAAACATCGATGCATTTCTCCATCTTTGACATAAACGTTGAGAAGTAAACCAAGCACCTGATAGAACCTATCTAGGGAATGGTCTAGGTTCATAATTATAAGATCATCTCAGGCTCTTTAAGTTAACCCATGAAAGCATTTGCACTTTAATGCAATGTGGCACTTCATAGTGAACAGAAGGTCTTATTTTATTGTTTGTATTAAAAAAGAATGGATTTTTTTTTTTATATTTGGAAGAGCTCAAAAATAAAATGGTAAAATCATATTTTAGTTGCTTTTTGTGAGTTGATAGAAATGTAACAGGCTGTGTTGAATGAGCATTTGATATCACTCGAATCGATCGCTGGCCCCTGAATCAAACCTAATCTAAGTCGTACTGCAGCAGACATTATCTAAGGAATGGATCTAATATCGTGCCGCGATGAAACCCGTGATTTACACCCCAAACGTCGGAGAGTAATTCAAAATCAATGTTATGGAATTATACTCGCTAACAGTAGCACAGCATTTTTATTACACGATGTTGTGCTATGCATACCAAGTGGCTCAAGCCCGCCGTCGTGCTAATGCGTTCGGTAACAATATAAACTCTACACACGCTCATTAAATTACTTTTAGTATGGACATTTGAACTCAGATAACAGCGCTGGGTTACCACACAATGGAATTTTCCACATTACGTTAGCAACAGTAGCTTCATGGGAAGTCGACTCATATAATGGTGAGCGAGCAAGTTAACGTTACTTAAAGCCATTTCATTAGAACAAAATTACATTATGTGAATAAATATAACTTAAATACCACATTAACTCTGCCGTGAACATTATCACATCAGATTTTTTTTTTTATCAATCATGGTTGTTTAACAATGAAGACAACTACTGATCCCACACTACTTCTGGTTAATGTTTTAACTGAGAGACCCCAAGAGGCAGAAATTACTATTACTGAGTAGCAGTATGTTCAGTCATTTAGGAACCAGTACTTTCAGCCTTGTTTCACTCGTATTGTTAACGGACACATCTGCAGGAAGGACATTTCTGTTTTGTTTTAACTCAGCTTTTCTCCACTGTCTTGAATTCAATGTATTTACTGCTGCGTTTGATGGCTTTTTTATCTTTTACCCTTCAATCTACTTTATCCACTATTTCAGTTGCAGCCTTGCACATCTCATGTTTCTTATCTTGTTTGTACTTGTGTTGTTGTTGCGGTTATTGTTTTGAGTACAAAGCGCACCCATGCAAAACAGGGAACACACATTTCATTGGATCTCTCCGTACAGATAAAGGTTAACCTCATTAAAAAACAGAGGGCAACCAAGCCTCCAGGAAGAAAAGAGGGGTGATTTAAGTGTAGTGGTAGCCACAGTCAATAGGATTGGACTGTAGTGTAAAGTGCTTTCAAGGCACAAAAAAAGCAGAAGCCTGAGGAAGCCTAAAAACACTTTCAGCATGTAGCATCAAGACGACATGCACAAGGTAAAGGCCAACTTTCAGACATATTTGTCACATTCAGTATGAACATTTCACATTGTTTAGAGACCAAACATGTCTTCTTAATATTTTGGTACGACTCAATGCAAAACACAAACACAATTTTAAATTGCAGTGAGTGGCACCATCAAATAAGGACACACAGAACACACCCTTTACAATAAAATGGGATATCAGGGGTGTTTATGCTTCCTCCTGTGTCCAGACAGAAAATTACACCTCAAAGTGCACCCTTCTTTTGTTGGAGTCCTCATTATTTTCATTCTCTGTTGTGGCAAAAACATTCTATCTTTCATGCTAGGACATATTTTATGCCCTGTGTGTCCAGGCATATATCTGATTGGCAGAAACATTGCATTGATAGATCACGGTTCAACATTAAGATAATGGCCAACAAAGTAACAAAAAATAAGGTTTTAGTCACGGTTCGGGCTGCAACCAATGATTATTTCCTTAATTGACTAATCTGCAGATTATTTTGTAGATTCATTGAAAATATCCAGCTTAATAACATATAACATGTAAAAGTAGGAAATCTCCATATTAGAAAGGCTGAAAACAGCAATTTCTGACAGTTTTGCATGACAAATTACTTTTTACGATTAACTGATTATCATAATAACTAGCAGCACAGGTGCAGGTGTTTGGACATGGTTCTAATTTTACATCACAAACAAAATGAAATGATTCACAAAGTAAAAATGTATTAATTGCAATAGCATGACCATAACTCCAGATGTTTGTTATTTCCCTAAAAACACGCAGCAGAGCCAGCCGAATACCAAAATCAGATCCTCTTCCAAATGTCCTGAATGACTTATTGGTCGGGGACAGAGTGGTGTCAGGGTTTGTAACAGTGCAGTGCATGCTGAGACGTCTTAGATAATTACCTTTGTTGCAAATGCCACAGTAGTTATGCGTCCCTTCACTGTGTTTCTTGAGGTGGTCCGTCATGTAAGCAGCCCGCAGAAACTTGCCACAAACTTTGCAGGGAATTTTGTCCTCGTGGCATGCAAGGTGTGACCGGAGGCGATCTCTTGTAGCAAAAGAGGCATTACAAATCTGAAATACAGAAATCAACATGTTGACACTTTTCACACATATCATGGTTTAAAACTGTTAGTAGATATGGGTTTTTTTTATTAACTCTCTATAGATCTTCAATGTTACCTGGCACTTGTGGGGTCTCTCTGTTGTGTGAACCTGTTTGATATGTCCATTCAGGTGGTCTGGCCTGGAGAGAAAAAGGGAAAATATTTGTTATATATATTTTTGACACAGCTAAAGATGCCATCTCTTAGCATTCCTCACTGAAAATGTGAGAAAATATTGCTGTTGTTGTTGAATACTATGTGGTTAACGACACTCATTTTATTTATTTATCTTTCTTAATTAATTCACAGCAGCAACCAAACCAAAAGCAAGTACTACTCAGGTGGGCGTTGTTGACCTTCCTGTGCAATGTTCCTCTATTACAACCAAGTGCTTTGTCATTAATATGTGTGAGTGTGGAATTATACCCACTAAATGTTAAAATGTTACATTGCATTTCACAAGTTTTTTTCCTGTAAGGATTGTTTAATATCTACAGAGGCTGACTGATAGTAGTGGTAGTTGTGTGTCATAAGTTGTGTACCGGTCACATCTAGTAAAAATATGAATGAAAGAATCTGAAAACACCCACTAGACACTTTTTTAAAGGAGTGAACATGCAACAACTGGCTTCCTTACAGTTATTATTTGCATGTATTTGAACCTCCAGAGCAGTAGGTGGTGACAGCGAGTTTGCAGCAGGGCCTGGGAGCACTGAGTATGGGAAACTGGTCCGTGTGGCTGAAGCCAAATGACTCGGATGACAAGTCACCCTGTAATGGTTCGGCAGTTTTCTCACAACAGAAAGCATGAGGTTTGTGTGATATGACAACACTGAAGTGTTTCAGGGTTGCAGAAAGTGGACTTCCTATAACTAGTGATAATACCCTCCCACACACTTCAGGGTTTGGACTCTGTCCTCTCGGTTAACTGGTACCATCTCAAAGAATGACCACGTAAAAAGTTTGACTAATATCCTTGTTTTTGGATTTCAGACTGAGATCCAGGCTGCGGTGGACTACATCATGTGTCTGCTTCCATCAGTGTTTTCTCTGCGGCACAGCTGTGGTTTCACAGTGTAGTGTTGGAAAGCACATTTACTCAAGAAATGCAATTAAATATGATTTTGCGGTACTTAAGTATTTAAATTTCATATTTATTTCTACTCCATTACATTTTGGGAGGTAAATGTCATACTTTTTTTCTCTACACTACATTTGTCTGACAGCTTTAGTTGCTATGCAAATTTACATTATCAATACAAAATACAAAGTATAGTAGTATTTAAAATAGTTGGAATAAGCTCAGCCTTGACTAGCTGCAACATAAAGTGATTACATTTATGCATGACTAACAGGGCCGATGGCCATTTTTGCAAAGCTGGAAGCCAATTCTTGGTCTTTGGTTGCCATAAGTGGAAACCACTTTTTAACATATAAAAATGGCTACAGCAAAAGGTGCACCACAATATAAACATTTTTGCACGATTGGAACCGAGGATGAACACTTAAAGTGATTACACTAAAGGTTGAAATTCTGTAAAGTATTAGATACATCAAAAACTAAAGAGTTTTGTTTGGTTACTTTAAAAAAGCTTTTACTCTTTTGTCACAGTGTCATTATTATGCTAAGGTTGAACTACTTAGTATCGTCATTACCCTAAATATAAGGGGGTTAAAAATAGCAATCATATTGACAGTTTCAGCAACCTAAAGATTGTCCGACCTCGGGTTGAGCTCTGACAAATTTGAATACAATAATATGCTAAACATTATTCTACCATAAGCTACTTTGCATAATGGTTTGGGTAACTTTGGGTATTTACAACATGTATACTCTTCCTTAAGCAAAACATTTAAATGCAGGACTTTTACTTGCAACAGAGTATTTCTACAATGTGGTACACTGAGTACTACTACTTGCCAATGATGTGCAAATACATAGTGTGTAGGTTGATTTGAGAACCACAGGCACAATTACGGCACTGTTTTCTACACTCTACAACCCAGGACATACTGTCACTGTGAACAAAGTTCAACTCACCTTGAAAAACCTTTTCCACAGCTTTGGCACACATAAGGTTTCCCGACCGAGCCGTCGTGGGATCGCACATGGTATGACATCCTGTCCTTGCGTTTGAACCGGAGCCCGCACACATGGCAAGCGTACGGCTTCTCCCCGGAGTGGGAGAGCTTGTGTCGGTTCAGGTGGTAAACGTCGCGGAAAACTTTACCGCAAAGATCACAGCCGACATGCCGCCTGGTCCTCTCCCGCTTGCGGCCGTTGTCGAGCGTCAGCCCTCCATGTAGCTGCACATCGTTTTCCACCAGACCGGGCTGAGACATTAAAGACATGCCCCCGGCTGTTGACAGGCTGTCACCGACGTTGTTTACACCGCCGGTGTGGGCTCCGTGTTGTGCTTCATGGTTCTTCAACCGAGAAGCCTCTGTAAAAGCCTTACCGCAAGTCCCGCACGGAAACAGCCCATTGTCTTTCTGTGTGCTGTTATTAAAGTGTACAGCCTCAACAACCCCGCCAGCTTTCTTTGGTCTCCCCTTGTTCCTTTTCGACCCAGGGGAGCCAGCGTCGTGCTGAAACGTGCTCCCCGGTATTTCCGTTGATGGGGAAACGGTCAGTCCTTCCACGGGCTCCAGCATTGGCATCGACGACTCGCCGCCGTCCTCCAACAACACCGCGGCGGTGTCTTCACTCCCATCCACATGCATCTGTGCATTGTTAGCAAAGCTTTGACCGTTCACCAGCATTCCCGTGCCGTTAACCAGATCCTGCTGCGCCACCGGGAAGCCCAGCTCCGTGGCGGCCGTGGCCTGGAAAAGGCTGGCGTCTCCTCCCCGTGAGGTGGGGACGAGGATTTGTACGTTTGACTGCTTGATCACCTCCTGACATATCTCAATAACCGACCGCATCAGGAGAAACTTGGCAGCTGTCATCAACTCCGGGAAGCACTCCAGTCGCACCACGATCCTGGAGGTGTAAGCGAAGTCCAAAACGTCTTTAAAAACTTTCGGGCTGATGGTGTGCATCTCCAGCTCCTTGGCGTCGCCGTCGCCCTCCGTCTGGCGGCTGAAGACCGACTCGAAATACTCGCTGCACGCGGCTAACACCGCCTTGTGTGCGGGGAAGCTCTCCTCGCCGACGCGTAGGATCACATCGCAGAACCTGCCTCCATCTTTCCTCTGAATGTTGAGGTTGTGTAGCATCTCCGCACTGTGCTTGCTCACCTGATAGGTGTACGAAGAAGTCCAAGACGGCTCCGCTACCTTCTCCATGCCGAATTCATCCAAATAACAATGGTTGTTAGCGACAACGGTCGGAGAAATGACGGATTTTGTGTAACGATTTCGGTCGGTTGACACCAGCTAGCTACAAAATCCAAAACCAACCGCCCCTCCCCGTCGTTTTAGCATCTAACGTTAAACGTTAGCAGCAGTAGCAGCAGGGAAAAATGGCAGCCCCCCAGCTTCCTGTGAACTTTGACCCTGGTTTCTTGAGGGGTGGGGGTCGCTCTTGTTTTGTGAAAAATGTTTCACCAGGGTTTGATATTGAATGTGTATATTTTTAACGAATCTCTCATTGTTACGGCTGTAGGTTGGAGGAGTAGAGCCCCGGCAGCACCGCAGGGGTCTCGTGTCTTTATGCCAAAACGTTAACACGCAGGTCTCTTCCTGCCTGGTCTGTTTATGAAACCCCTCCCCCAACCGACCACAAAAAACCCTTTTCCTCTGTGTGAATGCTGTCTGTAAGCATGCAGCGCAATATTATACTGTACAAGTCACTGAGGGTAAACTCTGGCAACAATACAAGACAAAAAACCCGTAAAATTAACTCAAACGAGTGCCAATATTATTGGAAATATCTAAAATCTGTATAAAAATTATGGATAAAGATTATGGATTTGTTTTGCCATTTTAACCAGGGTCCAGAGTGATCAATTTTATTTGCTTACATAATTATACCTCAAGTCATTGATTTACCAAACATTTTGTCCACTCCCATACTGCTCAAAAAATATTATAAACTTTAACAGCAAAACCTATTTTATTAACACCGCTAGAAAATAACCATGACTGAATTAACACCTCTATTCTAAATATAACAAGCTTTCCTAGGGCAAACTTTATTGCAGCTCACTGTATTGGACTACATATTGATCAATGTAGGTTTATGTGGCAGATACCAATCTAAAAAAGAAACAAAACTTTACCCCTAAATCAGAAATACACATTTTCCCGCTTACCAGAAGTGTTAGTCTAGATTGTTTTTGTGTTGGAATCTGCTACAGAGATGTCTGCCTTGTCTCATATTTAATAGAACTATATGGCACTTGGCTTGTGGTGTTAAAAGCCTCCAGAATTACATTTGAGAATCTCAACAGAAATGTCTAATAAAATCATGACCCAGTTATCAAGATAATCCAACGACCTTGTTGAGAGCAGTTTTACTTTTCCCCCCTATAGTTCCGACATGAAACACGTTCAACAGCTCTGCGGCCAATATCTCCTACACTACACTGCAACTCCCTCCAACAATTAGAAATCTTTTTACAGGAAAGAGAAAAATATGTATGTATGAAATGACACTACTTGTGAAAAATGTGATAGGACGCACCTTAAGGATGCTTTCAGTGTAATAAATTGTGACCAATACATGCATTTTAAAATAGTTGTGGAAAATATTTCTTTGACATTTCTGCACTGACATGTCCTGTACCTTTCCACATGCTTGCAAATGCTTTGATATCTGCAACAACATGGCCCAGGGTATTAAACTGACATGTAGACTTTTACTGAACAAACAGGTAACACAGCACCTGAGTTGTTCTGGCTGAGACATTAAAAGTATTTTTACATATATGCAGTTAGTGGATTTTTTCCCCCCCAAGTGTTTTGAATGTGATTAGAAAGACCCTGAAAGCCAAAGACTTCTCTTACACATGAAGTTGAAATGTACACAGTGGCCACTTTATTAGGTACACGTGAACAGCACAATCTAATGCAAACCAAGACAGCTCTGCCAGAAATGTTTCACTCAAAGTTGAATTGAGTCTGGTAAGACAAAAAGTGTTTCTAATATTCTTCCCCCTTGTCTATGTGAAATAGGGCAAACATCTGTAAATAGAATACAGTCCCGTGTAACACATCTCTGGCACCATAAACTTAGCTAAGGCAGAATTTATGGCAGAGCTGTTACATTGGATTGCACATGCATACCCAATAAAGTTGCCACTGAAGCTATATATCCAGCACAAACAGAAATCCATTGAAAACAAGCAAACTGTGTTTTACTGAATTTTATTTATTAATTCTATTTGTGCTTTTTATAACTTAATAGCACATAAACTGAATCCCAACCACCCTCAAAATTGACAATGTGAGCAGTGCTGCCCCCCTCAGTGACAGGTTGGATGGGAGGATACAGTTTAAAGGAAAAAAAAAACCCACAAAGAAAGGCACAACCAACGCTAGCTGCATCCCCTGGAGTCGTCTTGAAATACTTTAGCCAGCCACAACTACAGAAAAGGGCCACGAGCCATGCCACAAAAGGGGAGAGTATACATTGAGGTAACTCATAAATCCAACATTTCTCACCAGCAGTAGCCCTTTCTCAGTGTGGTTCAGCAGGGAAATTAAAGTTGGACAAGACAAAGGAATGCTACCAGCTCTTGGTGACTGTCTCTCACAGTTCTCAGCTGAACTGCAGGATAGTTTCACCTTCCCCATTCCAAGAATAAAGAAAAAATAGCTATATACAGGGAGAATAAGATTCTTTCCCACGGTCTGTACAATTGGGCCTATACATTATTTACTGTGCAGAGCCTAATACAAAAGAAAAAAAATTTCACTCAGTCAGCAAAACAAATCGCCATCACTCTCCTTCCCTTTTCTGCTGATAAGCTTCTTCAAAAAGCAGTGACTTCAAGGTTGAAGACAAAGCATGGCATGTCTGTGCACCGTCTTTCAAATTAAAGTTCACATTTTTATGGTAACGAGGAGGTGGAGATGCGCAAAAAGGAAAACAAAATCTCTTGCTATCCAGCAGTGTTCATTCATTTTTTATGGCCGAAACTCCAGTTCATCTACACTTATGACCTTGGCTGGCATGGAGGGGAGTGGCTGTTCTAGCACGTCCGATCCAAACCACTTGGCGAGGCCTAGAGGGGGGCTTCCACCGTGCTGCTGTGAGCCATTTGTCCGGTGAGGGCCTTGGCCTTGTGACTGGTGGCCTGGGACACCTGGGTGCACTGCAGGATGACACAAAGATAGTTTAATCCAAAAGCTAAAATTATAAATATTTTAACTTCTTCAGATGACATTGTATTATATAAACCAGCACTGTTCTAAATGCTTGAAAACCTCCTGTAAGGTAAATATTAACAGATAAATGTGTAACTAATTATGGACAACCATGCGACTAATTGCAATTGAATAATATCATCCAGCAGCCCTATTCAATGCACTTACTCATTTCTGTCAATACTGATCCTACATAAATTTGAACTTTATTAATTAAATTGTTCAGACCTTTAAAGTAATCTCTGTGGCAGCATTAAATAATCAAAACCTTTAAGAAGAAGTAAAGCCATCACTAGCACATGCTTTTACTGGGCCATAATACTTGACTTCCACTCACTTGGTCTCTGTTGCTGAAGTTGCTGCTGCATTACTGCTAACTGCATCTGAGTACTGGCCCTGGGAGGTAGAAGCGGATGCCCTGTTGCACTTAGAGGGTACAGCGGTTGTCCAAGCAGGGTAGGAGGCAAGCCTTGAAGTTGGGCAAGATCAACGTGTGATGGAAATATACCTGGTGTGCACAATTAAAGACTTCCATCATTAAGGTCAGAGGCTAAACACAAGGTTAAAATAGGTTTGACAACAAATAAAGTTGTGAAAAAAAAACAGCCAACACAAACCTGCTTGCACAAGAGCAGGTCCAAGTTGCTGAGGCTGGATACCCTGTGCCAGCATTCGTTGAACCATATTAGGGTGGAGCTGAGGAGGGGGGCGCACCATAGGTACATGGGATAGCAGCGGTACCGGATAGATGGGACGAGGGAAAGATGAGGAGGGTCCTGGTGGTACCATGGTGGGTGCATGGTGTCCAGCAGAGCCAGGCCTGAGACGCTCCTGATCCTTGCTCAGTAAGTTCTGTGAACCGGCCTTTACTCCTGCGGTGTGGGCAGCGTTCCCTTCCATCGCTTCCAGGTATAGATTTGAGGAGCTGCCGTCTGTAAACACAACAAAAATCTCAACATTACAGTGATGTCTTCGATTCAAACCAGGAAGTTGTGGGCAAGTGAATGCTCTGTACCATCTTGAGTGTGTCCAGCTGCCTCATCTTTGTTCTCCGAACGACCTGATGGCTCATCTCTGCTTTTCTCTTTTGTTGCGTACATTTTGCGGATCACAGAGGTGGGTGTAAATGAAGGAGACAACTGTAGTAGGCAAACAAAAATAAGCAAAAGCATTAACACTAGCAATACCAACAGAGGTAGAAATAACAGACAAGTTGAGAGTCCAAGTTCATATGAGGACTGAGCAATGACAGCTGGGAGGATAAAGTTGATGCTCACCATGCTGGTGACAGCGTTGCCTGGAGAGTTTCTACCAGCAGGCTGAGGGCCTGGACCAGGGGAACGATTAACACGCTGCAGTCTGTGGATCACAAACACAGCAGCCATGCTTCACTAGCAAATGCAAATCAATCCTTATAGTTAACTCGTTTCAGTACACTGATGTATGCCAGTATGTGGCAAAAATATCATAAAAAAAATCATTGAACAACCAAATTGTTGTCAACAGTACTGATATACCATGTAAGACAATTTCCCATCATTCCAGTGGCTAAAAGTAGAAAAGCAGTGCAAATTAAATGTTCTTCATAGCATATGAAAAAAATCCCTCATCAGCTAAGGAGGCTTTGATCACATTTGATTATTTCACCATTAATACGTAGTGTGCGGTGTAAATGCATTTTACATAAACCAACCTATTTCGAAAAGATTTATCCTGTGGTGGCTTGTATCCAGACTGGTATGCGTGGTGGGCATGTAGAGCAAGGTCCTGTTGAAATGCCAGAGCTTCCAGGTCTGCATGATTCACTGGCATAGAGAGCGCCCTCATCTGGTCAAACAAAACAACTGATGAGATCTCCCATTGATGTCTTATATTAAAACACATTCTGTATAATAAAGCAAAAATAAACCCATATGTTTGTTAATTAGCTTAAAAGAAACCTTTAGCGGTTTTTGTAACGCAGCTTGGTAAATTATGTTCATTTCATGTTATAAAACAAGATTCTTCAAATTAATTATCAATTTACATAGAAAAAGATTTGTTAAAATTTGTGTTCAGTAATCAAACCAAGCTATTAATTTAAGTTAACCATGTTCAGACACGTTGTTACCTGCTGCTGTGCAGCAGACCCAGGGCTGATAGACCTGTGGATGTCAGCAAACTGCTCTGGCAGCATGGGCTGATGACCAACAGGAAATCCTTGAGGTAGGAAGAGGGAGAAAAAAAAAACATGTCAAAAACAATTACATGAAATTACAAAATATTAAACTGAAGATATCAGATGTTGAGGCTAAAAGGCCCACAGCCTCAGACACAATTTAGTTGCTGTAGCACTTTGCCCTTATTGCAGGAAATAACCACTGAAAACCATTTTAAAGAAGGGACACTATGTAGAGCTTTCACCACTTTTGTAGCTCGTGTGTAACATAGCCTTTGAGATTTGTTTCATTTCTACAGTCCTGTTACTTTATTTCACAGATGGCATCAATGTCATGCGATCAGAGCTGTAATAATTTTTGGACTGCATTTAGAAAGTAAAGCTTTCCAGTATGTGCAGATTCTCTTTAAATGTTGGATGGATTACTTTAAGAACTGTTAGAGGCAGCAGACTGATGACAAACATTTAACAATAATGAGATCCCACAAGACTCCCGGGTTCAGTCTGTAGTTAAAGCTAATGATAGAACGAGAGGGAATCAATGCACACAATATACATTTGTTACAATTAAAAAGGTTTGGTTTACATGCCTTCAGAGACTACATGTCAGTTTTGCACTGAACCTACCTGCAGAAGGTTGCAACCGACTGTTGAAGTAGTCTGGTGAGGGTGCCCTCTGTGGAAAGAGCGGGGGAGACGGGCCCTTGTGTAGCAGGCCATGCAGTGGGGCTGAGGTTGTTGGGCCATCAGCGCTTCCCAACAGATTGCCAAGTAGTGTAGGAGAGCCACTACGAACAGGACCTCCCAGGAGCTCCTATAATGCAAACATACATATACTTTCACTTTAATATTATTATACTGGCAGTTAAGATTTAAGTGTGAAACTATCATCCATCAAATGCCCTAAGTTCACCCTGGCTATGTGCCAATTGGCAACCTTCACCAGCTATAACGAAACAATAGATATAGCACACAAAGTTAGTGTTCTTAGACATAATTATGTTCATGGGGCAGTTGGGGTTTATCTAGTATAAAATAGCTTCTGTAGACCGTTGTTGGATTTACATTTTAGCTGCAGGCACAGCTGCTAGATCATATGGTGTTAATCTCTCTCTAGTGCAAAAAAACAAAACAAAAAACGTGTCCTGGTAAGCCACCTGATCAAATCAGAGACCTGCAGTAGGGGATTTAACACAATTTGCATCAGACTCTTAAGTTGACCTTTGAGGACCTCCAGCCTATATTCGTACATACACACCTGAAATATGTTTTTCTGCTGCTGAGGAGGCACCTGAGCTTCAGACATCGACACCACAGCTGGGTCTGAAGGTTGCTGTATTGCACAGAGAAAAGTAATTAGTGGCGGGTGAAATGCAACCAAAACAATCTTATCGCTGTAAAAATCAATCCCAGATGGTAATGGGGTAGGCATTTTAAAGTGTGTCAAAACAGAAATTGGCCTTCTAGTATCAATGATCACTTGATCCAAACATTTGGACAATGTTTCAGATAAAGAATTTAGTGAAACTGCAATCCTGCAAGCCCCCGGAGATGGATTTGTACATTCGCAATAAGTGTCCATTATACAAGTCAGGTATTCCTTTGGACAGATGGCATTTTCCCTAATGAACAAATTCGGAAACTGACTTGCATAAAAAGAACACTTGCAGTACGCATGCATCAAAAACATGAAAAAAACACCTCAAACATTTAAACAAATTTATGCCCATCACTTTTTAATGCAGTCACGAAATTTTCCGTGGGTAATCTTGGTTAAGCTGAAAAAGCTTGCATCTGCATGCGGCATCACACCAGGGTTGATTTGCATGAATACCCATTTGATGGCAACATACATAATGTTGTTACTAACCAGTGAAAGCATACAAATACATATGGACATACTTACATTGTTTGTGTTGGTTTTGGGGTGAGTTGGCAGAGTTCCACTTGCCTTCATGCTGCTGACCAGTTTATTAAAAGCTGACATGTCTGTGTCACGCGAGTGTGGACGGGTACTGGGGCCACCAGTCAAAGCCTCTTCTAAATGTTGAGCCATGAAGGGCGTGCCATTTCCTCTCTGTGGAGGCGGCATCTTTCGCACCTGTGGTTCGGAGTCCAGCCTCATCCCCTTCATCTCGCCCTCCACTTCCTCCAGCGACAACACCGTGCCACAGTTAGCTGGGGACAATTTGATTTATTTAAACCCTATTTAGCACCGTTTGGGGGAAAAAAAAAACCTAAATAACAAAGTTACAGTGCTTTACAAGTACACAAATGCTAAATCTGGGAAAATTGCAAAAAAAAAAATATAATCCTGGCCCAACCATAATACTTTTAAAATTACTATTTGAGAGGATATAATAGAATAAATAAAGATAGTGTTCAAATATGTCACCGCATATTCCCAGTAAATGTTGAAATCATGGTGTAACTTGACTGTGGAAATATTTTAGTGAATTGGCACTCACTGCTTTCCCGTAGCCGAGCCTTGTTGACCGACAGGGTGGAAAGAAGAGGCTTCAGGTCTATTTTGGCCTTGTGCAGCAGCTCCAGGATGTCCACCTTCTCCTTGCACTCTGATGATTGAATAGGTGTGAAGTATGAGGCAGGGCCTTGGCTAGAGGATGTGCTGTGTGGCTCAAGCCCTTCAGAGGAGCAAAACAGCCCAAGATTTAGTATATCCAATACAGAAGGTGTTTTGAGGGCATGAACATTATAAAGCAAGAATTTAACAGGCTAGGCATAACACTAGCACTGGGGTGATATAGTAAAGCAACAGTTTGGCGTTGCTAAAGTTTAAATCCTCTTTTTTAACTAAATGCTCCCCAAGATCAAAATCTTAATGGCTTATTTTAGAGTGTTTCCTCTTTTGTTCAGCATATATTTTAGTGACTTTAGTTGCTTCCCTTAACTCACAGTCTCCAACAGTTGGCATCCCTTCCAGCAAAATGTGTTTCTGCTTTGTTTTAACAGACAAATGCATCAGAATCATACATTCAATACTTTACAAGAAGACAATATGCCTTGTTTGTACCTTTAATGGTGGACCGGCACAACCAGAAATCGACCCACGTTCTTTAACTCCACTTTTGAAGAATAGTTTTATACAAACACATGCAAAAACACTTTTTTCACCAAAGAGTGCTTATGCTTGGTATTAAACAACATAATTGCATAAGGTTTATTTGGAAAAATAAAATTGTTTACCTGCAAGTTTTTCCAGTTCCTCATGGGGAGTGGACCTCAAACTGCTGGATCGGCTGCCTGAAGGGCTCAGGTTACTGGAGAACCACTGACTGAAGCGGCTAGCCGATACAGGACCCTCCCCCAAAACATCCTCTATCATCTGCAAGACAGAAAAAGGCAATGGTGAGACAGAGTGAGAGAGACAAATATAATGGCAGGCCGAAAGGTACAGGGGCGTAGGTGGCACTTACGTTTAGGGCGCTTTCCATCGATTTAGCACAAAATGTGCTAGAAGATAGAGGGCAGTGTCATTGAATGCACTGCTGTTTGGCCTTGTGTCTGTTTGGCCTTGTGCTGGTTTAATGCCATTAATCAGTCTGTACACAATTTTGTTTGTACACTGGTTCACCTAGTTCTTAAATTAGCAGGTCTAATGAACCGATAATGATGGGCATAAATTTGGATTGTTGATACCGTTTTAATCCCTCTAAATCCCATGCAGTAGCCTGCTGGCAACAATGTTTAGAAAGTGCACCATTCAGTGACAATACCCACCACCACAGAGCAAGTTCAGTGAGATCAAGCCAGTGAAGCAGAGGTAATCTTGTGTTGACGCATTAGCTGCAAACTTAATACTTGGTTATAAAAAGGCTTGTTTATTTTAAGAGATATGAAATTGAACATGCACAGATAAGTAACTGTGCAACAGCGTCAATCAAATCAAATGTTCTGAATGATTGTATATATAAAGAAAAAACCTGCAAGGCTTTTTGAGGGGGTGTAAGAGACACTTGAAAACCTCTACTGTTAAAGCTTACGCAGATGAGAAGATTACATTACATGAAAACAAGTGTTATAAGTGCAATCCCATGGGTGACGTTCACGCCTTTAAACACCAACAAAAACCACACAGTGCACCCCAGTACTTACAGAGGCCAGTCCTGGCATGGTCTTCTCCAGATTGAAGAATTCATTGAAGTCAAAGTCTCCAGTCGTCTGCTCAGGTAGAACATCGGGGTGGGGGACTTCCTGATCTGCGGTCGACTGCAAACCTGCATCTCGCTCTTCTGCCTGTCCACCATTACATTCCACTTCTGCACAACAAAATCGTAATCTAAGTATCCCAAATATGATAGCAGTTGTAATCGCTAGTAAAAGTGATCAAAACACATGAAAATCATACTATTATTGTGCTGTAATTCTGAAGAAAGAGAGTCTGACATGCCTTCTCTTAAGGACTCTGCCCGCTTCCTTGACCGCTTGGACCTGCGCTTATCATCCTCCAGGATTTTGTCATCAAATCCAATGAGCTCAATGGTCTCGGACTGGCTGGTTGGACCCCCCGAGAACCACTCTGGCTCCTCCTCTGCATAAGAGTCATTCCTTCTCCTTTCACTAAACACACGTTTGTCACCAAAATCCCTCTGCAAACAGTGAGACAAGACCAACATAATATCACTGTCTAAAACGAAGATAACTCTTAATTAATGTTAACATCCTTGAAATTAAATTTTGTACGAAGAGAGCACACTGATGAAGTGGGACCATTAAGTCCAAGCAGCACCTTTGCAATTTTACTAAATAGAAAGTGAACAATCTTTGATAATTTAGTTAACTCACAAATTTCTATGAAACATTTTTTTGAATTTCAAGAATGGTATTTCACCTGCACATTTTTCAGCTAGTTTTATCCTGAAAAACAAAACTCAATCTCCACAGATGGTTTTGCGAAAGATACTCAAGGGCATACGCTTTTGTGATTTTGCAGAACTCATTCTTGGCATTCCAACCAATATTAACACACAAAATAATTGCCAACCATCAGTGAATGCCGGACTGTCTGTATGAAGAGGAATACATTATGGCAGGACTGAAAGCAATTAACACGAACCCTGAATCTTTTATCCTTAAAGTCTCTCTCTCGTTCCCTCTCTTTCTCTGCTCGGGCTTCTCTCTCAAAGGCTCGGGCAGCAATTATGCGGCCGCTGCCGATTCTGCGTGCCCCTCCTAGACGGAGACTCTCATTCTCCTTATTTTCCAGGGGGCTGATTGGGCGACGGGCGTGGGGTGCAAGTGCAGCATTGCCTTGACATCCTCCTCCGAAGCTTCGTCGCTGCGGGCTCAGTATAACATCCAGATCATCCTCTTTTAACCGCTCACGAGGATCTGAACAAAAGACAGCAAATAAGCTCAGCTTCAGAAATGCAAGACCCACAGACATTATTACCATCAACAATCCATAGTTAGCTTGATTTAAAAGAATTTTTCAATTTTCATTTAATTTCTGGTCATTTATATTGTTTTGTTATCTCTCAAGACAAGTGAGATCAATATCATGCATATGTTTCGGCTTAAAGATTTGGGTAATTTACCTGGGATTCTTCGTTTCAAAGGAACTCTGTCGTCCATATAGTCCTTCTTAAAACCTTCCACCGGAGAACTACGCTCTGAAGTGGGATACAGTGAGGCATGCCACTTCTCAGGATCCCAGACACCATCACTGTATCAAAACATAATTTGTAGCCACAATTAAAGATTTTCAAGGAGTTGACCAAGTCAAGTAAGAACAACAGACTAAAATATTCTCCTAAAAACATCAACTGGGGAAAAGATAATTTTACATGTTACATTTAAAAAAATGCAACTCACAATGACAATGAAGGATTTGGAAGAGATTACACATCAGATATCAATTTCTTGTTTCTGGTCATTAGAAAAAATAATTATAGTACAATCTAACATTAAGATAGGGCCAGCATGACTTACATGATTTAAAACCAACTACAACCATGTATTTCAATCTTTATTCTCTGAGCAAAGAAGAGTAATGCCAATTCCTATCATACCAGCTATTTTGTTTTACAATATACTTGAGTCATCCCTGTGTAATTATCACTTCCTGACTGAATATCTGGAATGAAAAACAGCAGGGCTCTGCAGGATTGACAATAAGGCAGAAAACAAACAATAGACTGATGAAAGACTATGTGTCAGGAGAGACGCTAAAAACAAATATATCTGACTGACTGGCATTTCAAAAGAGCCTGTCTTGGTCGGTTAAAGTCAAAAGAAGCATCAATATTCAATTTATCAGAAGATGTATTCAACTCGAAATGCGACTTATACAGAATATATAACAGAGGCTGAGGAAACATGTCAAAGATAGCATCTGAAGTAATGACTTCATTGATTTAAAAAGACACTGCCTCCAGAATTTACAGACTAAAAAAAAAATGGTTTGCTGAAAACACCTTTTCAAAGCAAAGGGATTACAACATCTTACATCAGAGCCCATTTTTGCCAAGCCACTTAAAGAACTGTATGGACAAACTTCAAGAAATTTAAACTGCACTGAGAATCAAGACATTAGTATAAGTTAATAAGAGCAGGTCCTGGGGATATCCAGGCCACCCAAATGATTAAATATTTTGTCAAATTTAATCCAGATTGTAGATTTGATTTTGAGGTTCTTGCAAGAAACCAAAAAGCAATGCAAACCCTTAAATAGCCTTACAGCTCTACATAGTTATCCCATTGATTGAAAGTAATCTTTTATTGAAATATTTAATCCTACATCCCACTTCACATAATTCAAGCAGCACATACAATTAGACAGAGCTTTATTTGATGCATAGTGAACACTTTGATCTCCCTGCTGAGATGTGTCCTGAACTTCAGAGTCATGCAAGGACATGTCCTTTCTTTCCCTGTACACAGCGCAAGCAAATATCACACATAATCAATGTTTGTTTACATTTTTCCCACAAAAAACAATATACTACAAAAGATATCCTGGATTTTTTTTTGGCCCAAAGTTATAATCGTGTCTTCCAGCATGCAATTTTAGAATGGCCAATGAAACCCACCAAGGTTGTGAACACAGAATTAATGTTTAAGCTCTTTAGATTCCCATCAGCTTATACATCTGAGGGAACAAAAACGTTCTGCCGCCTCGTTCGAAAAAACATGTCTGTCTTCTCTTGTTGACCTTCATCACATCTTAGTACAATTATGTGGATTGTGTATGGTGTGGATTACATCGAGGAAATGAATCCTTACCTGTCATATTTATCAGAGAGGCAATCCGGCCTTTCATTGGAGACTGGCAGTTCTTTTATTTCCAGAAGCTCCTCCTATATAATAATAATTGATAATGTCATGATTTGTTAGGAAGAACTATGTTTGGCCTTTACATCATCATATAGTTGATATTTCTCACCTTGGTGTATCTGTAAGGAGCAATGGCTGCTGGCTGTTGTTTAACCTGGTCCACAGCAGCATCTCCATCACTATTCTTCTGCTCGACACAAGCATCGTTTTCCATGACTGATTTCAGAAACAGAACAAACAGCTTCCAGCCCAGCAATGACTCCTGTTGGAAAAAAATGTAAGGTTTCAAAGTTAATCAAGCAGCTAGCTCCCTTGACTTAATTTCGAATCGGCTGGACAATATAGCCTGAACGTTAACTATATGGTTCAATTAATCAATAACAGCATTTTTTAAATTCAGCAACAAAGCGTCATTCTGGTGCTAGGTTAAGAAAAAATGCTGACAATTAAAACTTACTGGCATGGAAATACTAAACACACGCAAAGTGAGCAGGCCTCAAATGTAAATTAACTGCCCCAAAATATTATAATCACGTCAGCAACAGACCTCACCTAACGTCGAGCTAACTTCACTGAGTCGTTTTATAGCAAACGCTGCTCGCCAATTAGCAAGTTAATTGACAACAGCCAGAGACGCTGACATGGGACGTGACACGTCAATTACAATAACTTACAAAGCCTTAGCGCTAATTAACAAATTAGCTGCACTGTTTCTACATTGGCTGTTAGCGACGCAGTTTTAATTCCAATAATACACGTTACAGAGCGTTGCTACTTATTCTATGAATTATCTCTACTGTTTCAAGAAAATGTACGCTAACAATTACCCCAGGCATTAGCTACGCTAGCGTCCCACACAGTAAACTCTAAACCTAGTTTGGGGTATGAAATTTGTACAAACAACTGACTAACTAGTAGATTTAGAGAAACACAAAGGGTAAACTTACTCAGTTTAAGTGCTGCGTGGAATACTGTTCGCTAACGGCCGAGAAGCGGCAGTTCACGTTAGCTAGCTAGCTAACCTAGCACCTTTAGCTAGCTAGCTAGCTAACTAGCTGGGGGAATGGGGATAATGCCCACCCAGCGAGTATCAAACCTAAAGCCGGCTGAGTTTAACAGTAATTTCAGCAAACGCACACTGTACTGGGGTAAGTAAACAAAACAACACAGGTCCAAGTAACAAATAAATTCACACGGAGGCTGTGTAATCTCAAATTATTGTCTGCTCTTTCTCTGTTTTCTAAGTCGTAGCAGCAATTTTCCTCTGATCACCGCTTTAAGAAGGTCCTAGGAAAGATTACATTGTGCCCCTCGCGCCTTTGTAGAATTTTATGTTAACTGGTGCGCATTTTAATATGAACACCACAATAAAGAAAGCACGTGTTAGTTGTTAGGTTTTTGTGTGTAACTATATAAAACGTGGTTGAAAAAAATAACTTTATTTGTGAGGGTATACATTTAGAATTATCAAAAGGCATTATTTAGGGCAGCTACTCATTGTCCTGGGGGTTGCTCGTTTTGTGACTCAATCATAGCCATTTCCTTTACCGGACTTTTATTTGTTTCGAAGGTAATGAG
>CAFUXE010002943.1:189042-203451 GCA_903364295.1 Serranus cabrilla | reverse complement strand
TTTGTGGACTATCGATTCTAACATTGGTTTTAAAAAATGCAGATGGAAAAAACGATGGTCAGACCCCAAACCGAATTTGTACTTTTTTATGGACTACACATTATTTTGAATCTTTATCACTTTTCCCAGTATTTTATTATTTTTACTTTGTACTTACCTCTGTTACTATTCTAAAATCATAATAATAAAAAATGTTATGAACTGGATTTGTCTCGTGTTTATTCTTTGTAAAAATGTAAGACCCCGCCTTCACGGGATGTCCAGGACTAACATTGCTAACTCTTCGCATACCCGTTTACTCTGGATGGACCCCGGGTGCGTTCCTGACTGTCTGCGCTCTTTACAGCAAAAAAATATATATATCATAATTAAAACTATTCTGTGGTGGATAACTATCGCTTCAGTTCCATTTTGAAAATATGAATGAACAGTATGCCTGAACTCAGAGCGGAGTGAACTGCGCAGAGCGGTGGCGCAGCCTGTTGCTCTTGACAACTGGAACAGCCCCCTCGTGTCACACTCGCGGTCACGTGACAAGGAAAAACAAAGCGCGGCAGTTAGTGACACAAACAATCTGAAGAGGGACGATTATTCTGTGATTTACTGTAAATTGTGACTAAGACGTGATGTTAAGGTTATGTGTTCTAGTGGTCTGATTAAATATGATGCAAAGTGACGCCAGGAAGCCGGATCCAGTAAAACCCGGATCACACAGTCTGCCACAAGTCCGCAAAGTTCACAACAGAAAGATCCCTTACAGAGTTGGATACAGCTGGAACAAAGGTGGAAGACTTAAGGAGCTGAGAATAAGGTGCAGCAGTTAAATTTCCGTTTTACCATATTTTGTGTTATAATGTTTAACTCACTCTAACTTTTCCAACCACTGCAGGCACCTGGCGAGGAAGTTCCTGAAGATATGGATGCAGAACACCTTTGGACGAATTCTTCCTCAAAAAGCAAAGTAAAACTAATTTTGCTAACTGAAGTTGTTTGGATAAGAAATTATTTTACCTTGAAAGCTAAGATCACAGTCTGTCACTTTTAAATGTACTGCCTGACTCTTAAGTTATCTGATCCAGGAGTATTACATGTTGTCAGGAGTGGAGGAAGTATTCATGTCCTTCATTTAATCAAAAGTAGGCTACTATCACAACACTAAAATACTCTATTATAAGTGGAAATCCTGCATTGGAAATTATACTTAAAGTAAGTAAAAGTATGTAAGCAGAAGACACAATTATGAAAACAAGATATCCTCTGAAATGTAATGGAGTTGAAGTACAAAGTAGCACAAAAACAGAAGACTCAAGTAAAGTACAAGTACCTCAGATTTGGACTTGAATACAGCTCTTGAGTAAAAGTACTTGTCTGCATGTGTCAGGTCCCACTATAACAGCGCCGTTCTGAAACGAGCCTTTGAAGGATGGAGAGACGAGTGGTGGACGTCCAGGAGGGAGTGGAGTCTTTCAATGCGGGCCGAGTGTCACTACAGGTACATGACACACAGTCCTGTACCCCAGTCAGCTCCTCACTGATGGTTACTGCGTCTTCTGATGATGTTTTCTGTGTTTCAGGTATTATCTGTATAACTTGGCATTCCATGGCTGGCGATCGTTCATGTCATTGCAGAGGGAAAAGAAGCTCAAAATCCAAAATGCTCAATCATTTGGTATGATTTTAGTGTATACAGTGATAGTTGTTCCAACCATAAAGCCTTATGTTTTGTTAGATATCAGCAGCTGTTAATATTATTATTGCATCTCTAGCTGACAGGCAAAGGATGCGTCTGGTTTGGGAACGATGGGAGGTTTTCACAGGAATGATGCAAATGAAGAACAGAATGCTTCAATCTGCCATCGAGCTGAACAGACTGACAACCCTGCAGTAAGATAACATATTTACAAATCAGACCTGTGCTTATAATGCTTAGTGGGTTATTGGTTTTTAATGCTGCTTTTATTTCGTTTTCACCAACGCAGTACAGCGTGGAGTTTGTGGCAGACTCGGCTGCAGCAACATCAAGACCTTCACACTTTAGAGGATCAAGCCCTGAAACAGAGGGCGCTGGCCTTACAGGGCAGGGTAAAGGCAGAATACATGACTCATACACTCAACATTATGTGAGATGATTGCTGATTGCTTTCCTTTGTGCGGCAATATGTGAACATTTATTTTCTTGTGTCAAAGACTTGGCTCCGCTGGAAAGAAATGCACGCAGCTGCTTGTTGCCAGAAAGAGAGAGAATCCAGAGCTGCACTCCACTTCACCCTCATACTGAAAAGAAAAACATTATATTGTTGGAAAAGTTACGTTTCTACTCTTCAGACCAAGCAACAGTCTCAAGGTCATTATATAGTACATCTTTCTTCTTTTATTATACTCCACAAGTTCATACTACACCTCTTTAATTTATAAGTAGAGCTGTAACGATTTGTCGTTTAATGGATTCGTTGATTTAAAGAAAAATAATCAAGTATTATGATAATCAGTTAATCATGTAAGTTATTTTCACACAACATAGCAGAAAATCCTGTTTTCAGCCTCCCTAATGTGGAGATTTTCTGCTAGATTTTTGTCTCCGTTTTATATTATATTGAACAGAATATCTTTGGGATTTAGACAAAACAAGATTTTGTTTTATATTTTTGTAGCAGCATTTTTTAATCCCAACTACTTACTGTTTTCTTACAATTCCTTTGCTGATTTTTTTTTCTAGCTGTTGCTCGGCGTGTGCGCAATCTCAGTCTCATGGCGATGTGTTGGAGTAAATGGAGCAGTGCGTTGCATCACAAACGGAGCGCGGAAGAACGTGTGCAAGCTGCAGGATATTTGGCCGTACGCATCATCCAGCGCAGAGCACTGGAGCGCTGGAGAGCTTGTATCCTAATGCACACAAATTAAACATATCTTCAATTTTCAGCCATCTACAGCATAGCATGATATATGTTAGGGTTTAAAATTATCTGAAGAGTTGTTTGATTCTTGAGCTCGTCAGCAGATGTGACGTTGTGCAGAGAAGAGGCTGAAAGAGACCGGATTGCACGTCAGCATCATCATCATCATCTGCTGGTAAGATAAAAAGTCAATTAAGTGACTGCATATCAGTAGAGAGTGTGATCATTTAATGTATGGTGTAAAACTGATCCATGGGAGACCCTTCAAGCAGGAGCACACCTGAAACAACTCATTCAATCAGGTGCACTCCTCACTCAGATGATGAGTTGTTTCAGGTGTGCTCCTGCTTGGCTGGAACATAAACCTGCAGCCACAGCAGCTCTTTCATGGATCAGTTTGACACCCCACCGACTGATCACTGTGTGTTCTTGTTGCAGCGTGCTGGACTGCAGGGACTTTCTCTTAATGTCATCAGGAACAAAACGCACCGACTGAACAACAACATGGCCGTCCAGCATTATCATCAAACTGTAATTGATGAGCCCACTTTTACCCTAATAACACAGTTCCAATGAGGAACATTAAACAGATGATTTGAATTTTTAAAAGAGAGTTGCATGAGTTTGGAGAAGCAGGCAGACTACCGCCACAGAAGCTAAGCAATGTACAGCTGTAGACGTAAAAATACAAAACCATATGTACACCATATTTAGAATATTTTTACTGTTTGTTCTTACTGTCAAACAGCCCCCTCCAGCAGGGAACTGAAGCAGTGATATTCATCCATGCTCTCTTCAAAGCCACCAGACTCCATTTACATAAACAGTCATTTTAACCCTGCAGAACATGGGAGCTGCTGGTTTACCTCTGTCTCAATCCATTTAGTTTGTTTGTGTTATTGCGTGACTTTGAAGACCAGAAACTCATGTGATCTGCAAGTTGCAATTACCGTTTTTGTCAGTTGAGTCTCATGTTCCACAGTCCCCCCGCGGAAGCTTAAACAGGGCTGTCTGACGGTAGAGTAAAGCAGTGAAAATATTGTAATATAGTTTCCGTGTTTGTATTCCTGCCTGCTTCAAGACAGTAAACCAAGCTGGCAAACACCATCTAAGTACCTCATGCAGCTTCACCATCCAAACTATCCCTTTAAGTAACCTTTCCAAAGATTTAATGCTTGTGTTTTTTAACAGGTGACATGTAGGTACTGGAGGCTGTGGCAGGACCGTCTGGAGGAAGCTGAAGACAAGAGTTTTCAACACTTAGCAGAAATGGCACAGACTAACCACAGGTGCTTTTTTGCTTTACAGTGAAAAAAGTAATAACTTACTTTGTAGCATCAGAGCTACAAACATGTATATTTCAGATAACATTGCACAATATACAATTAATCTGGTTGTTGTCTTTCTAGCACCTCCCTGCTGAGCGGCTGTCTTCATCACTGGAGAGAGAAACTTGCCGAGCAGAGACACATGCAGGTATTTTTTTTTACATATATTACATGAGAAAGTACACTCAGTATAAAGGCTTATAAATGAAAGATTTAGAGTGGAACTTTTTTGCATTAATATGGCTAAAAATTACAAATATATTTAGTTGAGTTGTGTGCTTACATTATCCCAAATTTCAGCAATTTTCTGTCATTTTAATCAGGGTAGTGGTCCATTTCATTTGGTTGACTGTCAGTATTCACATTGCACAACAACAGCCAGTGGCCAGAATTTGTCATGAATGAACTTTTTATCCACACACATTTTTAGTTCTTGGGACGTTTTTAACTGTTTATTTAACCGGATGAGGGATAATAGTCATCAGACATCTGGCTCTTAATGTATCAGAGAAAAGAGCTGAGCAAGCGTCAGTGGCAGCTCACTGTTTTATAAAATTGTTACTCCTGTAATTACTTTAATTGCAAACTCAAAAACATCATATTTCTGTGCAGGAACTGGAGCATCATGCAGACATTTGGTTTGCTGAACGCACGCTGCCTCGCTGTTTCAACATGTGGGTTGAGTTCACTCTGCAGAGAAGACTCCGTAAACAGAGGAAACACCAGGCAGAAGTTTATAACAAGTGAGTTTTCACCTCCTTGTTTGTACTTTTATCATTTTCGAAGCAAGCAGAGCTGACGTGTCTGTGTGTGTGAACGCTGTGTTTACAGGCAGCGTCAGCACAGTGCGGCGTTTTACACCTGGTGGGGACAATCAGAGAAGCACAAGGAGCAGATGCTTTCAGAGCGGATGGTACGTCAGCTGTAAATGGGAACACAAACTGCTTCATGCTGTTGATTAAGAGCACAGCTGTGTATCAGATGCTGACAGATAACTCGCTGTTACCAGGCGATTCTTCACGAGGAGCGCTGCCGCTTGCAGAGAGCCTGGACTCGCTGGAGGGAACGGACGGAGCAGCGGCTGGAGGAAGAGGAGAAAGAGCGGGCTTCAGAGCGCCTGTACCTGCACAGACTGCTCCACAACACTGTGACACAGTGGAAGGACAACAGCACGGAGATACGAGACAGGTGGAACTGAGTGCTGCAGAAGCGTTTGAGCACAGTGATGAAATGTCGTCTCACGTATTTCTTTTGTTGTCGTGTCAGGAGAAATCGAGAGCAGCTGGCTTTCCATCGGGGGGACCTGCGCTGCATGAGATGGGCTGTGGAAAAATGGAAAAAGGTAACATTTGTTTAGTCCAGTTTGCACAACATCTGTTTCTATCATATCTGATAGACGTCTGTTGTTTTAGCTCAAGGTTTAAAACCCTCAACACAAACAACAGAACACCTGGACATGGTTTTATATTTTTGTAAATTCTGAGCTTTTTCTTATCAAGTGGTATACATCACGTGATTCATGGGAATTGACTCTTTATTTCTGGTGCAGTGTAAAGTCACCATCCTGCATCATCTTTGTGTGAGCATATTATAGTAAAAAGAAAAACACTCAGTTTTCTTGAATAATTCCATATTCAGTCAATTTTTCTCAATTTTTAAAAGTTGTTTTTATGTATTTTGGAGCTCCATGTAAACTGGTGTAAAACTTTAGTAGAACATATGAAAACAGTAGATGTTTACACATTAGCTAACATAGTGTGTTTGTGTAGTTTGTTCAGAGCCAGAGAATGAAGAACAGCAGGCTGAAACAGATGCAGCGTTACCATGAAGTTAAACTCCTCAGACGCACGTTTTTTGCCTGGAAGGTACATCCGTTTTTGTAATGGTATGATTCTTCAGGTTGGACTAGTAAAGATAAAGCTGATGCACTTTGCCTGCTGGATTCACAGAAACACCACCGACAGACGCTTCAGATCTATGCTCATGCAGAAGAACTTCACAGGCAACAAGAGCAGAACTTTCTCAGGTGAATAAAGTTTTGTGGGGATAATCTTTTAGGAGTTCTGACTCTACTCTCATTTTTTCCATCTGAATGAATCAAGTCAGTTTTATCTTCTCTGCCTCAATAATATCTCTGCAGGTCAGTTCTGTGTGTGTGGAAGGAGAACGCAGAGCTGCAGACGGAGGTCCGGCTCTCGGAGCAACGAGCACAGAATCACTTTCAACATTTCCTTCAACTTAAGGTTATAAAGCTGTCCAGCTCACTTATTTGTAAAACTGGCATATTAGGTAATATTAGGTATTTCTTTTTAACTTGCTGTCTTTGTACTCTGTCAAGGTGTTTCTTGCTTGGAGAGAAGCAACAGCGCGTGCAGTGTCAAAGCGCCACCAGCAGGGGGAAGCAGTCAGCCAGGCCCAGAGGGCCATAAATGAAGGTAACAGCATAACTCCTCACAGTGACCATATGCAGCTTATTTTAATATTTATTTACTGTTACCAAAGCAAGTTTTTATGTGAATGTAGCTCTCCTTCCCAGAATATTATCTTTGCTTTGTGTGTTTGGTTAGTTTTTTATTTGGCATAGGTGGGGTGAAAAAACCCCTGAAATATGAATATATATATTGAAATATTCAAAAGAAAGAAAATAATGCATTTTCCAATCAGGAAGTACCGGAAATATAAAGGCCAAGAATGAAAAAAAACCAAGAAGAAGAATAACTTACATCTGGACTGTTTCCTGGCTGTTATATTTGCTCTTAGTCCGACAGCTGATTTTCCAACTTTTAAGGATGATACACAATACAACACAGGCTGTAATGACGAGAGACCCTCACTCAACAATCCTCAATTTGTTCTTTTAAAATGGGTCTATATTATTGTTTCTACAATGTTTTCTCATGTCTCATACAATGGAAAGCCATGGACCTCTTTATCCTCCTCACTTTTGTCCGTCATATCACTGTTTCATGATATTCCACCTCAGATTTGACTATTCAGTTTTCTTACTTTCTTCTTCTTTCGTTCTTTTCTTACTAAGCATACTGTTAGGTTAGGCACACTTACCCGAAGTGTTCTCCACTTTTTTGCTCAATGTTTTCTGCGTTTAGTGCGGCTGCTGCGGTCTTTCAGGCGATGGAGGAAGAAGACTCGGGAGGCTCGGAGTGAGAGGAAGTGCATGGAAAAAGCCAGGCGGCACCACAACTCCAAGCTGCTTTCAAAAGCACTGAAAGCCTGGAATAAGCACCGCAGCCAGTGTCAAAGAAATAAGGTTGTCCCTCCATCATCTCTTAATTGTAATATAAAGCCACACTGTTGACTTTCAGTTCTTAAAAATTTGAATATTTGACAGGTACTGAAACGGCAGGGAATCCTGCTGCTGAGATTAAAGATGTACCAGACGTACTTTGAACAGTGGGAGATCAAGGTTTGTTTCTTTGTCGCACACTGAACGCTGTAGTTGCTGTAATGCTACTGATTTTAACCCTTTTATACCGCTGCTGTTTTAAAAAAATCCTCCCCCTGCCAATACTTTATAATCCTCTAACTATATTGAATTATAAAACTGCTCCTGTAACCCTTAAATCAGACCATCTTATCCAGGGGTAGAGAGGAAAAGAATCAGCTCTGTTTTACACATAGTATGCGTTTCTTGTGTTTCTAATCATCCAACTCTATATGGAATAAGAGCAGATCCAATATATGTGGTTTGCAGTCGAAACTGGCTGTGACTTTGGTTTCCTTCCCGTGAACAGCTGCAGCACAGACGGAGAGAGGCGAAGCAGACGGAGCGAGCGCTCTGGCACTGGTCCCTCAGTCTGCAGGCCAAGGTAACACCTGCCTGCACATTCTTACTGCAAAAATGAAGCACCGACTTGTTGTATCGGTGTTCACACTGTGTTGATGTTGTTTTGTGAACCTGCTGCAGGTTTTGCTGGGATGGCGGCTGTGGGTCACAGAGCAGCGCAGGAAACAAGAGCAGGCGGCCCGAGCTGCGCAGGTCTACAGAGACCAGCTGCTGAGGGAGGGCGTGACCTGCATCCTCACATACGCTGCTCACATGAGTGATCTCACTACGAGCCTCACACAACACAGCCAAGAGCAGGTGGGGGTTCATTAGTTTCATCTTAGGCATTAATGGGAAAATGTGATGTTTTTCAACCCTATTTTCACATGTTTTTGTGTTTAAGTGACTAATGGGGACAACAATTTTTGAAACTGCTCCAGTATCAAGAGAGCTTTAATGAAAGCCTTCAGTGTAATAGCACACATCAATGTAACATCCACTAAGAGTGCTGGTTTTGTCGCTGACAGGCTCAGATAGTTAGTGTGACATTATGGGACCCTACGGAGAAATAGCACAATTTTTTCTTGCTCTTTAATCTATCTGTTGCTGTTTCTAACAAAGTCTCACTCAAGGAGAACTTTTGAAAAAGTCTGAAACCTGAAAATTGGGAGCAGCAGGTTCTACACATCGCAACACAGGCATTCTTCCTCTCTGCAGGGTCACAGCACACACAGGAACACCAAAGACTTCTGAGCTGCCCCACAGGATCTGCTGCCTTCCTCTCTCTTCCTCCTCATCAGCTCTCAAATTTATAGGAACTTTTCTTCCATATATTTCGGCTCAAATAAATATGAGCAGCCGTCAAATTCAAAGAGCTCATCCACATTGTTGAAGTCTTCCAAATACTCAGCTGTTACATTAAAAACCTTTCAGATAACGCTAAGCTACACTTTCTGTAATCAAACACGTCTTCCCGACTCTCTTGTACTGTTACTCACATTTTCACGTGTTTCTTCTGTCACCTATTCACCTTGCAAGATTTCAGAATAAGACTTGAGCAAGACTTTATTAGACACAATAAAAAACATATGGATACGGTTTAAGCAGAAGGTCAAGAAAAACATATTTCTCTTTAGGGTCTCGTCCATAATGTTGTCAGACCCAAGTTAAGCACTGTTAATGGATGTAATGATACAGTCACAGTATGCGGTTGACCTTGCCTCTTGGTCAGTTGTCCCCATTAGTCACAAAAACATAAAAATATAATGTTTTCCTTAACATTGCAGCATCATTTCATCCAGTCTGTCTGTGTGCTGCAGAGGTCTCGGCGTCTCCACAGAGTGGTGCGGCGTTGTGCGATGCGATGGAAGCAGCGCGCGCTGTGCAAACCACCAAGAGAGCAAGAGGTCAAAGGGCAACCACCGAAAAAGAGCGTGACCTTCTGTTTGACGACACCTGGACTGAAGAGTGTTTCCCCGTCTGACTCCGGGGAGCAGGAAGTTGAAGAGGAACTGCTGAGCCAGCTGTGAGTCTGAGCCGCTCGCAGGCTGTGAGTCTTCAACACTCGGACTCGGTCTCACAGTTTGTCTTTTTTTTTTTGCAGAGCTCTGAGACGCACACTTCGACCTCAGCCACGGCGCTGCAAGGAACTCTTTGAGTCTCCCCTGAAGATAAAGTAAAGTTTTTTTCTACAAAATAAATAAAAACTACATCGTTTTAAATCCGAAACATGCTTTTTAAACTGGAATTGAGCCTTAATTGAAACATCATGTTAAAAATATTTCTCACTCAACAGAATGACCTCGTTAAAACGTCCCATCTTTTTTTTCTAGCAGCAGCCCTGAAGCAGCTTCACACCCCTCGCAGCCTGGCCGTCCTTCACAGGGAGGCCTCCGTCCTGTGACCTCCACACGTCAGAGCATCATCATATCTGATGTGTCCCCCTCTGAAAGACACGCGTCCACTGTGGACTCTCCTCAGGAAACCCAAGACGTTCTTTTACCCCCCTCTGCTTTCATGACTGGGACAGAAGATACTGTAATAATCACGTGTTTGGCTTTATCAGATAACATTAATGTATTAAAGGCTAAATTAAGCAGCTTGACTTTGATTCTAACATCTGTTTTGTTTTTCTCAGGGGCACGGCGCAGGTTTTGGAGATAATCCACTTGTGCATCTTCATCAGTTTGTGCCTCCCTTTAAACAAAAGTCATCAGCTGAATCAGGTATCATAGCTGCACTTTTCTTCCCCCGTTTCTTTCACGATAAAATAACATGACTTTCTGGCTCTAAACACCTTTTTTGTCGTGCTTCTTCAAGATGAACGTCTGCGAGAATCCAGTGGAGAAACTGTAGAAGTTGCAGAGACGGATCCGACCGCAGCTCTGACCGGAGAACTGCTCAGCATCCAGCTGGACATGAAGACATACAGACAGGACAGGAAGCAGCTACGGTACACAATCTCTAACAACAGTCAACCTCCTCTTGTTAGTCAGTAAGGAGTAATGTTTGATTGTGTGTGTGTCGATTCAGGGCGTGGCAGCAACTTAAAGAGGTGTTACAAAGTTGGCTGCAGACCAGTGGAAAGGAGGAACAAATGGAAAAAGATGCTGTTTGTCAAGACTTGAAGGAGGTAAGAAGATAAGAAAATGAGATATGAGGGGTGAAGTGAGGGCTATTCAGTTGGTTGTGATCTGCAGTCTTGCCATTAGATGCCACTAAATCCTACACGCTGAACCTTTAAAGGTGCATTCCCAAATTTTTTACACTGATGGATTACATTTTGCATGCATTCTTTTGTTTGAACAATAAATCGTGGTCAATGACATTTTACTCACTGAGTTATTTTTGATGTTGACAGTTGGAGGAGCGAATCCACAGACTGTCCACTGAACTGGCAAAACGGAAACCAACCATGCTGCTACATGCAGAGCGGATCCGGCATCTACAGACCGCACTCGAGGCTTCAGGAGCTTTTTTTCTCCATCAGAAATCAAAGGAGATGGAAACAGAACAAAACAGTGTGTTTACAGCATGACAGGAAATATTGCCTCACACACAGAAAAGAGACCTGCTGATTGTTTGGACTGTTCATCTGCTTGGATCACATTTCTTAAAATAACACAGGAGTTACATGAGAAAACTGTTCTCATATTTTAGATGAACATTCACGCTTCTGCTGCGCTGAACTGGTGAGAAAAAGTGGATATCTTAATGTCAACATAATGCTTTTTTCCCCTGTTGAATATCATGTTAACTGTCTTAAAATGGACCGAGCAAAACCACAACCATTAAAGCCCAGTTCTTTGCAGCAGCTTTCACTTAAAATCTGCAAAAACATTGGATAGGGGTCGTCCTCGTGACAGATGGTGCTAAATGTTTTCCATATGTGCGCAAAAAGTCACTTTACAGTTATCGGAGGAGCTGCCGTTACACAACAGGCTTTCCATTTATCCGTAAGTACCAGTGTCTCGGATACTGAGGAAATCTATGCAGCAGTTTCAGACTAACAGAAAGCACAGCTCTCTGTTGAGCTCTGCAAACTACAGAAGGCGCATCTGTCCAGATGTTTGATCTCCAGCAGGGCAGAATGCGAGGACTTTTACTCTTTTTCATCTGTTTCTGCTGCATCAGGGGTGAGTTATGTCCCTGAACTCATGTATTTATTCTCATTGTTAAGTTATTTTATGTACATATTCAGTCTCATTGTGCTGTTGAATGTTCAAAGTCTTTATTATTTAGTAGATGTTGGCTTTTGGTTGTTTTTTGTTAGATTGCTTCTGTCTTTCTGCAGCTTTTTGTGGACATTAATAAAACTGATTTATTCATTTCACAGTTTGGTTTTAGCTTTTCTAAATTATTACATAAAGAAATGCATTAAATACCTGCATTTTAGCAACAATATGCATGAATTTGGCCAATGAACAGTGTAGTAAATATATTCATCTTCTGAACTATTCTTCAGCGAAGAAGATGCGGTGGTGCACAGTGTCGGATCCTGAGCAGAGGAAGTGTGCAGAGTTAGCTAAAGCTCTGGTGGCAGTGCTGCCGCCAGCTGCTGTGGCAGCTTTCGCCAGACTCTCGTGCATACGAGCGTCCAGCACGACTGACTGCATCGACAGGATCAGGGTGAGACGTCCCTCATATCTAATGCAATGATATGGCTTTAGCCCTGCTCGAAATCAAGAAAATAAGTGTGCAAAGAGGTCCCTGTAGCAGATAACAATCACATGAAGTTATGTTTGAGTGTAATGTTTATATCTTTATCACAGCTTAGATACAAACAATACAGCATTATTTTAATACACAAAGAAAACTGCAGATTTATAAAAAAAATTCTATGGTGGAATAATGCTTAAATGAGTTGAGTTTAAGTGAAAATAAAACCAAAAGTTTGAACAGAATAGATGTACTCTTACATAAACGGATGTTGTAATGTTTTAATGAAATACTAGATGATTCAACACTGAGAAATTTGTTATATAAAGTCTCCCAGATGACTTCAGGTCAGGAAGTTTGAAAACCAAACAGTTGAGTTCTTGTTCAGTGCTTTTCTTTTTTTTTAGGCCAAAATTGATTTTATTTTTCTATTATTATTTTTGTATTTATTTTTGCCAAGTAAATGAGTGGGATTCATAATAATGCACCTTGACTGTAATCACAGATTTCTTAGGGTTTTAACATTGTTGGATACATTTAGGAGAAAGTGCATTTACAACTAGACAGGATGTACAACAAAAGTCTTAGACCTATTTCTTTAATGTGGAATTGTTAAACAGTACACCGTCGAGACACCAGTGTTGAGATGTTACAGAGTACATTCACTAAAATACAATTTTAAGGTACTTATTTCCATTATATGCAACTTACTACTTCTACTCCACAACATTTTGAGGCAAATGTTTTTCTTTATATTCCACAACATTTAGCAAACTGCTTTATTAAATCCCATAACAGCGCATTAAGTAGCTAAAATTAGCCCTATCTTTGCTAGATTAAAATGGTGCTTACATACATCCATCAATACAAATCTTAAATATATATTTTGAATCTAAATAACAATCTGAGTGAGTCTACTTTTACTTTTAATACTTTAAGTACATTTTGATGCTGATACTTTTGTACTTTTACTTAAGTAAGTTTTGAATGCAGGACTTTTAATTGTATACAGTGATACCCAACTGAGATATTGCTTTAACTGCCTGATGAAAACTTGTTTACAGTGCAAAAGACTGATATATGAACCAGACCTTAAGGCATCGATCATGACAAAATGTATGAGAGTGAGACTCCTTCCTTAATTAGCCATAATAAGGTATTCTTTGTGCTACCACTTCTACTTTTATTCTCTTTATTCTTTGTTCAGGCAAACCGTGCTGATATCGTGACGTTGGACGCTGGAGAAGTTTATTCTGCTGTGAAGCAGTTTGGCCTCGTTGTCATCGCCAAAGAGATTTACAGTGACGGTAGGTTTGTTCAGATCCCGGAGCCGCTTCTGCAGCTACGAGTCGGTCAACGTGTGTCTGTGTCTGTGTGCACGCAGGAGGCTGTATTCTGTCTGTGGCCGTGGTGACAAACAGCAGCCTGGACATACGGTCCCTGCAGGGCCACAGGAGCTGCCACAGCGGGGTCCGGTGGACGGCTGGATGGAGTCTTCCACTCGGCTTCCTGCTGTCCCGCAACTACCTGAGCTGGTCCAAGGAGCAGCCGCTCAGTCAGGGTGAGCAGATATTAATAACCAGCTGCCAGTGGAAGGTTCTGATCTCTGCTTTCGATTTGGGCTTTTCTGGTTTTCTGGTCCCCTGACTTGTTTTTCTCTCCTCTCGTGCAGACGTCAGTGCGTTTTTCAGTGCCAGCTGTGTTCCCGGAGCCGCTGCCATGGCAACACCTCTGTGCTCCCTGTGCCAAGGACAGAAGTCCTACATCCGCCAGAAGAATTACCACTGCGAAACGTCCCACAGCGAGCCCTTCTACAACAGCCAGGGGGCCCTCAGGTCAGCTCAACCCGGAAACAACACAGCTCTCTACTCACAATGCAGACTTTCTCTGTTATAAACAGCATAGAAATGTAATTATTTTATTCAGTGGTGGAATGTAACAAAGTACTGTACTTAAGTACAATTTTGAGGTACATGTACTATTTATTGTATGTACTATTTCTACATTTAGCCAACATCTTCAGTTGCTTTTCAGGCCAAAATTTAAAATAAAAACATGATCAATTTAAAGTGATAAGACATTTATTTTAATTAAACCTCATAACCGTATATTAAGCCGTTTAAATGTGCCCTTCCTTGACAAAATTAACACACTGCTAACATTAAATGCATCAATAGTTTTGGAATATGTAAAACAATCTGTGGGTCCATTCTGCATAACAAGTACCTTTAATTTTGATACTTTT
>CAFUXE010002943.1:170788-184885 GCA_903364295.1 Serranus cabrilla | reverse complement strand
TTATAGGAAACTTTGGCAGCCAACCCAAACGCAGAGTTCAGGCTCTTTGAGTCTCAGCAGTACGGAGAAAGTGATCTGCTGTTCAAAGACTCCACTCGGTGTTTCGTTCACACGAGCCACATGGACTACCGCTCCATCCTCGGAGAGGAGTTTCACAGTCAGTTAGAAACCGCCTTCAACTGCACACACTCAGGTACGACTGAAACCAAATCCACCTGCTTCACTGTCAAACAAATCATCAAACTCCCACTCACTCATGTTGATAACTTTTACATGTGTTTTCTTCACAACAGCTATCCTGGAGTTTTGTAATCAGGATGTGTGCAGCATATTCTAATGTTACTCTTTGACGCTCAGCGGTTTGAACCTTCATCCTCAAACATCTAAATCTGACGACTGCAAACCATCATCGGTATCATCCCGTTCACAGCCGAGATTAAACCCAAAACTCTGCTGCCGACCACTATAGCTTCCTTAGTCGTCCTTTTAATAAACAAGATAAAGGAGAGAAAAACAACTTTCAGAGGCTATTATAACTTAAATGTTGTATTGTGTATAATCTGTGCGACATTAGTTTTGTATTTTTAAGCCTCAACACCAATTCCTGCCATTACTAGAGCAGAGTGTGAACATAAAGCCTCACACAAAGATGTGAAGATGACACACAGCATTGATACCAAAGGACATTACAGCAGTTGTAAATATTTGGGTGTGAAATGAATGTGTGTAGAATAGAAAAAAGAACTGTTGTGTTATGCGTTTACATGCACAGATTACATCACTGTATTTGTTAATGATATGCCATATTAAATTAGTCTTGAAACAACTCCGAAACAAACAGCAGGAATGAGGATATACTGTACATATTTACTCATATTTTATTAAGGACCTCCACAAATATTTGAGATTAAAGCTTTGGTCTGAAGAACAATATACAAGCTCTTCACATGAGAGCTACAGCTGGATGTAGCTGGGACTACTGCATTATGCTTTTTGTATGTTTTGTACTGATATGTTATGCAATGTAAGTAATACATTACATTACAATACAGTCTTTTAGTCTTTTCTTTTTTTAAAGTTGTCTCCTGAATCCGTGTTTAGAGGAAAAGAATTCGTTTTTCATAATTAAATTAGCTAATTATTTTATAAATAATTTACATCCATACATTAAACTGCAAATAATATTATCAGGTGAGTGCGTAACACTTGTAGGTTTTATTTAGCAACATAAACAAATACACGGTATGTAAAAGAAAAATGAATTGTCGATGTTAGCTAACAAAACTGAACACTATGGCACGATTGAGCTCCTTGACTCAAACTCCCAGACTACAGCGCGGTGTTGTTTGGTGTAACGTAATACGTGGTACTTCCTGTTTCTGTGGCTGACAAAGGTTCCCATCTTATATCAGCCTGGTGTTATTCAACCAACACCTCGTAGCTGCTGACACTCTGTTGTTCCAGTTGTTATTGTTACAACATTTAACTGTAACAATAACCGCCGCAATAACTCTCAGACAAGGTAAAGTAGATAACTGACGGAGCTGTACAGAGTTAGCTCGCTGACATTGTGACTGTTAGCCAGCGGCTAACAGCTAACGGCTGAAATGTTTGCTGCCGAAAAGTAACTCAGAGCCTGTTTAAAATCTTTCCTATTATTTCTAATATCTATCCTTCATATATTCGAACTTTGTTAGCATAAGCCCTCATAAAAATAGTATAATGTAGTTAGTTGTATTAGCTGCCGTGTAGCTGCCTAGCTAGCGTTACCTGACTGTCAGTTGTGGAAAGTAACTAAGTACATCTACTCAAGTACTGTACTTGAGTACTAATTAAAGGTGCTTATAATTTATTGACTCTTTCCTTCCCACATGCCACTTTATATTTCTACACCATTACTGTTTGGAACTAAATAGTGTTCTTATTTCTCTGACAGCTTTACAAATTAAGGCTTTTGCAGAAAAAACATAAATAGCTCATAAAATGGAATGTTTTGTTGTTACTTTAACTGCCCAATAATATATGCAACTAAGTAGTTTATTAATAATGATAATAAAAATATTTGCAGCTTTTTTGATCCAAAAGCATTTCACGAGTTAAACTTCACATATGTGATTATTTGGTGCTTTTTCTGTTTTCTGTTTAAATCATTCAAATTCATGTTGAGGTTTGTAAAGTTGTCTTTTTAACTCTGGGTAATTGTGACATTATTTCTCAGAATTGTCAGAATTTTTACAATCAATCAACCCATATTAAAATAAATAATCTGCTTCAGTCAGATGCAAAATAGTGAAAGAAATACTTTAGCTTAGCATTAATTTGTGCATTGACCTTGCATGGTTTTATTTCTAATAATCAGTTTTTCCTGCTGCAGATGAGATTGCCACGGCGGATCCTCTCTCTGCACCCAGCACCTGTTAGGAGGGCGTCCTCAGTCCCTGCAGGAATGGTGAGCTTTGTCCCCGCCTGCAGCACCGCTGACGCCCACTCTCTGGAGCTGCTGCAGGACTTTGTGTCCCGAGCCAGACGCCTGTTTGTCATCACTGGAGCTGGACTCTCCACCGAGTCAGGGATCCCAGATTACCGATCAGAGGGCGTCGGGCTGTACGCTCGCACTGACAGGAGACCCATGCAGCATGCAGAGTTTGTCCGCAGTGCAAAATCCCGTCAGCGATACTGGGCCAGAAACTTTGTGGGGTGGCCGCAGTTCTCCTCACATCAGCCAAACTCTGCACACAGGATCTTGCAGCACTGGGAGGAGAGAGGCAAGCTGCACTGGCTGGTGACTCAGAATGTGGACGCTCTTCACTCAAAGGCAGGACAGAAAAGACTGACTGAACTCCACGGCTGTACTCACAGGTGAGAAACACATTTATCACAGGCCTCTTCTAATAGTTTTCTTAATTTAGATTTAGGTTTTAATACACATGAAAAATAATCTAACTGGTAAAATGCCCAGAGAAGGCTTGGAACAAGCTGGAAGGAGTATATCTCTCACCTGGCATAGGAATGCTTTGGGGTAAATGATTACAGTTTATGTCTGTGTCCTCAGGGTGATGTGTCTCGGCTGTGGTGCCATCTCTGCGAGGGAGGAGCTGCAGAAGCGGTTTATAGCACTAAACCCGGACTGGAGGGCGCACGCGGGCGCCGTGGCTCCGGACGGTGATGTATTCATAGAGGACGAGCAGGTCCTCCACTTCAGAGTCCCCTCCTGTGAGGACTGTGGGGGGATACTGAAGCCAGAGGTCACGTTTTTTGGAGACACAGTGAAGAAAGAGACGGTGCAGTTTGTGAACGACAGGCTGGCGGAGTCGGATGCGGTGTTTGTTGTGGGGTCATCCTTACAGGTATGTTTTAAGAAAAATGACTGAAGTATTGAGGTCAAGTTACAACACACTTGTATTAAATTGTGTCTCTGTCTGTTATCCACAAGGTGTATTCAGGATACAGGTTTTTACTGGCAGCGAGTGATCGGAAAATGTCCGTCGCCATCCTGAACATTGGACCCACGAGGGCAGATCACCTGGCCCAGCTGAAAGTGAGCGGCCGCTGTGGTGAGGTGCTGTCAGTCATTCAGACATTAAGGTTGGATATTTTGCATTAAGATGGTGAAAACTACCTCAGATTCAAACAGGTTAACACAATAATCCACTTCAGGCTGATTGTCTCAGCTGTTTTTGTGTCACATTAAAGGAGAATTCGCTGCTATGTTCAAAGTAGGGCAAAAAACTGACAAATCTACTCACAGATTTTATGCAAAACAAGTAAAAAAAGGAAAGCTTGTTTGGAGATTCAACTTCTCTGCAAGCAGCAGATGGTGTGAGGAGATCAACAAACGGCGACACATCTTCCTCTGCCAGGAGAAACAGAGAGACTCAAGCTGTACTGCATTTGGCTTTGCCGCTCTGGGTTTCTCTTCACAGAATGTGATGATGCAGCATGTGTGGCTCAGTGTGTGAAGGCCCAGAGTTTAAAGCTGCAACCTGGGAAATGACAGCTGTGAGGAGGGAGCCACATGGTTTGTCTTCTCAGGCTGTTTACTGGTGCTGCTCTTATTTAAAGTAAATAAGCTCCGAACGACACTGTAATGTATTCGGTTGGAAAACAGTTCACCTCAAAATCAAAACGTTTGTCCTCTTTTGTGCAGTTAATCAATCGTCGTTGTTTTGTTTTGGGTTGCAGAGCGGAGATATCACCTGTAGAGATGTCTGACTTCTCTCAGTTATAGATGGCACTCAGCTCGTGGTGGTCAAAGCACCAAAAATAGTTTTTAAAAAGCTCAGCAGTAACATGATTTTTTATCTTTGTGCAACAACAGCCTGCACTTCCACAAACATCTTGTAGTTTTATCTCACAGCCCTTTAAGCTATCTACTTGTGAAATGTAACTACAAAGGGTCTGTGGAGACACATGCTAATGTTGCAAAACGGTTTAAACAATGTTGTAGGTAAGACAGAGTAGAGAGGTGATTTCACACTGTGTTGGAATCTAATTCAACAGATACTAAATATACAGCAATCATCTGTTTTTAAAGAGTTGAATTTGTTCCATCCTGGGATGATTCAGTCTCATGGTTTTATATAATGATACCGACATTTATGTCTATATTTTAAATGTTGAGAGTCAATAAAATTGACTTTTTCCCAGTGTGGTCAACGAAGTACAGATGTAGAGGCTTAAAATGTTTCATCATGTTCTACCTGAAATGGATGCAAATATAATTTATTTTCTGTTTTACTTCGTTTACATAAAGTATTTCACAGCATTGCAACACTTTATACGTAAACTTGTCATGGTGAACTTCATCAGTTTTATGTTCTGCAAATGTCTTATCACAGGTGGTGATAATAGAAATGAGTCCTCTGACATGTACATTATCAATTTACCTCAAAGGTGGAGCTGTAGACAGTGCAATGATAATGTGTTTCTAGCGCATTCAATTTCAGGCAGAAGGGAAAATGTGCTGATTGTGTCGTATCATTAAAGCGTCTGATTGCTACGACTGTCAACTGATTTTTTCTTTTTCTTTTTTTTAAAATAAAGAATATAGTGAAAATGGCCATCGGTTACTCCAGTCCAAAGAGACGTCTTTAAATGTCTTGTTTTGTCAGCCCAAATCCCAAAGATATTTAATTTAATTTGATATAAAACTGATAAAAGCTGAAATGTGTTCTGCAATTTTCACCATAAAAATAAACTAAATCTAATCAGCTACTAATGCCACATACTGGATACATGTTGTACAATTCTCTTTACAAATAAACATGAAATTCTTGTAGCTCTAGTAACCACAGTAAGTTTGAGGTAACATCTGTCATAATGTAGGTTTGAAAAACGGAGAAATAAACAGCTGTTTTTAACAGTTTAATGGAGTGATAACCCACACCCTAACAGTTAACTTTAAAGACAGACTTGATGTTAGCATCACAAACAGACTGAGGGCAGTGTGACAGTGGACTGACAAACTCTAAGATCCTTTAGGACATTTTGCTGCTCAAATCTTTCCTGTAAACAAAGCCTCCAGTTTTCCAGGTTGGACTGCACCACTTCAAGCAGAACCACCGGGACGCTGAAGGAGTACAGACAACACCTGTGGCCTGCGGTGTCTGCCCGCCACGCCGCTGAAGCCGTCATCACCATCAGGGGAGTCATGGACAGACAGTTCTCAAAGCTCTTGGTCTGATCGAACCAGTAAGTGACGGGGAAACCCAGTAAAAGACCAAACACCGTGCACAGGTTCCACTCCTCTGACTTCTCCCCGACATAATGAGCTTCCTCAGCCGGCTGCAGTTGTTCAAACTCTCTCAGGAGAAGCAGTAAATCATGTGACATGCTCTCCAGCCTGAGCGGGTCAGCGATGGCGGGCTTCTCCAGTGAGTGGCAGACATCAATAACCGCCAGCTTGTTATCACGAAACAGCTGCTCTACATGTGATCTGACTGTAACTGGATTAACAATGAGAGCGTTTCCATTTAAATCCAGCGTGAGAAGTGATTTCGACACCAGCTGCGAAGACTGCAAGGAGCTCAAATACCGCTGCACCTGATCTGCGCCGGCGCTGTTGCTGTCGTACAATAAAGCAGGTTTTAACCCCACATCAACAGCCGAGACCTGAGCAGCCAGGTCCAGACTCTGAGGGACGGAGAGAGATTTCTTACCAGCAGACAGACACTTACGAGCTGCTGCAACAAAGAGCTCCTGAGTGGACGTCGCTGCAGAAATCACATCGCACATGATTCAAATGTAAAAATTAAACATTTTCAAAAACAATAACTCATTTAATATAATTATTTTTCTTGAGGCCGCCTACAATGACATGACAAACAATAATTTACAGGAAAGTGAAGCTGATTCAGGTCAACAAGATGATTTTAGAGTAAAACTAGTCATACAAAAGTCTTTTATTCGTGTCCCTTGTTTCTTCTTTGTTGGTCCAAGACACCTAAAAAAAAACAACATACCATCAATTACAAACATGTACCACTTAGAGCAAATCATTTAATGACATCAGTCTGCATATGAACTGGAGTTCAGGTGGAACTTGTAGCAGAGACTTTCACAATACCACGCCACACATAAACCTTACTAATGTAAACTGAAACAGCACATCCCTCATACTTTAATAAAGAGGATGAACTCACCATCATCCTGGTTTTCACAGTGATGTATTTTGGCCCAGTTATGTTAAGGGCTGAGGAGCCATCAGGTCAAAATCTGAGAGGTTTCTTGCAACCCAAACACCAGCCGCAAACAAGCCCAGGTTGACCAGAAGATTCCTGAAAAAATAAAACAATAAGAACATGCAAATACGGGTTAATTTGATTCATTGAGAATATTTGTGAGTGTATGTGTGTGACAAGGATATTTACTGACCAAGACATTTGATTTTCTAGCTCTTGCATATTTTGGCAATTCTGTACTGCAATGTCATGTGACCGACTGACATGTGATATGTGTACTAGTGACAACACATAAGTCACTATGTAGCTCTAATCAGTGGTGGAAGAAGTGACTGCCAATACAGCATTGTAAAAATACTTAATTACAAGTAAAAGTTCTGCATGAAAAAATCCAACCCCTGTCCAACTTTGCAGCAAAATGTAGCTCTAGTATTTAGTAAAAGTATTGTCTGATATATGCATCATGAGCAGTAGTACATTAAGTTTTGTAAATAAAAGTGCACCTGATAAATTTGAGATGTCATATGATTAATGGATGTGTTATATTTAAATAACTTGTTCTAGCTCCCAAGATTGTATATGTTCTCATCTTAAAAGTATCTAAGTTATCAAATAAATGCATTCAAGTAGAATGAACAATATTTCCCTGTGAAAGTTAGTCGCGTGGAAGTACAAAGTTGGATAAAAATGGAAATACTCAACTAAAGTACAAGTACTTCAAATTTTACTGAAGTGCAACATTAAGGCATATTACCTTTTTCTTCCCACCACTGTTTCAAATATGTTCTGGATATGGACCACATCATCACAAACTAGAAACAATTCATGTCTGGATTAGGTTTTGACACGGTAGCCTCTTCAAGACAGGGCCCCCCAAGATCCAGGTGATAAACGGACCCATAGAGGTCACGTTTCAGTGAATATTTAGCTGTCAATTACTAGTTGACATACGGAGGGCCTGAAAAATTCGGGGGGCCTGAAGTTCTTGGACTGGGGCAGAGTCCCACTTAGCCTTGTTGATAATGCAGCCTTACCAATAAGAAACTGGTTTTAGTGGTCCAGAAATCAGAGAGAGACTGAATGAGGCAAGGGCAAATCTCCTTTGCATGGTGTATGCTAACGTTAGCTTTGCGGCTAACAACCACCCAATTCTCACACATTAAACATGATTTTATCGACTGAAACTCACCTTCTGAAGTCGTTTCTGTCTGTTGCGAACCGAAACGCTGAACCGACCCACTCCACCACACTGGAGGATGGACCCTTTTTACCGTTTGCTGAGCTCATCTTGCTAACCAACGTGCGGTGTATCGACATAAGCAGTAAGAACGAAGGGAACCGACAGACACACCGGAGGAGGGGAAGAGTTTACGTGTAACACAAGTACGGGGCGCGATAAAGCTCAAACTTCGCGTCTTGATTTTCGTAACATGTCCAAAGATGTCTGCCACCAGGTACCGACGGTTCCTGAAGCTGTGTGAGGAATGGCCCCGAGACGAGGGCAAGAAAGCCCGGGATATGGGGACGTTTTTGCGGCAGAGAGTAGCTTCAGCTTTCCGGGAGGGTGAAAACACACAGGTAACGTTAATTTAACTGAGGCGCAACACACAGCTAATTATATAACCGACTGAGCTAAGCTAACGTTAAGTGGATAGCAGAGCTAACCGTCGACCTTGCTGTCTGCCCTGGTCTTTTACTGACCCTCTTCATAATTAACAACATTATATATTTACTTTTTCATTAATCTAGGATAACATATAACTCTCAAGAACCAGCTAGAGAAACTGTCACCGTGTAAACAGTGTTTGATAAGTGACAACAAGTACTGAACTACTTCTGTTTACATGACATGTCTGAGTAAACTTTTGAATGCAGGACCTGTACATGGAAAGAAGTGTTTTTGGCATAGTTAGTTGGTATGATTTGTTTAGGTCTTAATACTTCCCACACCACTGGTTTAAGAGCCTGTTTTGTCAGTCTCTTAAATGGTTAAATTATGAAGTGTGAATATAAATTGATCCACTCAGCAGAACAGCAACAGAGGTCTGATTAAAATCAGCTTTGCTTGTAGATCATCAACTTCTCAATAAATGTACCCAAAAATATACAAAAAAAACAGAAATGCGATCCCCACTTTGCACTTTTATGTCTCGTGTGTTATTCTCTTATAAAATGTCAGTAAAATATCTGAAGTTGTATTTTTTTCTCCTTATCTATTTCCATCAGATCTCAGATCCAGAGAAGTGTGACCAGATGTATGAAAGTTTGGCCCGCATTAACGGCAACTACTACAGACAACGAGTGAGTACAGTAAAGATGAACATATCTCATGAGCTTCTGTAAATGTATCTGCTACATCAAGAGCTGTTACAGTACCTTTTTCATTCAGCTTTTTTATGTGTGCAATCCTGTGGGAAACCTTAAAGATTGACTGTGCTGATATTTACTGCAAACATGTATTTGTATCTGCTCCCAGTTTCCTCGTATAAGAGACACAAGTTTTACTGGAGTTACAGTGGAGGAGTGTAAATTGCTTTTATCAGGTATGGACCCTCAACATTACACTTATGTTATACACTATGAAACATTATATTTGCATGTAATGCAGAATTTATTATTTATCATTAAGTTAATTTTATTTTAATTGTACAGGTAATGTGGAAAAGATGGACGAAGAGAAAAAGGGATTGTGGAAAACATTAATGTTGAGATTCTCCAAATCACCAGAAGACGTTCCAGAAAAGGAGAAAGCTCCTGAAAAATAACTGTATTTCTCTCTTACTTTTCCTTTCTTTTTGCATGTATAGAAATAAAGTGTGTTGTTGTTATCTTTGAGGACTGTTATGTCATTTTTTGTAATATATTTTACTGGACTTTGCACACTATTTAACTCTGAAGATATAAATTATTTGTGTCACATTTAGCTGTGGAGTGATCACACAAAATATAAAGAAAGGTGACTGGAACAGAATTGCTTACAAAAGAATTAGATACAATAATAACTTACTATAAATAGACAATTTTAATAGCATACGCCCACCCCTAAAGGTGTTTCTGTGTGTATTGTATTAGTGAGGTTATCTGAAGAATGTATTGAAGGAATTTAAGGAAATTTAAATTCATTTGTCCTTTTTTCAAAAGTATTTCTAACATAAGATTTTTCTGATTAATTTTCTGATTAATTATTTGTTTTATCTTTATTATGAGAATACAATCATTGGATTATGCAGCCCCATTAGTAGTCTGAACTGTTTTCTTTACATACTAGTACCACAATACTGCATCTAGTACATCCAAATGATTTTGCCAAAATATTTCAAATGTGCTTTACCATAATTGCATGCAAAATAGTTTTTTCCCTCAGAAGACATGACCACTCTTTAGAAATGATGAATTGGATAGAAATCTTTATTTATATTGAGCTGTAGTTAATACAACAAGACTCGTCTCCATGAATGCACATAAGATAAATTAGGCATTCTTTATATAAAAATGACAATAAATGCAGTTTTAAACTTTACTCAAAAAACACACTTCAACTTCTACCGGTAGTCTGATAGAACAGGTGATCAGCTGGCATGCTTTTTAAGAGCTGTGAAGTAACACACTTTTTAAAGTAGAAATTTGGGTAAACAAAACAATGACAAAGATGATCACAGGCAGTTTATTTTTTCCTTATTAGACAGAGTAACACACTTGAGGCCCGTTCCATGAACTGAGTTTACCAAATAAGCCAGGTTTACCTCAGTGAGTCTGACTCAATTTGAGTTAATTGGGTTTCATAAATTCAACACAGTGCAAACTCAGTTAATATTGCAACTTACAACTGAAATAAGGCTGACGTAATGAAACAAACCCCTGCAGAGATTTAAAAAGCTGCCATCTCAGGAGCTGCTACACAAATATGGCAACATAAGATTTTAATATCTGACTTTTTTGTGTAAATTTTGCAGAATCAGCCAACTATACATGGAGATGTTGACTGGTCTTTAACAAACGGATAATGTAATTTTTCATACCAAAAGCTAAGCAGTTAAATGGCTGCAATTTCATAACCAGACTCATGATTTTAAACAAAGCCAACACAACTGTCTCCTACTCCTCCTTCTCCTCCTCCTCTTTGTTGTCTTTCCATATGCGGTAGTTTAGAGAGGTGGCAAGGCACAGCCAGGCCAGGTAGGGCGCCATCAGCATTGTGGCAGTACTGCTGATAGGATACCAAGACACCATGGTGGCTCCGACGGTCCCGGTGAGAAGCACTATCTCCATAAGTGCCTGAATAAGTAGAGAGTAAAACTGTAAACTGACATGTGGGTGTAGGATACTCAGCAGCTCTACCTCACAATCTCCCCATCTGGTCTCTCAGATTAAATAATTGCATTTATTGGTGAAACTTACCAATTTAAGTTTGTGTGCACCAAAGAAGATAGGAGTCCAGGCCCAGTTCAGAGCTAACTGCAGCCCATAAAGTCCCATTGGAACCAGTGCATCCTGTGTGAAACCTCCCAGCTCTTTCCACACCAGGTAAGAACCATACCTGCATACCAAAACAGCAACAAGAAGCATTCAAATAACAAGGTTACATCCGGGAGAATAAAAGACTGTAGCTGTAGATCTCAGAGTGTAGGAGCCGCTTGCGATGATGCTTACCCCATGCTTGTATACAGACAGGTCCACACTACAGGGAAGGCTGCATTTGGTGGACGCCATGATGGTTTCTTCAGGGTTGGGTACCAGGTCTTCACCTCTTGGCGTGTGATGTAACCTCCATACAGCCCTCCGAGGTGCGGCAGGGCGGTCATCCCAATCATTGGCAGCCACATGTTCTGCAATAAAGAGCAGGACACATTATTGCTGTTTAACCTCTGCAAGGGCTGGTTAGCAAACTTCAACACTTTTTTTGGTATTGGTCAAAATGTGTCCGGAGCATTTGATATTGAAAATGTTTGCAGTGAAGCTCAGATTCACATTTAACTTTGTTTTTCCCCCCCTGATACTGATACCTGATATACATAAATTTCCCATTAGCTGCCAATAACCTATCGGCTTGATATGTAGCTGTTCATGCATCTAATTTTAGGTAGAGTTCACTTGATTTAGAGCTATTACACGAAAAAAACAAAACAATAAGAACAGTGCGAGAGAATCAAAGATGCAGGGCAGATGACCAAAACAATGAGCTGACAGATGTTTCTAAGCTCTACAGTGATGAGAAACACTGCCATGTCAGGTGATAGTTCATCAGTGCAACTAACACCTCAAGTGGTTATATGATTGTTAATATGAGCAATATTCAGCAGCTTTATACACTAAAATATTAATATCATGATGTGCCTCATAAATCCTGTATTGCTCAGTTTGTATTTGAAGTCATTTAAGGACATGACCTTAACTGTCCTAACATATCAGCAGTGTTCTCAGTTATATCACTGAGAAGTAATTCAATTGAATGTGCACACCACAGACTGTATGGTGCAGACTGACTTCATGTTAACCAAACAGAAGCAAATGTTGTTTCTTGAAATTGATTTTCATGCTGACTTTTAAAAAATGATGGCTATTGGCTAAGGGAAGATATGAACCTGCACCCATAAACCTAGATTTATACACTTTAGATCAAAGGTAACAGGTATGATTATTTGGCAGAACTTCACAGAGCCACATGACTAGTGGTCAACAATAAAAAACATTTTATGAGCACATTTAAAAGCCGTAGAATAAGTAAAGAAAATACATGCAAAGGTAAGGCAGAAACATACTAAAACTTCACCCTGAAATAGAATAAATACATATATACATGCTCTTACAAATAAATGATTAAAAGAAAATATGAAACAGCAAAGCATTACAAATTCATCATTCACATTGTATTTTAAATGTCCAATCACATTTGAGCTTCATTAAATATAATATAGGTCCTTGTCCCATACCTGAGTTATGTTGCTTTTTGCAGGAAATTACATTTATTCCACACAATTTCCCTTTCAAACAGCTGCTAGTTTGAAGCTACCCTGCATTTCCTTTGTTTAAAGTGTCACAGTATTTGTAGGAGTCGTGTAGCACTGAACGGCGTTAGCTAGGTCTACGTTTCAGCTGCGCAAAGTTACAGTTAAAGATCATTGTTATTAAGTAAGCAGGTTGCAGGCTGTAACATGTAACTCACCACTCACTCAGTTGTCAGTTCCTCCACACAGTGTGCACGATGTGTACGTTGCTTAGGCAGACTAACTAATGCTCCACACCTACAGTGGGAACCTCAGGCATGCTGCTGTATTGTGATATAAGTGTGCGGAGCGGGCAGGGCAGTCTTATCAGAGCGGTCAGTGAGCGACACTCCCCGAGCCAACAGCCAAACACTGTGACGTCGCAGCGTGGTTACCAAAGGAGAAGCAGACGGTTGGTTGGTGGAATGTTTCGGTAGCTAGTAAACGTTAAATAATAATGTTGTATAAACACCCATGGGTCCATTAAAACAGTCCAAAGGTCACAAAATACACTTGCGTTAACTTACTTCCTGTTGGGCTGTTTATTCCATATTTATCTCGTCGATTACAAAACACACACAACAGCAAAGGTTATGAAACCGTCAAGATAGTTCCTCTTATAAAGCTTAACAGTGAGGTTTCCGAAGTGATAATATTGCCACCATCAGAGGTAGACTTACCACAAGCTATACGTTTGTAAAACGATAGTATATTCCCCGTAGAGGACACAAATCCGTACGATTTGAACCTTGTTTCAAGAAAACATGTTTTCTTCGTGATGGAGCAGTACTACACTACCCAGAAGTCTACAGTGTAACAGCGGCATCTCTGATTGGTAGAGCTCGCTGTTACCATGGAAATGTTTACAGAACCTGCGAACCCGAGCCTGGCTAGTGAGTTAGCCCACTTTACTGCTAACACTGAACTCTGCTATTGTTTATGTTATTATTGAATATATTTTGTTTTTATCATAGAGCAACCCTGATTTCCCCTTTTATCATTTCGCGTAAACAGCAGTGTCCAAAGGGGTGTAAATCACAATAAATTTAACAAGAAGTAGGCAAAACTATCTGTAGCTAGGAAGTCATATTTCGCAATGGTTTGTGGGAAGAGTAGTTCCTTCACTCGTAAAGTGTGTACACGGTCATGTGCCTTTGCCTTTTTTTCATCTTCCAAGTTTGTTTGTTTGTTTTTTCTTATGTTAACAATTCATCTTGTAATTGGTTGGCTTGGTTCCATGCTCCAAACTCCTCTAAATAATATTTTTTTTTAAATGTAGAAAAATACATTAAGATAAATAAGGTATCAGAAAAACAAAACATGACAAAATCTTCTGATTGAGCAAACAATATAGTAAGGCCAGAAAAATTATATTAACGAAATAATAACCTCAAACAACAGAATTGAGAAAAAATAAAACAAGTAAAAAAAAA
>CAFUXE010002943.1:156487-170763 GCA_903364295.1 Serranus cabrilla | reverse complement strand
AAATCATACTATCACCTGAGTCTACATTGCTTCATAATAAAATCCTGCATTGTGTATGTTTAAAGTAAAAGTAGAAATACTGTACTGTACTCTGATATACTCCATTATAAGTTAAAGTTCAAAATGTTACTTACTAAAAATTGATTTATACGCACATCACTGCACTATGAACCAGCATCTGTTACAAAACATAAGTAATACAAACCTTTACATCCACCAGCTGGATCGTGTTACTCAAAAAGTGATAATCATTACATTTCTGTAATCAGATTATTCATAGAACAGCAACTGGCCCACTGAACACTGATGGAGACACAAACATTCAGTCTTGTTATATGAATGCTTAGCTTTGGTTTGTGTGGTATAAAGTTTTTTTTGTAACATCTTGTCTGTGGTGTTGTGAAATAGTTGAGAAAGATGTGCTGTCTCTGTGCAGTGCACGAATGACTCATAGGGAGGTTCAAACGGAAATATTCAGATACTTTTCCCATGACTCTCCGGCCAAGCTGGAGCATGTAGAGAGTGTTGAGGTGGGTCAGTGTAAACAGATGTTTGGGCAGGAGATATAGGGAGTTTTTCTGATGTATCAAGGTCTTAAAATTACAATTGTAAAATTAATAATAGCTAAAAAATTTTTTTTAAAAACATTTGTTTTTAGACTGCAATAATATGACAGCTGTATGGCTAAAAGTGATTTCAGTTGGACTGGACAGGAAAGTTAACAGTAGAGTATTTCAAAACTTTTTCTCTCTGCATGTGTTTCATCAGTGTTCTTTGTTGCACCTGTACAGCAATGCAGAAAGGCCAGACATTAAACCAAAACCATTTTTTTCAAAAATAACTTTGTTTACTTTATTGCTGACAAAAATGCTTGTTATAGATCCAGATTAATCCCCAATTAATGTTTACAAAGTGATTAATAAGAGAGGAACATTTACAGTAAATCCACAGGTAAATTCGTTTTCTTTCTTGGATAGACATTTGCTGAAGACAATTATTTGTACAAATGTTTTCATATTCAAAAAGATGTTTTTATTCTCAAGGTATAAAGTTGAAGAGTTTGCTAGGAGTAATAGTTCTGTTTAATTTGTTGGTACACGTTTTAAGATGTGATCATCTTTGATGCTATATTCTTGGATCTGCTTCTTTTATAGTAATGTAAAATTAACATTTCTAAAAAAAAAAGAGTTTAGGAATTTAACATTTGGCTTAAAAATAGCAATTAAATTAAATCAAGTTTATTGTCATTTTACTATACATCTCTGTGCAAGGCAGAATGAGACATTGTTCGAGGTGCAAAATAAATAAATACCAGTATATACAAGAACACTGATAATATATATGGATAAGATAAGAATAGATAAGATACAACTTTATTTATCCCACAGTGGGGAAATTCAGTCATAGGGAACAAAGGTTACTAAGATATACATAAAAAAGACATTATATTCATACATAAATATACACACATTACAAAATAAAATATTTCCATGTCTGCTATTGAACGTTATTGTTAATATTACACATAGGGGTTTCCCTGAGAATATTTGTTGGATATTGCACAATAGTGGAAAAAATAGATTGTTGTATGGGACAATAAATAAAGGAAATATAAAAATACACAAATACCCAAAAATAATTGAGTGCAAGTTAAATAGAGTAGGTTAAAATGGTAGAAATAGTAAAACAAGAGCGGTAAGAAGTTGTAAAATAGAATACTATTAATATGAGCAGTCTCGGGTGGAGGAGATGCTCTTTCCTCGGGGTTCAGCGGGGTTTTGGCCCCTCCTCTCGGGCCGTCGGGCAGGCACACCTTTCCTCTCCGGTCCTCCAGCGTTTCTTACCTTCTTGTCGCGCCTCTCAGCCTCGTTGTCTGGCGGTGAACTCTCACCCCAGCTGCTTGGGAAATGTCATACAGGCAGAGGCCCGTGCTGCAGTAGGGGGGCGTAATAGGAGGAAAAAATAACAACATTTTTTACTGCTCTCACTGCATCTTTTATCCGCGTCTCTGCCGTGCAAGTGCCACATCCCCGCGACCAGCAGCAGCAGCCGCCGCCGACCACTGATCGCAGCCTCAATGCCTATTTCGCATCAGAGCTAATATATATATATAAAAAAATCCGTGCCAGACATGTGAGTAGCAAACCATCGCTGTCGTCCTGACTGCTATGTGCTCACGCTATTGTATCCTCACACCAACTAGAACAAATGGTCATTGAACCGTGTCGTTGTGCATTTAGTGTCATTGTGCTGGTTTCACGGTGGCTGGGCTCGAGTCTCTGCACACTGACGCCGCTGATGAAGCCTCGCTGTCGGCTTGTTTTGGGGGCTCTGCGTCGGGTTGGCTAATTGAGCAAAAATCCTGTGATTTTTCTGCTGTAAATAGCCCAGATGGAGGGATAGCCCGTTCAATCACTGGGCTGTATGACAAGTGTGTGTATTGTAGCCTAGCTCCTGTGTTTTTTCCTTTATTTTTAACACATTGGTGAAAGGTAGCTGTGAGTTGGTGGTGTGGAGTCCAGCCTGGCATCTCCAGTCAGATGTGGAGGCCCAGGTTAGAGCACACATAATGCGGCGGTGTTGATGTGAAGTGTGTTGGTAGCCTGGCTGTGTGAGGGTGACAGGGAGCAGGAAGCACAGCGGGATCACTGGTGCAGATGTGGAGCAGGAGAAGCAGGAGATGTTGTGTTTAGGGTCCAGAGCTCAAAGCACTCATGTGGAAGACTGTTTTTTTTTCAAATGTGTAATGATAATCTAGTGTTTATTTGTTTGTTTCTTTTTTTGGCTCATGATCTGAATATGCATAGATTGTGGTTTTTAAATTATTTTAATTCAGTGTATTTTTCTTATGATAATTTGCAGTGTTTTTCTGGGTTTTTTTTTGTGATTGCATGTTCAAGATGTGTGACATTCAGCTCAATGGTCCATTTTTACTAACTTTTCAGCTAGGGTTGCATCAGCCCAACTTTCTCTCCTGGTGATACCTTAACTCAGGTTCTCTTGTAATTTAAAGCAACAAGTTGAGACTAATTCTAATTCAGCCGTCCACATTGAACAAGGGAATGAAATTATTAACTTCATGACAATTAAAATCCATAAAAAAGGGTTTAAATGCAGGATGTTTATTAGAGCTGTACCAAATTAATGTCTAATCGATGAGTTGATTGTATAAACAATAATTACCAGCAACTATTTTGATAATCGTTTAAAGTTAGTTTTCATGAAAAAATGGCAGAAAAAGCTGTTTTCAGCCTCTCAAATATGAAGATTTCCTGATTTCCTGTTTTAAACCATATTAAGCTGATTATGTGTGGGGTTTTAGAGTGAAAAAAAGACAGTTAAAGACATTTAAAAAATCAGTAGATGAATCAATTATGTAATTAATAGTTAGTTGCATCCTTATTGGTTATGTGACAATCTGCCAAGCGAAGTCTGTTTAGGTGCTGATAATGTTTTATTTTATGGATTTTTTATATATGGAATTTTTAACCACGTTCATGGTCGTCATCAGGGAATTAACACATTTACTTAAATATTTAGTTATGGGGGATATTTCATAATGTTGACAGACGAGGACAAGATCATGACTGTACCTTTGACACTAATAATTCATAATGTTAAATGTTAGGTGCTCATAATTTATATATTCATAATCTATAGTTAATTTAAAGACTTTCCAGACATTTTGTTTTGACATCTGATAGTTTAGAGGCGGCGGGAAAAAGACGAGAGATGCAACAGGTTCAGGCCTCTGGGTTTCCCTACGTCCACATGTAGTTCTACTAAAATGAACAAAATGTGTGTTTGATATTTGCTTGCAGGGGACGTGTACGTATTGACACAGATTGTTGTTTCAGGGGGGAGAACATGATGCTTCTCTTGAAGATGTCAGTCCAAAAAACTAACTGGCCTGTGACGACGATGCCCAGTCGAAGATCCTGGGATTGAGACGTGAATCCCTTTACACTGATGGCCTGGACTGAGTAAGAGATTTGTTCCCTGAAGCTGTGTGTTGTTCACTCTCTGAATTTGATAACTAGTATTAAACTGATGATGATGTTTGCTTCCACGACAGGTTTCAGCTGGCCTGCTGAAGCTATGGGGAGCTGTTGGAGCTGTCTGTACAGAGACCCCATCCGAGACAACCATCTCACCAAATTTAAGGTACAAAATCCCACATTTACTTTAAATTAAACACATTTTTTCAGTTGTGCAATACGAGGGATGTTCATGATGACTTATTTCCCTGATGTTTCAACAAAGGTTTAAACTTGGACTAATCGACAAGTCTGAATGTCCAAAAACTTTCAAAATCTTTCAGAATTTAATCATTGAGATAAACATTGACCAAAAAACTAAATGCATGTATTGTGGAAGCTATTTGAAATTGTTAATCAGTTTTTTAAATAACCCAATGGTATATTAAATGGTGCTGAAATGTGCATCATAACCATTGCACATTATCCTACAAAACAACTTGCCAAATAAAAGTTAATAAAGACATTAAGTGTTTAGGAAATTCAATCCTTGGGAAACAACATAAGTAGCAAACCGATGCAGACATGTTTTTATTAAGTAATATTTAACTCTGCAGACTTGACACGTCTGAGCAAATGATGTCAATGTGTAATTTAAATGTCTACTATAATAATAAAGTTTAACCAACAGTTTTTCAGGTGCAGAGTAGTTGCATCATTAAGAATGATCACTATATAACACCACTGCTTATACAGCTTGTTTATATGTGCCGTTATGTATCTTCCAGCGTGTTGCAGTACTCCACATTTATAATTCCTTCTCTTCATGTTATCTATTCTGTGTCCCAGGTCACCAATGTGGACGATGAGGGCAATGAGCTGGGCTCTGGGATCATGGAGCTCACCCAGACCGAGCTCATTCTTCACACACGTAAGAGAGACGCCATCCGGTGGCCGTATCTCTGCCTGCGCCGCTACGGCTACGACTCCAACCTGTTTTCTTTTGAGAGCGGTCGGCGCTGTCAGACCGGGCAGGGTAAGCAATGGTTTCTCTGCTGTGGAGCCACTATGATGATGTTATATATTTCCTGTTTCCTATTTGACAATGCGTACTGGCCTTTCTTTACACTGAAGATATTTCGACATTTCCAGGAGGAAAAGCACAAGTGCAAAAATGAGTAATAAGCCATAAGAGGCCGTGTTTTACAGTGATTTTAGAACAGCTAAGGGGTGTTGTTATGTAGGGAACTGTTGTAAAATCTTTTTGTTTTTTGTGCTTTTTGTGCATTCATTGATTTGTGCTTTGTGTACTCATGGCTGTTCCCATCCTGGCATTGTTTATAAAACATTTCACAACCTCTTCGAAGCAGTTCAGCCAGTCATTGTCAAGGCCTAGAACTTTCCACCTTATAAAAGGAAATGAAGGATGGCTGAATTCCATTTAGCTGCCCCAGTTTCAGTGTTTTGGTGCTGTGCATGCTCGCTCACGTGACTTACCTGGACACTTGAATAGCAAAGAGCCCTTGTTGTTGTAAAGACACCTGTGCTTTTACATCTGTGACGAGTTAAAACAGCCAGGGAGTGTCTGGAACAAAAATGAGTGTTTGGTGCATCAAGTGCTCATGATAGTGAAAGATACCTGACACATTATATGGGACGTCTCACAACAGTTGGACAAAAATTTCACACAGGAGCACAAATCAACCTTGCGTGTGTAGCTGTTGGATTAGACTTGTTCAAAACAAAACATGTTGTTCAACCACGTCCAAAAAAAATGCAGGAGATAACGTTAGTCCCTCCTGGAAGACATTCAAAGTGTTATACTCACATTTAATATGAAAGAATGATAAAAGAGGACTTGAGATAGAAGTTGTAACAAAGACGGCTGGCCCCTTAAGCACAGAGAACATTTTATTTCTGGACTTCTAACATTTGACAATCTGACACCTGTGGGTGCCACCTACTGCTCATCTGAATGAAGCAACTGCTCATAATAGTGGATGGAAACAAGCATTCATTCACATTTTCTTACGCAGAACGATGATGATGGGTCTGATGATGTAACATCCTCCCTTCGGCCGTGATTGACTGGAGCCTAACACTGCTGTTATTCTGCCTGTTTGATTAGGAATCTTTGCATTCAAGTGTTCGCGGGCAGAAGAGATCTTCAATCTGCTTCAGGAGCTGATGCAATGTAACAGCATCAACGTGGTGGAGGAGTCGATGATGATGAGTCGCAGCGGTCACACACCAGAGATGGAAATGTCTCGCACGCCACAGACTCCCAACAGTGAGTCACACCACCCACACACACACAAATACCCACACACACACACACACACACAAAAGGAAAGCTAATTATACACTTGAGATTAATTGTAGAACTTGCATGCAGCAATACAGCTGTAAATTTAGCAGATTTCTAGGTTATTAATAGACGCAGGTTAAACTGAAGCGACTGAGTCACAGGTACAGAAGCTTTCCAAATAACACCAAGTAAAGCAGAGGCACAGACTGCAGCCACGGAGGCTTCATATGCACGCTGAAAAGTTACTTTTAGGTCTCTAATATCCTCTGAAAGGTCGTTTTGTGACAACATATTGTTGTACATGTTTAAATGATTAGTAAGTTGAATGTTATTGTGCAGCCTGTACCCTGAGAAGGTCTTTGAATTAAAGGTGCCTTATAGATGAAGCGGGATCAGTTGTTGAGAGAAGATGCGGCTGTGAAAAAGTATTTGCCGGTTCCTGATATTCTTCTCATAATAATTGTCATACTGAACTACATCCCAAACCAAAAAGTTGGGACATTGTCTAAAACATAAGTAATCTAATAATCCTTTTACATATAATATATTTTATATTCAAGACAGTACATTTAATGTTCAAACTAATAAAACTTTGTTTTTGTAAAGATGCACTCACACATTCTGTTTTTTATACATTTTGTACAGCGTTTTTGGATTCGGGTTGTAGTTCAGATTTTGAAATAAAATTAAATATATAAGACATAGACAACATGAATACAGTTTTTTATTTTTCTGCAATGCACTTCAATGCTGCTGTCGTAAATATGAACAGCTTTAGACTTACATTTGTTATGGTTAATATCTTTATGTTAAAACAACAGTCGAGTGACACGTAGCTACATCATATATTGGCGTTTGAGCTTCAGATCGTGGATTGGTGTCCTGACATTTTCCAGGTAAAAAGCAGAATTTGTGCTTCTGTCATTTCTGGCGAGTCTCCCAGCTCCTGAAGGACCCACGTCTTTCAACAAGTTCCACTTTGGAATCAACAGAACTTTATTAATATTATCCCAAAAGGCTTGAGGGGGTCATCACTGTGTTTTTTGGCACATGTGAGTTCCTCTTGGGTGCCAGTGGTTTTGTCCAGTCTTTGTCTTATGGTGGAATCACGTTGACATAAACTGAGGCGAGGGAGGCCTGCACTTCTTTAGAAGTCCATCTGAGTCGTCAGTGCGCTTTGGAGGAGTTTTTGGAAGATTACCCACTGTTCCAAGTTTTTTTCCATGTGTAGATAATGGCTCTCATTGTGGTTCGCTGGAGTCCCACAGCTTGAGAAAAGGTCTTTGGAACCCTTTCCAGACTGAATAATTGAATCACTTTCTCTCCCATCTCGTCTGGAATTTCTTTGGATCGGGTCGCACTGAGCTGCTTGTTGGGACCCTTAAGCCAACTTCACATTGCTGAAAAGGGTTTTATTTAAGTGATGTTTAGATTGAGCAGAGCTGGCAGTCACCAAGTAGGATTTCTTTCACGTCTAATTGAATTCATTTATCAATTCATTCATTGGTGGAATGAGTAACCAGCTGGTGTTGGATAAATGTTTTTATTCTTTTAAGAGTGAAAATCATTTAAAACTGTATTTTGTGTTTACTGAGGTCTTAATATGTTTGAGGATCTAAAACAGTTCAGTCAGACAAATGTGCAAAAAATAGGACGAAATCAGAAGGGTGAGGCTTTTTTGCGGTACTGCTCCAGGTTTTAAAAGGGTTTCTTCTCTTTTTATTTGGCATCGTAGTTACCAGTTAAGAAAAATAAAAATTGTTGACAAAATTTGTAAACTGAAACTTCTCCTGATTGAGTTTGGATGGTTTCTAAATAACAAGGCTCAGAATTCACTGACAAGAAGCTCCTTTGGTTCCACTGATCCTCTAATTTTTGTCTGCAGGACAGACAGTTGAGAGGAGAGTCGATAATAGACGACCTGTCTAACAGTGACATCATTGTTCTTCAATAGAATCAAGACAGTTGTATGACACATGTATTTTGTTAATTTTTCTAATTTTTAAATTTACTTTTTTTATTTGTTTTTCATTATATTTAAAGTTTACGACAAGTAAAGTTGAAGGCAAGTTTGTTTTTTTTAGTTCAATAAATGCATAAATGTTTCCAAAGTCGATACATAATCATGGTGAATAATTGTGATCACAATATTGATAAAAATTGATCATAACTTTTACCATCAAAAAAACAATCAACAGCCCTAATTAAAAATGCCATATAGCAAAATTTGAATGGATTTATTTCTTTTTTTACTCAGCCATAGCCATAACAAAACACTTATAAACTCAATAAACTGAATAGTTCAAACATGAAAAACAAACAGAGTGTATGTGTGAGTGTAGATGACAAAATACATTGATTAGGAGAAAAAAGCTTGATGATATTAAGTTATCTCCGCATTTCTTTGTGTGTGTCTTTATATTGTCACATAAATGTGTTTCCAGCTCCAGCGTTCCCTGTCCAGGCTTTTCCCAACGGATACCCTGGTTATCCAATCAGAGGTGACTCCTCCCAACCCTCTCTTGCTGATGATCATGGACATAGCCTCATGGGTTTGGAAGACCAGGTAAGACATGTTCATGCTCTTTACAGTTCACTGTGTTGGTGCTCGTTCACTATGTGAGCCTGTTTTTAATTCCCTCAACAGACCCACACCTATGTAAATACTGTTAGCATGGAGGGGGATCTCTCTATGCGTCACTGTGGGCACGCCCTGCCCGAGGTGCGGCCCAGCACTTTCCCAGAATCAACACGAGGAGCCATGCCTGTAGGGGGCCAAGGGAATCCGCAGTCCAACCTGCGGTGCTGTCCCCTGGAGGAGCATAACGATCCTCAGGTGTTCTTACAGCCGTCCTCGCAAGAGGTCAAATTCATGCTGGGCCCCACTCCGGCACAACGCCATCTGCTGGAGAGAGAGAGGGAGAGAGAGAGGGAGAGGCACGGGCACAATCCTCACAACCTTCAGCCAGTAGAGGGTGCCACAGGCTCAGAGACGGAGGGGGACGAGCCCTCCATGCACCTGTTCAACTCTCACTCCTATCACCATTTCCATCACCACGCGCACCGGCACCCGGGCCTCGACCACCCGGACAGCTGCCAGAGCGGCGAACTCACCTACGAGAACATCAACGGGCTGAGGAGCGGCCGGAAGCAGCGGTTGAGTCCCAGCAGCGTGTCCCAGTCCGTGGGTTCAAGCAGCAGCAGCAGCACCACCGGGGACAGCCACACACACTCCCTCCTGCACCCGCACGCCCTCGGCCCGTCCTCCCTACCCCCGCAGGGCTACGCCTGCGAAAGGGGCATGGGCGGAGGTCATCGTCGGACAGCTCTGCTAAACTACGAGAACCTGCCCTCTCTGCCGCCGGTGTGGGAGTACAGCGCTCTGCAGCGGGACGACGAACAGGAGGAGGAAGATGACGAGCAGGATGAGGAGGAGTACGAGGAAGAAGAGGAAGACTTTGATGTGTACGAGTTCTCAGAAGGCCCTGGGACGCCCAACGGGTACCACCAGGATGGTCGGGGCATCCACAGAGATGCCCTGCAGAACTATGTCAACACAGAGCAGGTCCAGCCGCCCCGGCTCCGACACGCCTGCCCCCCACATCCACGGCCGTGTCAGCCAGACAGAGGGGGGCGAATATTTAGCTTTGATTTCCGCAGACGATCGAGGTCAGGGGTTGGAGGCTGTGAGCACGGCCACATGCCTCCATCGCGGCCGCTGAACTACATCCAGGTGGACCTAGAGGGAGAACCTCCCTGCCAAGCCCTCAGCAGCGGGAGCGCCCAGTCCCAGCCACAGCACCAGCGCCTACCACCCAAAAAATGTGGCCCACAGGTATCCCGGCGCAGTGAATGCTACGCAGTCATTGACATAAGGAAGACCGCTGCCATGTCCAACCTGCAGAAAGCTCTGCCGAGGGATGATGGGACTTCCAGAAAGACTCGCCACAACAGCACAGACCTGCCTCTGTAACCGGTGTTCAAACTGAAGAGGAGCGATGAAGACAGATGAAGGCTTATCCTCATCTTAGCACACTGGACCCTTCACTGTCATCCATCCATTCAACTGTCGGGCTGACTAATACAGTACAGGTACCTAATTAGAAACTTACTGAAACTTATCTGTGCATATAAAAGGAAACGAGAAATCTCTGAGGAGAATTTGCCATTTTATTCTGTGTTATTTATTAGGTATGTGGTGTGAAGCTCTCTCGAGAAATTGGCAGTTTTTACTGCCAATACTGTTTGCTGGGTATATGGATATTTATATATAAGCATAAAATCATATTTATACATTAGGGCTGCATGATTTTGAAAAAGTATCTCCATAAGATTATTTTTATTTCACGATTTTGGAGGCGATGCGACTCTTTTCTCATTTCATTAAAAATAGATATAAATTGTTTTTATTTAATCATTTTTATTTATTTGAATTGAAAATGATTTTGGAGGATTTGTTCATAAGTCTGTAGAAAACGAAACGTCTTACAGCAACACAATTCTGAAATAAGGCCGTTATTGTTATTTTGACCCATATTTTGAATTTAACAAATACTGCACCTCACTGCGATTTGGATATTGCACTAAGTCCATATTTTGATGAACTGTGCAGCCCTCATATGGATATATTTATATGATTTTATGCTTAGCTATGACTTAGAGCAGAGACCTCTGTTTTCAGTGGAAGCAGTCATTGCCATACTTTATCAGCAAATTTAAAATCATAAACCCATCTCCACTCCACATATTATTGTTCCTATGATTTAGTTATTCTACATCTCCATGATTTTTTACTGAAATACTATGAGAGTCCAAAATGTGACCCTCGTTACAGAAGAGCAGTTGTTGGCGTGAAGAGACTGGCCAATATTCATACCTCATCACAAGCATCCAAGTCTAATAATGTGGCTGGTGGAAGAGACCATTATTTGTTACTATATGCCTATAGAGCATTTTGCACACAATCCTATGGAATTGTATTTTATCATATTTTAGGGAATGGTTTCGACCAGTCCGAGATAAAAAATGGAATTAACCGAGCAGAATAGATGGTGATATTTGCAGAATTATACGAAACTGAGTGATGGTAAAAGTAGCACACATGGATTAAACGAGCTCTGGCTCCCTCCTATCCACATGCAGCAAATGAAAAAGTAGCATATCATTTTCAAACACACCTCCTGCACATCATCCCAGACCTGCAGGAGCTCCGCGCGGTTTACGCTTGTCACGTTGCACTTTTGACCCTGGGCCGCTGAAACGCTCTTTGTCTCTACACTCCCACTCCACTGGAGCCGCAGGTTTGACCGTGTCCTTTTTACCAAAAGCAGGGGGCCAAATATGTCATGGACATCTTTAGTCAGCATAGGATTTATTTTCATGTTTTGATGGAGACATCAACAACCTCAAATAGTGGCATTAAGCTATAACCTCACATAAAAAGTGCTGAATCTATAATTTGTCAGTTATCAGGTGTGAATGGTCTGTTTTTAAAGGGTTAATCGAGTGTGTCGCAGAGTCATGCAGTGAGGATTTTTATCAACCAGATATTTATTTATTTATTTATTTATTTATTTGTTCATTCTTTGATTTCTAATTGTAATAATTTTTGTTTTGTTTTTTCCATGTGATGACCAGCGTTTTGTAATCCAGTTGGTAATACGGAGACCAAAGTTTCACCTCAAATTATCACTGGTGTATTACTGTTAGAACTGTGCTTAATTATATTTAAGAAAAAGAAAAAAAGACTGTATTTATATTTTAAGTGCCAAAACTTAATTGCAAACTGTATGATGAATAAAATGAAACGTGCCATTAGGATTTGTAGAAACAACGGGACAGACAGACAGGCAGGAGGAGAGACAAACTTTAGAAGAACTTTATACGGATAAATTAAAACGATAAAAAACTGCACATTCCACCTCATCCACATCGACAGCCATTCAGGAGCGAGATACGAGAACGGCAACCTTGTAGTCTGATAATCACAGCCAGGGTGGTTTTATGCTGCTACATGTACATACTAACAGTAGCCCGTGTACGCTACAGGTACTTGTCAAAATGAAAACGTACGTGTTTGAACCTATGCGATGTCAGATCTTTTACCCTAATGTTAATTGCTAATAGAAGTAGCATTGTTGTGTTTTTCTGAGATTATTTCTGAGCAGTAGAAATATATAATGTACCATTTCAGAGAATGTTTCATTTGGCCAATATTTTCATTTCATCGATTGTTTTTTTTCTCGACAAACTGGCTGTCTGGTAGGAGAGCTGACGGAGGCACAGGCCCGCTGACGCTGTCATCTTTCTGTTGAGCGCTCATATCAAGGTGATATTTTCAGCTGACGGAGGAAATGTTCCAGATTTACAGATTGTGGCATTTAGCTGTAGTTTTTTAAACAGAGTGTTCAGGGGATCAATATGGGACATTAATACAAACTGACAACTTTTGATGAGGAGGTTTATTAAGCTTCTGTGTGATGTGAGGTGCAAATCAGACAGGATTTCATTCAGGCAAAAAAAAAAAAGAGCCTCAAGTTTGTTGTTGTTGCATCTGATCAGTGCTGTCCAGAGTAAATATTTAATTTGGAAAAAGCATTCAGAAAAAAGCCAGATACTGCGAAAGCTCCCAAAATGCCAAAAGTCTATTGCTAAGAATCAGTTATTTTAAGATATTTCATTATATATTTGATTGATCAATGACATGTCAGACAATTAGAGAGATGTTAACCTAAACCCCTGTAGGATCATATAGTTATGTCTAACCAACAGTCCAAAATTTAAAGATATGACATTTTTATTTAGAAGAATATTAATTTGTGTGTCTGCCCTGTCTTCAGATCTGCTCCAAACTTGAATCAGCTTGTCCTTGGTCCTTGCTTACATCCTTCAACCCAGTTTTAATAAAAAATCGGGCCAAGAGTTTTTCTGTTATTCTGCTGACAAACCGAACTGAAAACAGATGAATGACTTCCTTGGTGGACTTAATAACATAAAACTGAAAAGGTACTCATAAATAAGCTGCAGTCTGCTTTAAAAATATTGTGTTATTGTTAATCATTAATCAAAGTTAATCAAGTAATCAATGAACCAATGTTCAAAAATAATAAAATGTATTATACATTTTAAGAGTTCTAGTCACAGATTTGCAGGACGGCGCCGACACGTTTACTTTGATTAGCCGTCCATCTGGCAATCTTCATTGTTTGGCCTTTAAAAAGTCCACAGTTTTCTTGAAGGCGACGTCTTCATATTGCATGTTTTGTCTGACAAGCAATCAGTCCTTTACCAAGGCCATGCCCTTTCGAGCAATTCTATAACGTCAAAACAATTTATGTATCTTGTGATTTGGATCTGCCCCTGAAATGTATGTGTTGTTCACTGTCACCTTCCACCAACTGTAATGAAACTGGGCCAGTAGTTTTTATATAATCCTGCTGACAAACAAACAAACATGACGTCCTTGGCAAAGAAAATGATGTAAAGGAAGAAAATCCTGGCAGATATTTGTTTGATTGTTATTTGAGTAATCAGTTGATAATTGTTGGATGGTAACAATCTGATAATCTGAGAGTTTATGACGCAGATTCGCCACCCAGAAGCTTTTAATAACCCCGATTCAAAGGTTAATAGTTTGTGTATTTGTTTCATCGTCATACTTTAATATGACATTAAAAAAAGAAGTCTTTCTATAACATAAAGGCCAACTTTTAGCGGACAGTTTTGACTGTATTTGCAAAGATATTGTCACGATACATTGGAAGGATGTTTACATTTTTGCAATAATAGGTGAATTATTGTTTTGTCGATCTAAACCAGACCAATGTGTGAAGTGTGAAATTTAAATAGTAGTCTATAGAGTTGTGGGCTTAATGTATTTAATCGCCTGTTCTTCTGTGAATCAGCAGTCTTATTTTTAATTTATTTTTTCAGGTACGATGTTTACTTTTCAGTCTTCATAGTACGATTTCAGCTATGAAAGTAAAAAAAAA
>CAFUXE010002943.1:133630-156465 GCA_903364295.1 Serranus cabrilla | reverse complement strand
AAAAAAAAAAGATGCCTGTCTTTCTTTTGATTGTCAGACACTGTGTTTGCTTAAAGTCACATTAACAGTGCCATACAGTAGGTGACCATTGCCGGTAGTTAAATTACATTTTATTGTATTAAACTTTTCAAACCAGTGGCGATGTTTCATACAGGAATTAAAAAAAAAAAATCCATGTCGAAATGTGTTAACTATCTTTGTTATAACGCAGTAACCTCACCAACATCCAAACCAGTGAGCATCATTACTCCATTCTCCTGTGTTTACTGATTAATAATCAAATAAATAGATGTGTTACATTATTGTTGGAAAAAAAAAAAAAACGTCCATGTGATCTCATGGCAGTTGAGTTCGAATCAAGTGCAGCTCCCATCCCATAACTCATTTAGATGCTATCTCAGCATTCGGTTTTCATCACCTCCACGTGTTGATGCTCGGGGCGGGATTCACACAGGTGTCAGTGAAATTGATTGCAGGGCAAGGAGCCGCAAGTCCAGATAACAACTCTTATCATTAAGTTCCCCAAACTGAATTTATTGAATCGGTTGTTTAACAAAAGGGCTTGCTGTGTGTTTACTGTACAAACATTGACGCCATTTAATCCATCGAAAGAAATTTCTCACTGTGCCTTTCATATTCAAGCTGGAGAAACATTTTCATTGCCTGTTGAAAAAAAAAAAAAAAAAAGCACCGCCTGTTGAAGAAATCTGAAGAATTTAAGACGGATAATAAAGAGGGGCTTTTGTCAAAGTGGTTTCATACTTCAAGTTGTATTAATACTTGAAGTTGTATTTGGGGAAAAAAAAGTGCCAACTCCTGATTGTTTTTCACCATTCTGTATTTTTAAATTATGCCTGTTGGAAAGGAATGTTTTAAACATTTTTGGAGCATGAATATTTGCTTTCTTTGCCAGATTGACACCTCTTTCATGTCTGTGTGCTAAATATGAGTGAATCATAAACTCTGGAATGAGTCGTTCTCATGTCACTGATACCTGATGAGAGCAGCATCACTCATCTTGTCAAACTCTTGGCAAGAAAGCGGATATCTGACACGTATCTCCAAAAATGTGTGACTATTCCTTTAGGCTCATTGACATTAAAACTGAATGAGTTGTGATTTGTTGAGATATCTTAATAATCTGTTGAGTGGATTAAAAAAGCCAAACTCAGTGTGACTGAAAAGGTGTTAAATCATGACTAGTATGTTCTGTAGCATTTAATGTTAATTACAGTGTTTGTCATTAAAATGTCACGTGGCCGCGGTGCACTCCATGATTCCTCATCAGCTGCCATTTCTTCTCATAGTGCTGAAGAATGTGAAAATAAAATTCCTTTTTCTGAGATTTTCTTTTTGTAGTTGTGTTGCAGTTTGTAACCACTCGAAATGTCGGTGAGAGCAGAAAGAAAGGCCAGCGACACGGTTTGCACCACAGTGCTACACGTCATCTTCATCAGTGGTTTTTCTTCATCTTCATCTCTTTCTGTGCCATCTTCAAAACTTCAGAACAACAGCAATGACATATTGTAAAACCTCAACTTCCTGTCCATGCTATGAGATAGATCTCTGTCAAAAATACTGAAAGTATCAGAAACTGTAATATCTCTTTATTATGATTATTATTGATATGTGTTTTTCCTTTTGGGTTGAAGTCTGGTTTGTTTTGTCTGGTACGAGGGTGTGATCACCACCAGAGGGTGATGTACGTGTACGGGTCTGAGCTGTACATTTTTGTGTATTTGCATACAGGTTGCATTGGCCTAACTTTGTGACTATTATATCAATTTACGAATCGAATGAGTGCCAAATATGCTCGAGCATGACAAAATCTGGGACCTCCGAGGAACCGCAGGTACTCTCTGACTCATCGAGTGAGACTCGAGTGACTCGCTGCTGTTGTAGACTCTACTTGTGATAAGAATGCACAGCTGAAGGTTTAACCATGCGAAATATTTTTGCTGAAAAAGGGGGAAAATTTCTTTATGTTTTTGTCTGAGTTTTGACAAAAGTTTCTTCAAATATTTGTTGTATGTTTCTGTGTTTCCATCCATGGCTTATAAATGAATATGCAGTGATGGTCTTATCATGCTGCCATTAGAGGTGAATATAAAAAGCTGATTTGCTTCATTTGTTGGACTGTCAAAATGAAACATTTGGGTCATTTACATTCCACACAGAGATTATGTTAAGATATATGTTGAGATATATGTTCTTTCCGACCTCCTCTTCATCCCATCCTGTCCCAAAACAAAGTGAGCCTGACATTTTTGGTGAATTTTACCCTGAATTATAGTGTGAATTTGTCCAAAAAAAATGTACAAGTAAATGTAATTCTAATATTAAAATGAAGCTATGAAAATATCTTATTGCGCACTAAACAGCGTCTATTTTTTTTCTTTAAGTCAAACCTTTAATGTCTCGAAGAATCAATAAATGTATTTGAGCAAAACAAAGCATCTTCCCTCCAGGATCACGTGCCTCTTCAGTTCCCAACATGTAAAATGTTTTACATTACAACATTTACAAGATATTTTTTAAGGTATTCCTAGAATATTTTTATAAAATATACCAGAACAGGCTGCTCAACAATCAGAAAAAATATCTTTTTTTAAGACAGGAAGTAAAGAGTCAGGTCACACTGAACCTTTTTGGGCTGATCAAACCTGATCACTTTTGGAGGAGAAATGCTTTGTTTGCTCCAGTCTATTTATTATTTTCTAAGTAAACATTGAAGACAGACGTTAAAATGGGCCTGTTTAATGTGTGTAATACAATACTCAAGCTGTTGTGTGGATAACCTTTCATCCTCCAGGCCTGCGGCTGAGAAAAACAGCGCTGTATGAGGGGTGTCTTCACACTGAGGAGAAATAATTATGTGTGGACACCTTTCAAAGTTAGTTTTTGTTGAGAATATGTACTGCTGTCTAGCTCAACAACCTGCTCAGGATATATTAATTATTACCCAAATTGACATAAACATGTTTCCCATTTTTGCCCAAACCAGACTTGAGTTAGTGACTTTATTCCACATTTGTTTTGCAGCTGAATATTAACTTCTTTTGAGCATGTAATTAGTGTCTGCCAGTGTGTAAACAATTTTAATAATTTGATGTACAGAGAGCATGGTCCTTGTTAGCTCTAGAGATTTACAGCAAACTGTAAATATATGCCTTAAATATTAGCTGTCTTGTCTTGTGTTCGTATGTCTGTCTTGTTTTATGGATATTGAATTATTGTATCAAAAGAGGAGCCTCACAAATAAAGCAGAGCTTTTATTGTTTCTACTCTACTTGGCTTCACTAATGTTAAGTCTGGACAGGTAGACAGACAATGCCTGCACATGGCGCCATGAAACCTGCGCTACACTTAAGTGAAATTCAACACTCATTTCAGTGTTGAATTTCTGTCTCCACCAAATGTCCTTGACATATGATCATCTGGTATTTCCAGTTTCCCAGGTGAAGTTTTCATGACAAACAGTTCAGCCCCTTCACTGTTCGATGATCGGGGTGGGAGGGCGTACACGTGCAAACTTGTGACAGGAAGTTGGGCTGCACATGGGAAGGAAAATAGAGTTAGGGAGCAAAAAAACGTTTTGGTGGTTTATGAACCGTAGATAAGCCAGCTGAAGTGTAAATTGCAATATACAAACATAGCACTGAAAAAGTACATGATTTCTGAGCCAAGCAACAATCGTCAACAAAATGTTGTAAAGAAACTACTAATAATTTAGATTTATCTTAACACAAAAAAATAATATTTTTGATATGAGAAGACAAGGGGCAAAAGGAAAAAAAGGATAATTTTTCCTATACACTCTCACCTCCTCCAAAGATTAAACATGACAGTTAACTTTATTTTGGTTATTTGATATTAAATAAAACAATTTGTAAAGGAGCAGTAATTTGTCTTTGGGCAATTAGATTTCTGACCCATTTGAAAAATCAATAATTCTATTATTTTCAAAATTTTAATGCAATGAATAAAATGACGATGGGAAAACATATTATTATTATTATTATTATTATTATTATTACCTGAATCTGAAGCTCCACGCGTTTTTTTTTTGCTCTTTTAGCTCATTGCATCTTTAATTGGCTGCACCTGGCAGAAAAAGTTAGCGACTAGCTGGTGAACAAAGTGAAGCATTCAGCAGCTACAGAACCAGATATTTGCCTCGTGACTAAAACGAAGCTAAAAGAGTGTGAATGTTTTTAGTTACCTTCACCAGACTGCGAGGGACACGACTTTAAATCAGTACTAACGTCACCGGGTTGAGGTGGTCGTGGTGAGATGCTTACATGCGGATATTTTGCAGGGACACTGGATGCTATCATAGCTTAGCCTGTTAGCATGATAGCATTTGCTAATTAGCAGAAAAGACGAAGTACAGTTGAGGCTGAATGTCATTGGTTTTGCAGGTATTTGGTCTTAAAACAAAGTATCAGACACGTTTCTACAGCAGCTACAGGAAAGATCTTCAATGTTTGGTAGCTATACCCTATGTTTCACTAGAAATGTGAATTTTTATGGCTAATTTTATTTTGAAAGTGAAAATGATAACTTCTGTATCCAGGACATTTATTTGTCCCTATTTAATATTCATCATATTATTGATACATTCACATGTAAGAAGTATTTTTATGTTGCAGTTGGTTGAATCGTAGCTCATTTTAACTGCTTTTTATGCTGCTTGGGGGTTTAATCTGTAACAATACATTATTTGTTTTAAGATGGTCTTGTCTTTGATATAAATCTTGAAGTTAATAGATCCTTTGCAGGCAGAGGAGGTTCAACATGGACTCTTCCTTAACACAGAAACATGCTACATTCTACTGCAGGTAAAGTCCTCTCCACACTGATAACAAAGAAAAACGACCCCAAATGACAAAGGTCCCTCAGGGCGAACACCCACTACATTTCTCTAAAAAGCTCTTCAAGTATCTCATGTTGCGCTTGTGTAAAATAATCTGTTTTTAACAAGGTTTGCAGCACGCCTCAAGAGATGGAGTGGATTTTTTTTACAAAGTGTCATGATGTGGAAATAATCTGCTGAAAGTTAAAGTTGTGCTTTGTATTTATAAATTAAAGTTCAAAGTTGTAAGTATTAAAATATACTTAGAGTAAAAAGTTAAGGTAAATTTACTCATTTTGCGGAACTGCACATATTCGTTTGTTGAACTGTATTTCCTCAATACATCAAGATATTCACATTCTGTTTCCTCACAGATGAAGAAGAACAACCTGCTCACTGTCACACCAAACATGGAATAAATCAAAGCTTTCATTATGAAATTACATGAGTATAGTGATTAGTTATCTCCCATTTGGTCTGGATGCATTTTGCACTTCTTTTATGCACAGGGTATGTCAAAAATATCTGTCAGTTTAACCACTCTTGCTGTAAAAGGAAATATGAAAAAAAATGTCTCCCCTTCTCCTTTAGAGGGGCAGTTTGCCCTCATTCACCTCCTGGTTTATAACAGTGAGATAAGATAAACTTTATTGATGTCACAATAGTAAATGTAAATGTCACTTCACAGCAGGAGGAGAATAAGTATAAACACCAAAAGAAGGAAGTCAATGAAATATAAATGTTAAAAATACATTATTTTTAAAAGCAGTAGGATGAGTAAGAGTTTAAAACGTGCACATAAGTCAGAGATCATGAGGTAAATAAAAGCTGTACATCAGGTCCATCTTGTTTGTAGATGCTCACTAGTATTTCAATTCCATGTGCAGCCACAGGCATAACAGAGACTGCTCAGCTGATTGGGTTTAGTTGTTAGCAACTGTGCTAATCACTCAAGCTGCTCTTGTGTCAGTGGAAAAATACAGCAGGGAAGTGCTATACCTTGGACATTTTTCAAGTGAGACGGCATGGTGTGCAGACCAATCCGGCAATAATTAGGTCATAGAGGAGCCAAAGGGAAACCATAGCCACTTTGTTTCTCACTCTGGCTCTGCTCATGACAAGTTGTTTGTGTAAAGATTCTGCGGTGCCACCGGCTGAGAGGAATACTGATCAGTTCACTGTTGCTGTAAGCAACTCTTGGGGGAGGGGGCTTTGTCATGGAGGGGTAAGTACCTTTTTTTAAATTTTTTTTTAATAGGCTGTTAGATGCATCGCTTAAATTCTGAGTGCAGCTTTCTGATGAACTCTTGCTGGTGAAAACTTTCCATTCCTGATAATCCTGCAAGCTTATGTTTAACAAATAAATAAACAAAGCTTATGAGCAGTGCCAAACCATCAGCTGAGTAGTTTTGTGTCCGTACATAACCCACAGCTATAACCCACAGCTAGAACTCAGAGCTGGGGAGGTTTGACTGATTTCAGATGGGATTTCACTGTATCACTAACTAATCTGCTCCTGTTCCTGAACATGTCAAGAGAGTTCCTCAAAGGAAATAACCTTGAGATGCCCGGCCAGGACAACAGTCTGGTGAAGAAGACACAGCTGCTGGATCGAGGCCAGTGGGCAAGCAAGTTGGAATTTCTACTGGCTGTAGCGGGAACTCTTGTTGGGCTGGGAAACCTCTGGAGGTTTCCCTATTTGTGCTACAAAAATGGGGGAGGTAAGCAGAATTCCCACACTGCAAAAAAACACACTGTATGCTTCTATTCTTCTGCACAAAGACAAGCAGCTGCTCTTAATCAAGTGTAATGTCCACAAATGTGGAAAAAGAACCCTGACTAAGCATGACAAACAGACTGGAGCGATAAGGAAGTTGCTCAAGAATTACACAGTGCTTCTGTTTGTTGTTAAAGGTTTTTTTATGCCAAATGCAACTCAGGGGACAAAGGATATTATTGTCTTTGTCAAGTTCAGAAGTTATCCGCTTAAATCAAAAGTATTTTTCTTTACATCACTTGCCTCCTTTATCTGCTGCTCCTTCAAGTGTTTGATCTTTTTAAGGCTACAGATTTATAGACGTGTCAGATTTCAAGACCCGCTCTTTAGTATTAAAGGGGAAACTATTAGAACCCTGCTATGACAACCAGATGTTTCTATGCAAGAGCCAAAAAAAAACATCAACATGCAAACAAAACCTTCTTGGTAAGTCTTTTGATTGTATGAGCAGCCTTTAACATTAGATTCTCAGGGCTTAAAGGCATTGATCTAACAAACAGGAATAATGAAGTGGGACGTGGTTCTTTATCAGACTGACAGAGGGATCATTGTTTGATATGTTTGTCATGTTTCTCTCAGGGGCATTTCTGGTTCCGTACGTCTTGTTTCTGCTCTCTTGTGGTATCCCGATGTTCCTCCTGGAGACGGCCATGGGACAGTTCACATCTCAAGGATGCATCACCTGCTGGAGGCACTTCTGCCCATTGTTTGAAGGTCAGTGTATTAAACACACAGGTGTAGTGTTACCAGACCGTACCTTGTGTGTAAAGATACTGCTTGATCTTTACAAAACCCACCCAGATGTATTATATTACAAAAACATATACGCATTAAAATGGCCAAAAAAACCCACTGAAAATGTCCCTATTCTGAGATTGATAGAATAATATCTTGTCTAATCTTTTCCTTTTATGTTGGAATTTATTGCTTTATTGAGGCCAACATGCTATAAAAGTGATCTGATTAGTCTCGGTCTGCATTCATCCTACTGATTAATTGTTCCCTTGTTTCCATATTTGACTTATCTCTCTGGTAAAGCACATTGTTGTCACAAAACATAACCATAAACTGCCAGTAGCCAGACGTTATTTGCATTGTAAAAAAACTGCTCATTGAGCACAATTGTCCATTGTACAGAACAAACTGAGTCCCATGTGATTAATCGACACCTGTGTCTTAACAGACGCTGTTTCATAACCTGAAGGACACTGTGCACACAGGGCGGTGTCCACTGCTGCTCGGCACTCACTACTCAGTTACATATCAGATCTTATGTGACCCAGAGATTAGTACAGACTCTGAAAAGCACCCAAAAATGTCAACATACTTTAAAACAGAAACTTTAAAAATCTTTCTTCTAACCAAAAAAGTATCCTCAGAGGATGAGTTGTTCATGGTATCTGGACCAACCACCTGTTCCTAGAAGGCATCCATCAATCAATCACTCAATCAATCAATCAACCTGTCACCTATTCTGAGAAGCCATCCATAAATCAATCACCTCATCGCCTGTCACTTACACCAAAATTGGTGTAAGTGACAGGTTGATTGATGATTGTGAAACACTTTGAACCGTTGGGCTCATTGCCCAGGACCGAGTGGGGTCATCAAGGCTGGCGACTTGAGGCTGGCTCAAATGCACCTGTTTAAACTATATTAAGACTTAAAGTTGTGCATAATGAAGAACTTGGCCGCCCTCAGTGACAGGAAACTTTTGACTTTTTACTCCAGTCAATTTAAAAGGAAAAATTTCTAACCCTAACCCATCTCACTCCACTAAACAAAACCAAGTAGTGCTGTTGTTAAACCTTACCGCCTGTGACAGAAAATAAATCTAAAAATAAGTTTCTCACAAACCCCATGTGTTGTCTGACCATTTCATCCCCAACAGCCTTCTCCCTGGCTTTTTATACCACAGCTATAACTATTATTAGTTCATTTATCAAAGGCTCAGTCACATATCTTCTCATGAAAGGATGGTTACAACCACGCATTATCAGTCTTTCTCAACACTCTCTGACTAAAGTCAATAAAGAAAAACGGTCATAAATAAACAAACATGACTTCTGGTTGACATTCCGGTTCCAGAGAACCTGATTTGAGGTCGTTCAGTCAACTCAGATTAGGTTCACTCTGAGACAAGCGTGTGCACCGCCACTTTAAAAAGGCAGCATTGATGGAGCTGCGATAAAGATTTAGATTTAGATATAGATATAGATTCACCAAGCAACAGGTACATAAAAGAGATTTTATGTATCTTAAAAAAGAGCCTGAGTCGGAAAAAGATTCATTTAAATTTTAGTCAGTGTTTTAGAGACTGAAGCTACATTTCCTTAGGGGGTGATGGATTGGGGACTGTAGAGGCTTTTTACTGTTGTTGATTTAACACTTTAAATATTTGTTCAGTTTTAATCTGACATTGACAAACAAACAGGCAGCAACTGAAGATGAAAAACGAAGAAGATACTGAGACATGATTGTAAAGTCACATTCGGATCCAGTAATGTGTTTGGTCATTTAGAGGTTAAAAAACAGCAGATTTTATATTTTTGACCTTAACTTTACTCTATGCTCAACAGTGTTTACTGGCTGTGTTTCAGCTATTTTAACACGTTAGTTAAAACAGACTGCTCACACCTACTAATAGAAACATTCTACAGCTGCCGCACCCCAGAAACATAATGTCCCTAACCTGCTTCATATAGTCATCAATATAATCTGTAACATCATAGGAATCATAGCAATCAAGGCCTTATTATTCATTAACCTTGCTTGTTTGATAGTTCAGAAGGATTTTTACAATATAAACTGAAATTACACATTAAACAATTTAGTGGAGCTGCTCCAACAGACTGACAAACTGTATTAGTCACGGTGTTTCAAGAAATGAAAAGGATAAAAAGTCATTTTTTATAATCAATGAGGAAATGTCTCTGACAGAGGGAGGAGACGGAGAGAAACCCACAGTTTGTTGAAGAAAACCAGGTTCTCAGAGTCAACTCGTTGACGTTTTCTGTCCTTCTGGTAAGGGTTAACCTACTCCGGGTTTTCAGAAAACTTAACGTGGGCTGATAAGGCGTGTAAGATATTGTGACATGCATATATCTACGTTGCACATCTACATTGTCAGCGTACCATCAGATAGAAAACAGATGTACTGGTTTTCCTGGTATGAGAGGAAGGTTGGGAAACTGTAGGAGGGTGTATATGAGATTGGCTAAAGATAAACTACAGTGTGAATGTTCATCACTCACATCAATGAAGGTCTATGGCACAGAGGAATGCCATCAAGCAGAACTTATGAGCAGCAATTTCTTGCTGGTTTTGATCTGTTAGTGGAAAGAAATATAGATTATCACCAGACTTTACATTCAACATTCAGAAAACAGAGATCTGCAGGACTGGGGACAGACTGTCGGAGACAGCCTCTGTGATTCTGTTGCTCTGTTTTCAGGCATCAGTGAGATCACAAACTTAAACATGTCACCGGTTGATTAACCCCGGTTTGGCCAGTGTGCCAGGTGGCAGAGTGACAAAGACCTCTACAGCTCCAGTTCGTGTTTCAAGCTAATCGATCTGTGCAGGCATGCCACTGACGGATCAGGATGTTTGAGAGGCAGGAGTGAAAATAATAAAAAAGGGCACCAGCTATAAACCCCTTGAGTTAAACCGTTTTTTACCACTGAAAGGACACCCTGCAGGGCAATCATCATGATTTATCCACCACAGGGGCGTCCAGTGAAGCATGCCTTTCACTTTTCTCTCCAACTGCACCACCACAGACTCCAGTACATGCATTGTTTACCGATGTTATGAAGTGATTGGTCAATGACCAACCAACAAACCCAGACAGAACTATAATTAAAGCAACAATATCTTTTTTTAAGAAGATTGCAGATTTTATATACACTACATGCTGTGTTATTTAACCAGTGCTGGAATGTAACTAAGTACATTTACCATTTACTTGAGCTGCACAGTTTCGAATTGCGCGTATTTTACTTGAGTATTTCCATTTTATGTAACTTTATGCGTCTACATTTTGAGTCAAATATTGTACTTTTTTCTTCACAACATTTAGTCAACAGCTTAAGCTGCTTTCAAGATTTAACATAAAAACTTGATCAGTTTAACGTGATTGAACTTTTATTTTACTAAACCACATAACAGTTTATTAAGTACTTAAAATGAGCCCTGGCTTGAGAAAAAAAAAAAAAAAATGCTTATTATATTTAGAATATATATAACAATGTTAGTGGGTCATTCTGCATAATATGTACTTTTACTTTTAATACTTAAAATACATTTTAATGCTGGCACCTTAGCACTTGAATACAGGACTTTTACTTGTAGTGGAGTAATCCCTGGTGTGGTGTTCGTACTTTAACTTCAGTAATTGATCTGAATACTTTTTCCTGTATTTTGCCTTTCACTGTCAATAATCCACACTGACCACAGCTTGTCCGTCCTCTCAGGGATTGGCTACGCTACCCAGATCGTGATCGCCTACGCTGCAGTGTCGTACATCATCATCCAGGCCTGGGCCTTCTTCTACCTCTTCTCGTCCTTCAGCGCTGAGGTCCCGTGGGCCAGCTGCAGGAACCCCTGGAACACAGGTACACATGCAGACGGAGGCAGAAATTAACTATGTGCATGACAGACGTCTGTGTTTACGCTTTTCTCATTTTCTTTTTTCTTTTTTAACCTCATATCTAGCTGCAATAGAAAAAGGCCAACAAGTATCGATACAAATGACATACAGGAACTTCTAGACAACATTCTCACAGCAGCCCTGTAGTTTACAAAGGGCTCAGTTAGATAGTAAAACTGCCACAGCAGAGGCTCCCTCACATCTCAAAATATTATAAAATGGTTGCGGATTATTTGTATTGGGTGAGTATATACACATATATATATATAACTGTATCTATATTTTTGTTTTCAAATATTTTTCTACACTTTGATCGATTAAAACATCTGTTTTTTTCTCAGAGTTTTGTGTTGAATTTGATAAAACAAATGCGTCAACCAATTGGACAGCAAACGCTACAACGCCTGCAACAGAATTCTGGGAGTAAGTGTAATTCATGACTGTATTATTTTGTAGCTGATGTCACACTTTGTTTGTCTTTCCTCCTTCTGTAAAGAAAGTCTACACTGAGAACCAAATTGGTGACATATTACGAACATTGGTCACTGGTGAACGGCGCCAAAGTGGGCCGGATGTTAATATATTGATGCACTGTACTGAGGAAATACAGTACGACAAACATGTGCATTCATTTACTTTTTGGCTTGTCCCAGAAACAGATATCAGTGTTTGCTAGAATGGTATGACCCAGCTGGATCAAGTGTTTTAGCCACATGTTAAATTAGCTCCAGAAGATCTTTTAAAATGAAGCCTCATACATGCATTTTGGCCTTATGGTTCTTCTGTTAGGTTAATGCTCAAACTGATAACTGTATTCTGACTGATTTAAAAAATTATATTTTTATTTATGTTTCACATAGTGCCCCAACTTCTTCCTCTGGAAACATTTTATATAATATATAGCAGTACCATATGTACAGTGATGTGCATCCTATAACATAACTACAGGCATAGCCAGTGGTCTACATTAGGAAATGTGTAGCTCCAAGCAGAATGAAATGGGCGTAAATGGACACGTAAATGGAAATCAGGGAGAAACTGGAACAGACAAGTTATTAAAAGGACAAGTTATTAAAAAATTTGTATGAACTTTACAGGGTAAATAAGGTTTCTAGATGCAAAACCTATAATTTGCAAAGTACAGTTAAACTAAAGTTTGAAAATATAACACCAAAAACAAGCACAAAGTGGACTGGACTATTTTTTTCCTTTCCTTTTTTGTATGCAGCCTGTTACTCATCCACAGTATCTTCTGTGACAAAATGTGTCATGTGCAAGCCAAACTCTGTGCATGTCAGCTACATGAAAAGGCACTTTCTGTGGTCACTACAATAAAGGCACGACAAGCAAATCAAGTGCATTGTGTCATCTCATTTGGACGAGAAGACAAGAATGTGAATGTGCATGTGTATCTCATGTTACATTGATCTTGTACCAGGATCCTTTTGGTTGCTGTGTAGATCTGCTAAGCTCAGGTGTTTTCTGAGAAGGTTGTAAAAGAGATGGTGGAAAACACAACCTTCATCTAAAAATTCATATGTGGGTATTTTTAACACTGGGGTTCACTTAGGTCCATCAGTGACCACAGAACATACCGTGTCTTTTGGAGTCATTTTTGACTTTTCATTCTGCCTGTATCAACACACCTCACCTACATTACCTGCTTTTTTCACCTTGACTTACTTGATCAGCTTTTTTAACCCAAAGTAGGTTTTTTTTGTTACTTTAAAATCATGCTCAATGAAGAATTTTAGATCTTGCAAATGCAAACACAGGTTCCAAATATAACATAAGAAGTAAAATGAGGATACCATCTAGTGATATATTCTTCGACTAAATATATTTGACCTTATCTCCAGTTTTACTTTTTTTACTATTTTACTTTTACTTAGCTATCATTGAGGTGGCGACTCTGCTTCATTTTTACGTCTTGACGTCATGAAGAAGTCGGCATGATTGGTGACCACAGAGGGGGAATTCACTGACATTGACTTGTAAATAAAACTCATATCATTAGACCACCACTTTATACCTGCTCAACATCAGCATGTTAGCATCGTTTTTGTTGGCATGTTAGCATGCTAATGTTTACTCGTGCTCCAGTTTCACAGAGCTGCGAGCACCGCTTTAGTCTCGTATCATGTGGCAATAACAAACTTTTCTTTTGCTGAGTCAGCTGTCATTCAGGCCCAGAATACTGTTCGTGTCCCGGGTCGTTCCTAAAAAATATTTTGTCTCTCACTTTGAATTATCCTTTAAGTGAAAGCTCTAAAAACAAAATTAAAATGACCACTTTCCCTGTCACAAGAATTGAATTTCTACACAGAGTTTGGCCGTTGTATTTGGCAGCAAAGTGATAAAAACTGGGTGTGAAAGTTTTTTCATTTTGCTTTTGCTAAATCATGGTCAACCTTTCTCAAAAGATAACACTCAGAACATTCTGCACTCTATGAATGTAGTTCGGGTGATAAAAATAACTGGCGCTTTGACATTTTTCATCAGTTTTTCAGAAAAATTTCAAATAATTTTCAGCAGGGTCAATTTGTTTTCCTCCCACGTGAGGATTTCCTTTCACTCAAACTATTTGTCCATGATAAATATAACGAGGTTGACTTTAGTCACATAATATTGACTCTGTTTCAAGTTCAGTTAAACAGACACAACAACTTCCTCATCCGTTTTTCTTCCATGTCACATGTTGAGCTGAAAATGTAAATATGTATTCACACTCAAGTAAAGTCCAAATATGACACAAAATTAAACAAATTATTTATTTATTTGGTTGCACAGGGCTGATTTGTTTGCGCTAATGTTAGGTGGAATAAGTGGTTCTTAGTTTCAAAGTTGCATTACTGTATTCAAGTGTTCCCAGAAATATCTCAATTACTCATTTCCACCTGAACTGGAAATTCACTCCTCCAGGCCAAAAAAATGTGTTTATCTTCAACATGAATGTGGTGCAATGTTGTAATAACAGCACGTGGTAAGTCACATTGATTATTCACATCATGAGCAATATTAGTAGCCCTGAACAATGTGCCCAGTGTTTTCCTCTCAGAAACGGTTTCACTGCCCCTTATTTGGAAATATTCTGCGTTTGTTTTCAGGAGACGAGTGCTGGGTATATCTCAAGGGATTGAAGAGATTGGTAGCCTGAGGTGGGAGCTGGCCTTGTGTCTGTTACTGGCATGGATCCTCTGCTACTTCTGTGTTTGGAAAGGAGTGAGATCCACTGGAAAGGTACACACCCTTCCTTAGAAGAGGATGCTATTTTGGAGGGTGTGTGTGTGTGTGTGTGTGTCATTGGATCTTTTGATGTTGGTAGAAAGTCAAATGTTTTATGTGTATTTTCATTTTACTCTTAAAAAACCTTCTGGGAATTAAAAAAAAAAAAATATATATCTTGAAATATTGGCACAATGTTTATTTATAAATTGTTTTAATTAAATGTAGTTAAAACAACTTCCAGTGAAGAAGGTCATCAACCTGATAATCTTTAAGTAAACATTTACTATCAATAAAAGAATTTAACTGTTTATATATTATAGTGACAGGCCACGTTTCCCATCATGCACTTGACTGAGTAGGATGTTAAGGTTGCTGTTGCAAAATGAAAGGTAGTGTTTGTAAATTGTCTGTTCAGAACATGATGATTTATGTTGGTATTTGTCATTTTTTTTTTGCTGTTTTTTATAGTTCTACCCAATAGTGAGGCAGCTGTTACTGCTGTTTGAACTCGTATGCCCTGTCATAAATGTGAAGAAATGCCTGACACCACTCAGAGTGACCTTTTATCTCTCAGTCTAGACTGCATGCCTTTATAAAAAGACCGATGGCTTCCAACAAACTACTGGGTCTCTATGTTGTAACAGCTCTTGCTTGCAGCTTACTGAGAAATGTGAATGCAATCAGTTTTATGATATTTTCTCAGTAATCTGAATGCTTAGACTTAAAAGGACACATTTTTGAGTGTTGCTTACTTAACATAACTAGATATATTAAACTATACTCAAATTTACACAAGTTGCCTAAAACAGTTCTGTTAAGCTTTAACAAATTAAAATTAATGATCTACTTTACTTGTAAATATGGAAGGAAATCACAATTTCTTTGGATTTTTTAAGTAAAGCCAACGTATTATGATTAGCAGTACATGCTGTTTTCACCCTTCATAACCGTAACTTCCAACAGACACAACCAGCACTAAACATGTAGCAGAAAACACAATGCAGACAAAAAACTGAAATTTGTTTGAAATCATGTTTAACAAGGTACAAAATAAGAGCTGAAAACATAGAAAAATACTATACATGAGTCAATTTTGGAGACCAGAAAACAGGATTTTTTGGGGCTCGATGACGCACTGGAGCTTCCTTATCATAACTCCGCCCCCAACACTATTAAGTGCCTTTACCAACGGTGGCTAACATTGATACATTTACTTTTAAGGTTTGCAGAAGCTAATGTTTACTCGTGTCAGAGGTCACAGCAGCAGAAAATTACAATGTCTGAAGTAATATCCTACATACGAGCTAATTCTGCAGCGTTTTATGAACCTAATAACATCTGCCTTTGCTCGGGGTTGGTTGTGTGGAGCTCTGGCCAAAGACAACAGGTCTCGGCGCTGCTTTTGGCTGACTGCCAGCAGCGGCACAGAGACCCAGCATGAGAGCAGATCCCTGCAGAATACCCAAACAGAAACACAAGCTTTGTTCTCTCTGGTTTGTTTGGCATGAGCTTGTTGAGAGAGAGAGAGAGAGAGGGGGAGAGAGAGTGTGACAGCAGCAGAAAGTCACCAGAGAAGGATATCAGATATCAGGTTTCTGCACCTTCAGCGTTTCTGAGCAGGAATACCATTTTTACCAGCTTTTTTCTGACATAAATTTGTTAATTTCAATGTTTAATAACACATTTTTCTCTGTTGTGGAAAACTCGGATCATATGTATATATTTGTTTTTCCTGGACTTCCTGGAGAAAAATATATTATATTGTTTGTCAGCTGCACTTTCAGATAATGACAAGTCCCCTCGAAGGTATCTTTTCATTTATTTTTCTTTTATTTCACTCATTAGTTATGTTGCAGTTTCTTGTCAGATTCCATTAATCAATTGTGACATTAAAATCAGAAACCCCTCTTTGTCTTGTGCTGACAGGTAGTTTACTTTACCGCCACTTTCCCCTACGTGATGCTGGTGGTTCTCTTGGCTCGTGGGCTCACTTTACCGGGAGCAATGGATGGCATAGCTTTCTACCTCTATCCTGACCCGACAAGGTTGGTGGACCCTCAAGTAAGTAATAACTTTGTCGAGCCGCTCGCTGGAAGCCCAAATACTATAAAATACTTCATTTTCACAATGTCTTCTTACAGATGTTCAGGTGTTGAAAGTTCACTAATATTTGTGTTTTGGCGTCTGTTTAGGTTTGGATGGATGCAGGAGCACAAGTTCTTTTCTCGTTTGGGATTTGTCAGGGGAGTTTGACAGCTCTGGGCAGTTACAATCAGTATAACAATGATTGCTACAAGTAAGTGCTTTTTTCAGCTCCTTTATATCTAAAACACAAGCTGTATGTGTATTTGCATTTTCTGAACCATGCTATTATAACTTCATAAGGGAAGCTCTCTAAAAGCAAGTCTGATTTTAACTCTTGTCCAGCAGCCTCTTGCTCGGTCACTCTCAACCGTTTTACTTCTTATTTTCCTCCATAATTTCTTGTTCCGCCTCTCTGCTTCTGCCATGATGTCTGAAGAGGCGGCTGCCCAGATATTATTTAGTAACAAAAGCTGTGATAAAGTTGTTTTCTTTTAAATAGAAAAAGATACAAAAAGTCAAGTGGATGATATTCTAATTCACAGTGAATATAAGTAGATTCAGAAATTGAACTTCATTTGCACTTTAAATGTAAATATGGAAGGCTGCATTAAAAAAAACATAAAAATAAAGCTTGTTTTTCAAAGAAAAAAGAAAAGAAAATAAACATAAATGAGGTGCAGGCTGAGCCCTGAAGGTCCTAACATCCTACAAATGCCCCTGCAGACACAGCTGCTGCAACTGGATTATTAGCCTTTTCATGTTTATTTATTTTATCTGATAAATATCAATTATCATACAAAACAGACACAAAATATGTGTCAAAAATACTATTCTAAATTAAGCACTTTGGTGCTGCAGAGATATCCCGGCCTACAAATCCTTTTCTTTCTTTTTTTTACTTACAGTTTGTTAGATCCTTGCGTATATTTTCATGCATATTTCAATGAAAATGGCAATAATGTTGCAAATATGACAATTCCCACCAATATCGTGAATCAAAGTAATTGGAATTAGATATTTATCCAAGTCGTGCTGCCCTTATTATGACTCGTTCTGCTGGCATGCATGTTGTTTGTAGAAATATGAGTCAATCTCAGTGTAAACTGATGCACTCTGTGTTTCTTTCAGCATGTTTTGCTCTTGACCACAGTGTCTTTTTTAAAACAGCCACTGGGGGCACCAAAGTTAGACATTTTCAAAGAGGATGAGGTACAGTATAGTAGGAGCCTTTATTTAATCAGGCATGACTTTCAACCTGCATGCTCTTCATCAAGGCAGAAATAATAACACCTGGTTCCAAAGACGATCCACTGTTTTTACCCCACTCATCATCCATGTGCATCGATGTTGGTTTATCTATGGAATGTTTGTTGTCTTGAGCAGCTTCTCACTTCTTGTGTGTTTTCCTCACTATTGTTTCTTCTTATTTTCCCGTTGTCCTCTTTTTTACTCAGTTCTATTAGTTTTTAAACAAGAAAAGAAAACTACCAAGGAGTCATTCTTGATTTTAATACTTTTTTCTTTCGTCAGGGACACATTTGTTCTGTGTTTGGTGAACGGTGGATCAAGCTTTGTGGCAGGGTTTGCAATCTTTTCAGTTTTGGGCTTCATGTCCTACGAACAAGGACTGCCGATATCTGAAGTGGCTGCTTCTGGTAAGACTGTGCTCACATGTGGATCTGTGGGATGAATTCTGCAGGAAATGAATAAAGCTCTCAAAACAGCAGTTCTTGTCTGTAGCAATCAAATCTGCATGTAATGTAAATCTGAGTCTTTATTACATGATAATATAAATATTGTCCCTTTAAAGTAATCTTACCTGTATTGCCTTGTTGTGTCTGTTCTTGAATCCAGGACCTGGCTTGGCCTTTATTGCCTATCCTCGTGCAGTAGCCATGATGCCTTTTCCTCAGTTATGGGCCATTTGTTTCTTCATCATGGTCATCTTGTTGGGTGCAGATACGCAGGTGAGATAACAGTTTTCTCTTGAACCTTTATTGACAGCAGACCCTTAACCTTTCACCCTTGTTAATAGCAGACAATAGCTTTTTGCCCTGAAGTGTTTCAGTGTCCTCATGTGTCTGTGTCTCTGGCAGTTTGTGAGTCTGGAGTGCCTGATGACCTCCGTGACCGACATGTTCCCCACCGTGTTTCGAAGAGCTTATCGGCGAGAATTGCTGCTGCTTTGTCTCTGCTCCGTTTGCTTCTTTCTCGGCCTCCTTCTCGTCACAGAGGTGAGAATTAATGTTTGTGTTGCGTTTCCAATAAGTTCTAGATTTAAGAAGTTCTTAGCTATTAGTTGATTTAATCCAACCCTACAGATCTGTAGGATTCTTCACAAAGAATCATGCAAAAACAAAACCTAAATCTGTGTGTTTATCAGAGATGTGCTCATACGTTTCTGTCAGGATGGAAAATGACTAATAAAAACATGTCTGCATGCCTCTATAATCTCCACTGCACTTGTTGCATGCTAATTTGCTTTAGTCATTTGTTTTTACGCAAAGCAGAATGTTAAGCATCTGAACATTAAGCAAAAGTGTCGGGTTGTTTCTGTGTTTGATGTGCCGTAACAACTAACCATCTGTTTTCCTGCAGGGAGGTTTATATTTCCTTCAACTTTTTGACCATTACGTTTGTAGTGGCAACAACCTTCTGCTTCTTTCAGTGTGTCAGTCGATAGCAATCGGATGGATATATGGTGAGTCAGCGTCCTGCATTAATCAAACAGTTGATTGATTGAAATCTTTATTTCAAACATCTACATTTTTTAAAGACCATAAATAAACAAAACAACAAAAGGTGAATGAATAAGGAAAATTAATTCTAATTACTTGTTCAAAAAGTAGTTGGAAGAACCGCCTCTCCATTTATCTTTAGCTAATAAATCAGCAGACTTCCTTATTTAATTATAACATGTCAATTAATACATAAATACACTTTAGATATAGATATATGTACTTGGTATGGCTTATGTTTTATCTATTTAAATAATCTTCAACTAAATGATTAGACATTTTCAGAAGTTTATGAGGTTTGGTCTTGAAAAACATATTCTTTTCTATTTTTAGGATTATTTGTCATAAATTAGCACATCATTTTCTAGCTCCCAAATCTGTAAAAAATCTTTATGATAAAAAGCAAAAAAGTAAGAAAAAAAATCCACTGGTATGCATTCCTTGAGGCAAATCATTTGAAAGCTTTTTGAACTGAAATGAGTTCAAACGATTGACCCGACCAGAGAATGACAACATGCACAGAGTCGTTTAACACTGGAGGGGAGAAGATTAGGTTTGTGTCACTTCAGGCAAGAAAATCTGTAACATCTGAATAATAAATGGCCAATGTTAAACAGTTTTCTGAAAATAAGAAAAATAACCCCTGTTAAAAAAGCTCATTTTAATGCAGCTTTGTTGGGCTTCCATTCAGTCCAATAAGACATGTTTTGGGCCTTTAATAGTGAGCTCAGAGTCGGACTTTTCTGTTTGTTTTACTGAGTGTCAAAAGAAATTCCATTCCCCTGAGGCTCTGGGGTTAAAATGCCAAAGGTCAAAGGTTGGATCTCTCATTATATCTCTCGCTACCTAATGAAACAGAAATAATGATTTACAAAAAAGATCTAAAAGCAAGTTTTACCATATCGTTTATCTTCTGTATATCGAAGAAGCTCAAGACTAACAAAACTACAATAAAGTGACCGACCAGCCTTTTAACCTTTGTATTGCCTTTCCACCAACTGTGCAAGTTTTGCTTTTGTTTGTTTGTTTTTTTAGAGCATAAAATATAAATGATCTTAATAAACTTACAACCCCGTTTTCTACAGCTTTCAACTGAATATATGATGTTTTAGACAACATCCCAACTCCTTTGGGGTTGTGAGCCAACTCATCACCACAAGTTTTACACAAGTGAATTTATCAATGTTAAACACAAAAGAATTTGAAACGACAACATGAAAGTTAACACAAGTACCAACGCAGCAAAGGAATCCAGGCAGATATATCACTGTCTGATCATATCTGGGATTTTTTCGGTAGATAAACAAAAAGTAATGGCAGCAGAAAATGCTAAAGTCTCATTATACACTTTGCCCACCAGAGGGCTCTCACACCTGTTCAATGTTGCCCTCAGTGCACATCTTACTAAAAACAAATCCAAATCAAAACAAATCTAAAAAGATTACACCACGTGTTCTTATCAAACACATAATGTATGTTCTGAAAATATATTAGGTTATGGCTTTGAATTACTTTTCTTTTCTTCTTTTCTTTCTTTTACTGTTTTTGAATGTCCAAACACTTGAAGTTGAGTGTTGACGCTCCCTGAATAGCTTGAATTCCTGATTATTTGTGGCTTTACAACTTCTCCTGCACTTCTCCCTAATAATTCACTCCTGGGGCACTTTGTCAGTTGATTACTAGATATTTTGTCCGCACGTCAGTTCCCATGTTCCCTTTTACATTCAGCTTTCAGTCCTGTTTAATCCTGATGGGCATCTGATCCTCTTTGGCACTCGTGAATGAATACAAGAGATCTGAGAGAGCTCGATACAATCACAGGGGATTTATTTAAATGCTGCCTCAAAGGTGGCCCGGGAATTGTTGTGAGGAAATATTTGAACTGGTAAAGTGCTGAGGTCAGCTGTAGGTTAAATAGTATAATTGTAAAATTAGCACCCATATTGGTTTCTTTCAAATGAAAAATTCTCTGAATCAGAGGTTTCCCAGACTTTTTCATATTCTGTTCTTTCTTTTTACCAATTAATTTAACATTATAGAGGAAGATTGTTTTTTATTTGAGCTTATAATACAGTGTGAACACTGTGTTTCTCTGGGAATTGTCAATGAGTTCCGAAATTAATTTGGTTCAATTCAGTTAAGAATATATTTAGTTAAAATACCAAATTTGCTTAAATATGAAAAACTCTTAGAGAACTAATGCTGTAAATTGTTCAGTAACCCTCTAACCTGGTGCATTATAAAGATATTAATGTTAATGTAAAGCAGAATATATTTTTTAATGAACATCAACACACTACAGCAGTGAAATAAACCAAAAACGACCTTTTCCAGTGGGGTTTGTATCTGACTGTCCCGTATTAGTCAGCAGATTTTAGAACAGTGAGAGTGTTTTAACTTTTCATCCTCCTACCTGGTCCCCTAAACTGTTGATCCACAATCCTGCAGGAAACTTTGCAGAATTCAGGATAGTTGGAGAGCCTAAAAATCCCTTTACTCACCTTTTAAGAGAGGATGTGGAGTAAGTTCCCATCCTCAACTCCTCTGGAGCCTAAACATGTATTCAAAAAGTCCTTTAAGAGTAATATTCTGTAATATTCTTAATGCAACAAGGTGACACATGATATTCAAAGGAGCTCCTTTTAGTGTGTATATGGCCTAACTATGTGTTGGTTTTTACTATCTGCTTGTTTGCTTTTATGTTGATGTTGATTTTGTTTGGTGAGCTGAAGACAAACTTTCACTCTAGTGGACAATAAAGTTATATTATATTCTACTAAATCAAACTATTTTATATTTGAATACAGTTATGATATGAGGTTAGTGCCCAGGAGTTGTCAGCATAACCCATTAATTCAAATCCCGTCATGCATTAGCTTTAAATTCTTACCACTGTTTTTGGGCGAGTTTGCAGAAATCCTTTTCTTATTGACAGATTTAAGGGTAAAACGGGATGTTTATCATTTCCCTTTTGTTCACAAGGTGCCGATCGTCTCTATGACAACATTGAAGACATGGTAGGATATCGTCCATGGCCAGTGATGAAGTACTGCTGGCTTTACGTCACCCCCGGTGTTTGTCTGGTGAGTAAATTCACAACAAATACGTATTTGTGCATGATTTTGATGACAATGTGAACTAGTCTTTTCTGTGAGAAAGGAAATGGTCCTGAACACCAAATCAGTGTTTTGAGTTAACCACCAGTCATCTTGGTGGGAGGTGAGGAGTGGAAGACAAGTGAAGTGAGCTGAATGAAGTGAGGGTGTACGAACATGCAGAGAGAGCGGGCTACAGCTGAGAGGTCTCAGTTTGCAGGAGCAAGAGTGAAAAAAGCAGATGTGTTTAACAGGAAAATATAGCCTGCTGTGAGGTGATACAGAGAGAAAGCAAGGAGGAGAATCACATAGCCAGCTGTGAGATTGTGGTATGTAATTCAGAAAACGTAATACATGATAAATGTTGACAAATGTGGCCTCTTTTTTCTTTTTCCTTTTTTTTTTT
>CAFUXE010002943.1:117022-133132 GCA_903364295.1 Serranus cabrilla | reverse complement strand
AAAAAAAAAAGACCAAAAAAGTCATCTCCAACCACTTAAAAGTAACTTATTATTATTATTATTAATTCAATGACATAAAACATCTCCACTCAGCACCATCTAGTGGAGTGAAAATACTACTACTGCTATTTTAACTGTATTGGCACCATTAATAGTTTATATAATAAACTACTAATACCTGTGTCTAATGTCTGTGTGTCGGTACTAAATATTGAAAGACAATGCCGTTTTGTTTTTTCCACCCCTTCCAAATTGTGGGACATATAGTGTAAGAAAGAATCTACTACAGACCAGCGATGGACAGCATTTCCATGTTTGAATAACAGAACAACAGAACATAACATTCACCCAAGGATTCACTTAACTGGAGTTGATCTGACCTGTCTGTGTTCCTTGTCAGGGTACTTTCATCTTTTCGGTGGTGAGATACAAGCCTCTCAAGTTCAACAAAACCTACATCTACCCGACCTGGGCGTATGCTTTGGGCTGGTGCCTCGGACTGTTCTGTGTTTTCCTGGTTCCTCTGTGGATCATCTTTAAAGTCAGTCAGATGAAGGGGACGATAGGGCAGGTACGTACATGATTCATGTGGTCCAGGGCTGAAGCAATTAGTCATTCAACAGAAAAATGAACATCTACTATTTTTATTATCAATCATTCACCACCTGAACCCCGCCCCCCGATAGGCTTGAAGGGTTTCAAGTTAGAAAGATTACCAAAAATTCAGTTTATTGTCAAGAAAGAATGGCAAAAACAGGCAACAGGCATCATCAAAGTTTTGACTTTCTGACAGCCCTTGAACATATCATGAGTTACACAAGTTTCTGATAGAAAAAGTAAACCAAACAAAGTAAAACATTTTGAGGTTTCTGTCAAAATCATTTTATTCTACACGTCTTATTGTGCAATGCCGGCAAAAATAAACCATTTGGAACAACCAGATCCTGGTATAAGCGTTAAATTCTGCGGTCATGTGACAAATATTCACTGAAAATCCAACAGAACTGCAGGCTGTTTACACAGACCAGAGAGGAGAGGACAGGAGAGGTTGTAAAAATGCAAATCGATTAATATACATAGCTGTTGTCTATAAAAATACCATTTTAGTCCATTTAAAAAAAAAAATTGTCATTTGCGATGAAGTTTGTCCCTGTAACTGTGTTATTCTGAGTTGTTCCCACTTCTAGCCATGCTTGTGCTAAGTCCATAGAGCTGTATGACATATATATATATTTCAGTGAAAGGCCACGATAAGGAAAATGTAATAAGTGTGGAAAATGCCCTGAAACAGCTTGGGGGTTAAGTTGTAATTTTACACCTCATTTCAAAGACAGGTTCCAGTTTAACTTTGTAATTCTCTGCGAAACAAAGTGACACTTCACTCATACTGGGCTACTTACTGTTCCCTCCAAACACTGAGAAGTTATTAAATAGAATTACAGCCTAATAACATACTTACAACAGCGGTTTATTAATGGGCCCCTCCAGCCAGACGTATATGTCAAGAGCATGCAGCTGCACATGCCAAAAATACCTGACTTGATCTTCAGCGTGCCTTTAAGTGTGAGAATTAAAAAGAGTTCTGTTTGAGCCTGTTAGTGTTAAATACAGGCCAAAGTTAATTACATTTTGAATTAATTATTACTTATTGGTTTATTGCATGTTATTCCCCATTCAGGAAGAGACATATGAAAGCAGTAAATTGTGCTGAGAGTGGAAAATAATCTCGACCTTTCATCCATTCTCGCTACTGTTGCCGATTCAAGCTTTGATTATTCACCCAGTTACTCAGCTCCATTAAAACAAGGTCAAACTAAAACTCCCTGCCCATCAACATGTAGACTGACTGTCTGTTTCTACAGAACCTCCGGCAGCTTTGCCGCCCTGAAAACAAGACGCACAGCAACACTGCAAAGCAGCCCGAGCAGTACCCGCTGAACCCCGACAACAATCTGACTCCTGCTGCCAACGAATACAAAGCCAGCAGCGTGGCTGAGATGGAGATGCAAATGTGAGAAACTGAACAATTTTGATAATATTTCTAATGTGATGTTTTTATTCTGACTTCCAGGTTTATACAAGCTAAGTCTTTTGTTTCTCTCCTTTTTTTTTTGGAAATTATATGAGCAATGAATCATCACACCGGGTGGACCCTCCACATGTAGCGTTGAGTCTTGAGCCTGGATGTGCTAGAGAACTGGATTCAGTGCTGCCATTCAGCCTTACAAACAGCTTTCCTCCAGTGGCCACTGGCTGGAATGCAATGGAAAAATTCTTCGGCTGTTTACAGGACACTTCAACCTGCCAAAAAGGTCAATTATGACTTTTATTAAAGTGAATTTTTGATCCAAAGAGGTTTTACATTTAAACATTTTTAATTGAGCCGAGAAAAACAAAGTAAAGTCTATAAAGCCGAGAGAAACACTGCTGTGTGTATTCATCAGGCACCATAATGCGGAAGCTAAAAAAGCAATTATCATTAAACTGAATAGGTGCCGTATTTGTGTCCAGTTCTCATAATACATCCAGAATCACATTATCATGCACAGTATTGAGAAGACAATTGTCAGTTCTCAGTCATGTTCATGTTTCAGTATAACACAGAAGATCAGGAGTCAGACTTGATTATCACTGCCCACTAACATGCACTGACCGCAGATCGCCTAAACAAATTTTTAAAAAATCCCCAGCTCCAAAGGTAGCAGCTGATGTATTCATTCAAGAATACAGAAAGTCTTCATAGAGATTCATGTGAGTGGTGAATGTGGCCTTTCATATAAAGCTTATTATACTATACTATATACACATTTGAAATGGTTTTCCTTTTATATTGTATTATTATCTCTATTATTTGGCTCTATATCTATGCTATGGTTTTACGTTGTTACTTTTATTTCCCTGCATATGTTGTTTCTTTTCTTTGTATCTTTAGTGGGGACCACGAGCCTGATTGTGCTACCGATTTATTTAGCTTTGCCATGTTCGACCACCACTCACTACATCTCGCTGAATGATGTGGTTCTTTTACGGGTCTGCTTCACAGTTTGTCATATGGAGAAATGTTGGAGTGGATTGACTGTGCAGATTGTACGGATACTCTCCTTTAAATAATACAACAGACTTAAGAGTACTAATACTGTTTTTTTAAGCTAAGTTCTGATATGGCACTGAGGTTGATATGCTTATTATGTGGTAAAAGTTTATTTGTATGGAGAAGTGAGATGAGTGTGAAGAGTGTCCAGGGATGTAAAAGTCTTTTCTACATGGAAAATGTTAAAGTGACTGCCATCCACTATAATTAATCACTACAAAAATCTGCTTAAAATTTTTTTTTAGAAGGTGTTATAAGGTTAAAGAGTGTATTTATGTAAACTTCTGGAGAGAAATCTACAACCACTGAAAACTATGTATGGAAATTGAGAACCAGAATTGAATGCCTCTGACCTTATCAATTACAGTTGCACATTACAAAATTAAGAAGCTAAACTCATGACTGTACTTCAAAAAACTTCAAGATTCAATAACTTTATTGTCATTGTGCAGGCACAAGGTAATTGCAGTGGTGCAATCTTCAGAAGGTGCATGAATACACAAACATTACATATATGAGATTCACCCACAGTGCAAAAAGGAGCAATAGTAAATATTACGGTCCAAAAATAAAGATAAAAGTGTAAAAATAAGATAAAATTTGAGAGTACAAATTCAATAAAAAAGCCTGTAAGCTGATATTCAGCAGCAGATGTTGCATAGTGGTTTACAGTGACTACATATTGAACAGTACTGCAGGAGTCATGACAGACAGGAACAAATGGTCCAAAGCATGGCTTCACTTCACAAAGAAAAATAGTGCTGCATGTAATGTCTGTAACAAGATCATTTCACAGTGGAAACACCAGGAAAACACTCAAACATTGTTCTACGCAACATGGGCTTAAATCCAAGGAATGTCATGTATTTGGCACTAAACACACAAGTGCCTCTACTTCACAAGCAGCACGTCCAATATCCTGTTATAGTAACATTAGCACCATGCAGACAAGCATAGCAGATTTTTATTGATGACTAAGAAAATTAAACAAAAACAAATGTTTGGCCCATTTTAGATGACAAAACATTTTTCTCACTGTGTTCACACTCAACAAAAACTAAAACAGCTGTGTAGATGTGTAGAAGTTTGAGTGTTTATAACCAGCAGCCGTTCAGTATCATTGCATTTCCAGATGGCAGTTTTTCTGTGTCGAAGAAGACTTCAAGTTGTCAGTGAAATAACCTTCAAATATAATTTGAGAAATGGTCAGTCAGTTGATTTAAAAATTGACCTTTTCAAATATATCGGTTTATAATTTCCAGTATGTGCTGATATGAAAAGTTTAATTCATCAATATAAGCAGAAATTATTTGGCCCCTTACTTGGGCTCTAACTGTTTGCATCATTTGACAGATGTTTGGAAAAGGCGTCAGTCATTGTGGCAACAAGACATTCAGATGTATTACGGAGCCAAACACGCACAATGTTTGGTAGTTGATTCAGACTTTTGGACCCCACTGTAGTTGTTTTATCCATGCTGTAGATATTTGTGACAGTTAATTCCTCGAAAAATTGACTTTGATTTCTTTACAACCTCAAAGAAGTTCTTTTTAATAGGTCATCCAGTCTTATTGTCTATCTTTGACAGCTGTTATGTTAGCATGTAATTCCCCCCTCAAGTAAATCACAAAGAAATCACGTCCTTTGTCAGGTGACTTAATAAGGACTTTGTTTTTTGTAAAATCATATCTATGGTGTGAAAAATCAATAAAATGCATTTCATATGGTGCCTTATTTGCACAATTAATTAATTAATTAATTAATTAATTATTAATCTAAGAAGCTTTCTGGTTCAGAGAAATGTTGAAGCACCGTTTCCCAAAGTCTGGTCTGCGCCCCCGGTGGGCTGTGAAGGTACTGCAGGTGGGCCGCAGGTGTCATTCACATTAAATGCAGATTTTTTTTTCAGTTGTGCATTACAATAAAATGTTTATGATTCAAAGGTTTTATATTAAAAAGTAATCAGAAATAATAAAACAAAACCATGGGATTTTAATTATGTGTTGTGCTTCATTTATGTGAGACAGTTTTGATCCAAAACTTGTCTTTTGTCATCATGGAGTTAATATGGGGCAAGTTTTTGGAGAATTTGAAAACAGAAAAGAATCTGTGAAAACAAAAAGAAGGACTCATATAAAATACTAAACAGTGCTAAAAAGTATCCAGATGCTTTTACACTGAAATGACTCCACTGCAAGTAAAAGTCCTGCATTCAAAACTTACTTCAGTAAAACAAAAGTATCAGCATCAAAATGTACTTAGAGTATCAAAAGTAAAAGTACTCTTTAAACAGAATGTGCCCCTCTTAGATTGTTGTACATTCAGAATATATTATTGCATTATTATTACTATTATTATTATTATTATTACTGTTGTCCAGAGGGTTCTCATTTTAATTACTAAATCTAAGGTTTATCTGAGGTTTAATAAAAATAAAAGTCTCATCACTTCAAATTGATCATGTGTTTTATGTAATATCTTGACCTGAAAACTAACTAAAGCTGGCAGCTAAATGTAATAGAGTAAAAAGTACCATATTTGCCTCTAAAATGTGGTGAAATATGAAGCTATGTGGAAAAACTCAGGTAAAGTGCACGCAACTCAAAATTGTACTTAGTTACAAACCACCACTGGTACTAAGGTAGAGATACCTATCGCTGGGATAAAGCCCCTGTTTGGGTGGCAGCAGAAGAATTTCACTGTTCAAGAGTTCACTTTTCTAACGCTAATTTAAGAGATTTGGCTGGAAGGAGTGAAAGCTGAAAATCCCACATTGGCATGCGACCAGCTGCAGCGGCTGCTGGAGGTGTCACACAGCACTGAAAGGAAGGACCGAGATCTGAGGTGCCCCCCGCTGTGATCCTAAATGACTAAGCTGCTCAGAAATAATCCTGGAGGAGCAGAAGAGGTGGAAAGGCAGAACTGTTTTATGCAGAAGGGAAACTGCATGAAGAGCTAACAGACGAGGGTGAACTCGTACTTAATGACAAATTTATACTACACAGAGAGGACAAGTCCAACTGCTTATTATCGCCATTCATATCTGTACACGTGACATGCTTCACACCTGGATGACAGTGATTTCTCAAAAGTGTAATGACAGGATTCCTGAGTAAAGGCTCAAATCAGTTTGGCCTTGGGGATTGTAGCATGTTTTACTTGGATTATTTTGTGTCTGTCACATGCAGACGCTTACATACAAAAGTGATCTTGTTGTAACCTGTCTCCCTCCTCCCCCCTCGCTAAGTTTTCCTTCTTAAACTAAGAGTTGCATAAATTTGAGTTCATGGCCAGAAATCCACTTTGTGTTTTGATCTCAAGCCTATAGAGAAGAAGCAGTTGGCCCATTTAAAATTCATTAGCAAAAACACTGGCATGGTTTATTATACAAAATATATTATATACAGTTATTATTCGTCTTTTTATTAAGCAATTACATTTAACAAACATTCCACATATGCATTCCAGACTCATTGTCATGACATTTATAGCTGTGATTAGAGTCGTTAGAAGCCCAAATATTCTAATCGGCACAGGTGTAATATTTATTATATATCATAAGGTATATATTTACCAGATAATAATATTATATATATATAATAATCAGTGGTGGAATAAAACTTGGTACATTTACTCAAGTTATGTACTTTTTAATTTCGACGTACTTGTAATTTACTTGAATATTTACACATATGTGAAACTTTATACTTCTACTTCTACGATGGTACTTTTTACTCCACTACATTTAGCTGCCAGCTTTAGTTACTTTCAGGTAAAGATTAAACATGAAAAAAAACACCAATAAAAAATGAGTATACATGTTTATAAATTTAAATTAAGTAGTTCAAATTAACCCTATTTTGACAACAGTAAAACACTGCTTACATGAATACATCAATATTAATAATCCAAAAATATATTTAGAAAATATATGAAACAATCTGAGTGAAGTCATTCTGCATAACAACTACTTTTACTTTTGATACTTTAAGTACATTTTGATGCTGATACTTTTGTACCTTTACAGAAGTAAGTTTTGGATGCAGGATTGTACTTGTAGTGGAGTGATTTCACAGTGTGGTTTTAGTACTTTTACTCAAGAAAATTATCTGAATTCTTCTCCCACCACTGATAATAATACATTAATTAATATATTGCAAATAATATTTACTTTACTTTAACTTAGATTGAATAAAGAAATAACGTCACATCTACCCCACTAACCCTCCCCTACCAAGCTCCACCCCAAAGTTACAAAACATATTTTTTTTTATTTTACAACATTGCATTACTGATATTAACACCTAAGCTGAGAGTTAGGCAGGTTAAACACGACTCCTGACGGTAAAATCAGTTTTGCTTCGGGCAAAACAAAAAACCACCTTTAGTTTTCAGTCATTTACATGTTATGCGAGGAGCAGAGTGCTGCTTTCATAACCTTCAATACCATGCGTAAAAGAAATCAGCCACTCGCCTGAGGAGCATAGTGATTCTATAACGGGCAAACTTTTGGCACACATCTAGAGGTCCCCCTTGTGGCTGAAACACCTTGCAGCGTGTCAAATTGGTACCCTCCAGACAAAACAGCATCAGATCCCAGAGAGTCAATCCAAAAAGTCAGGGATCTATGCCCCTGTTGCCAGTAGACCGGGTCTCCCTCAGCGGTATGGCAGACTCTCTGTGCCGGCCGTGCCATCGCCCTCCTAAGGCGGCCTCAAAAACAGTCGCGGAGCGTGGCGAATGGGGCAGCAAGAGTGAGTTCATCCTGTCAGTGGCTGGTGCTATTATAGGACTTGGAAATGTGTGGAGATTCCCGTATCTGTGCTACAAGAATGGTGGTGGTGAGTATTTTCTGTTTTGTTCTCCTCTCTGTTTAGCAACGCTACCCCCAGCCTCCACTGAAACAAGTGGAGTGTAGCGTCAGATCTTGCATGCAAACTTTTTAAAACTCTCATTGTGGTCTAGATGTTTTTATTATTCACCAAGGCACAACTATAAGATTGATATGTTTGCTTTGATTGACTTGGTTAGCTTGCCTCTCTTAAAAGTTGTTATGCACATTTTAAAGACTAAATCACAGGGGACTGAGAGAAATCACACATCCTAAACTGAGAAACATTTAGTTAACATGCTGAATGCATTTTTTTTAATTTTTTTTTATAAAAGCTCAGTTTTTATTCCTGTAGGCTGTGCATTGTAAAACTCCCTGTGTCTCCCTTCTGCTTCACAGCTGACGATTAAGGATCTGACAGGTTATGAAAGGCTAAAAAAATAATCTAATGCCTCTGTCTGTGCAAAGAGCAGAGGCACATTCTTTGCTCGATCCCTCTGATTTTTATTGACTTACAAAACAGTTCTTCTCCTCAGGATCATTTCTCATCCCTCAGACTGAGCAGAGATTCGAGTATTGTAAACAGGATGGTAGAGGTGCTTTTTCACATGTTGTGTAATATGATAGTTACACTGACTTGCATGCCAAGAAGTTTCATTCAAAATAATAACTTTAGGATCACTCTTAAAAAGTGGCGTATTTAACAATTCCCAAATGATTCCAAATGAATCGTGATTTTCTCAAAGAATTCTGACTCCATTCAACTCCCAACTCTATCCGGAGTTCAGTGCACATGCTCACTGTGTCTGCAACACTGAGTTTAGGACAGCTGGAAGTTCTTTATTGTAATTAACATTTTATTGATTCTTTTTTTACTTGAGCATTGTCACATTGGTTGTCACAAATATGCTTACTTTTGCATACAGCACAATAATCTTGTTTAATTAACAAATAGACACATACAGAATGTGCAAACGGGCTGCACATGCAAGTATTTTATATGTGGTACGTTTTTTATGTTGAGATCTATATCTATCTATATAAGTAGTGTCCCCACTACTTGTTTTACAATAACAATATAAACTCATCAAGCTCATCAAACCTTTTCCAGTTCATCCCCATACATTGTCCGATATTGTGAGCAAATCAAGCCAGAGTTGTCTTTCTGTTAAGTTTAATTCAGAATCTATAGATGAACTCACAGCTCAGTCAAATTCATGAGCTGAGTCAGTGGGCAGTTTTTATACTTCACGTTTTATACATCCAGCCTTTAGTCACAGGAGATAATGATCGTTTCTTCACACATTTAGCATAGTCATTGTGTCAGATTGCATGGTCAGTGAGGCTGCAACAAAAGGATGGACACAAGAATGTGGAAATTTCCATCACTCATGAGAATGAGACATATGAGTGGTACCAACAGCATTGTTTTTCCTGCAATTCCCCCACCATCATGAAACACCAAACAAACTTTACTCTCCCTCAAACTTTACACCAGAGATGTGGATTGAAGTTACACTTGAGTCGACTCAAGTCAGTTCCAGAGCTGGATAACATTAACCTGATAACGGTTGATATGCTTATCTCTAAGTTAAGTTACATTTCAATGTTGATCATATTTTAACATTTTTGCGTTCCATTTAATGCTGCATTAACCAGTAATCAGAGCATGATTGTTTTGTGTTATGACTTGATTTGGGATTTGTTTTAACTTAACTAAGGACCCGGCTAGATTCGATATAATCTGTAACTTGACTTGATTTTCTATAAATCCAGTGAGGAACATTAATGAAGAAACCGAAATCATATACTGTGCAAACAATTGTGGACTGACTGATGTAAAAATATTTTTTACTAATCACGGCTTTTAACTAAAGTCGTCATTATTATATTATATTATATTATGGTGTTAATTATAACCACAATCACAATCACAGCCTATTCTAGTTATTGTTGTGTTTGATTCATCCACAGCCCTTCTTTGTCGTTCTTTGTACTCTGTCCTCACATTGCTTTTGCACCCGATTTACCACTTAAAGAACCTGTGACAACAAGCTCAGCAAATCAGAAAGATTCATGATTATGGTGCTTTATATGCATGATGCGCCATGTTGATGATGCTTTAATCACACTTGCAGTTACATTATTTCTGTCATTATAATCTTTTTTAATTTTAATATTATGATGATAATGAATTATTCCAAAAAACAGCGGATGATACAGTTATGATATAGAACCAACCAAAGCTAAAAATCTAAGATCTATATACAAATATACAGACCTATAAAAAATGTTAATCATGCATACATAAATATGCACATCCTCTCTGCCAGTGGCCCCTAAACTGTCGTACCTTTAATATAAACAGAATATTTCTGCCATGTTTATCTGGCCTGTGCATTGCTGTGTTTGTTTGGACTTTGTCGTTCTTTATACTCCTTCCTCACATTGCTTCTGCAGTGAAATCTGAAATATTTAGGATTTTTGTTTGATTGCAGGTGCATTCTTTATTCCTTACATCCTGTTCCTGGTGGTCTGTGGCATTCCTCTGTTCGTACTGGAGACCGCACTGGGCCAGTTCACCAGTCAGGGAGGCATCATGTGCTGGAGGAAGGTCTGCCCCTTGTTTGAAGGTGAGGTCTACCTGTCAGTAGTTCAGAAAGTTAAGACTCAAATACTACAGCAATGTAAAGAAATTATTAAACTTTTTTCCAGGCATGGGACACGCCAGCCAAATAATCATTTTCTATGGAAGTATCAGCTACATTGTGATCTTAGCCTGGGCGTTTCTCTACTTCTTCTCCTCCTTCTCTGGCGAGCTGCCATGGGCCACCTGCAACAACACCTGGAATACAGGTACAAAACAAATACTGAGCATTACACTACTATTACTAACAATTATGGTTTTCAATGTATACTTAAGCATTTATCATTTTTTTCCCCAGGAAAATCCGGGAAAGTTAAAACATTTCCACAATTGATTTAAATAGCATACTAATAACGGGACATTTTTCACCATTTCATTGTATTTATAATTAAGTATGATGTCTCTTTGGCTATTTTATTTCACCTTAACTGGTTATTGTATCAGTATGCAACGATTCATCATATAGTACTGATCTAATAATGTGTTAATTGAGCATGCATTTTCAGTTTTACCTGTGTTTAACAATACTTTGATGTATTTTAGATTCCTGTGTGGTATTGAACAACTATAATGCGACTGCTAACTGGACTTCGCCTGTGAACTCATCATCCTCTGTAACAGAGTTTTGGCAGTAAGTTGTTTTTTAAATGAGTAGAATTTGCTAGAGATTATGAAAGATGTATAAATAAATTGTATTTAAATATGTATTAAATATTTTGGATAGGAAATCAGAAATTTTCCATTCAAACTACATAAGATATTGGCAGTGATGTAAGAAGCCGTACACGCCCTGATCCTCTTATTTTGGCAGACCTCTTCTCAACACTGTTTGGGCTTGTGAAAACTTTTATGATGATGTCTTACTTTGGTTGCACAACCATGTTATGTATCGGTGTCATGTAACATAGTTTTTACTCATGTGACTAACAGAAATGTGTGGGTGAGCAGGATCTAAAACAACTCTTAAGACTACAGCTCTCTTAGAGTGACGATTTTGAACCCGTTTTAAGGCAGGAAATCACAAGTCAAGTATGTCTTTTCTTGTCCAAACACAGATATAAAAAATGTCTTTGCAGAGACGTGAAGTCACAGCAGATATTTATAGTTTCTTCACACATTTTGCATATTCATTGCATCACATTACATGATCAGTGAGGAGTCTGACAAAAGAATGGTCACAAGAGTGGAAATTTCCATGACAGAGCTCAAATCAGCCGGAATAATTGAAAACACCTGTGTGCTGAAGGAGAGCAGGGCTTTTTATTTCACATTCAGGCATGATCGTTTGACCTTTCATGCTGGTTTTTGACTTGTTTAACGTGTAACTCATAAGGCTTATGGCGCCCGCAGTCCAAGGGCCCCAAAACACACATATTTTAAAAAAACATATCATAATACAACACAACATAACATTTGTATTTTTATCAGCATGCACAAAAGTTGGCTTGCTTCCATTATTTTACTTTTTAGGTAATTTGGTTTGAATGTAATAAGAACTAGTCATGTTTATTTACTCCGTACAGACGACGGGTGCTAAATATATCCACTGGCATTGAGGCTTTGGGAAACATACAGTCGGACCTTTCTTTGTGCCTTCTTCTGGGATGGGTCATCTGCTACTTCTGTGTCTGGAAGGGAGTGAAATCTACAGGAAAGGTAAGACAGAAATAACTCAGAGCTGTCACATTCTTCACTCCCAAAATCATTTTTATGCCGCCACGCTGGTAACCGACATGGTGGGGGGCCAGGCGTCTGTTCTGTCTGATCTGGGGGTACCCCAACAAGAAATTACAAGAATGTATCATTAAGGTCAGCCTGTCTGGACACAGAGAAGACAAATCCATCAGAGTTAAACTGTATCCCTCGGGCCCCTTCCTGAAACACACTGAATAGAAATATTTTTTAAACATTTTTCATGAGCTGAAATCAAAGATTTTAAGGCTTTTTCCTTTCCTGCTTTTGTTTAAATCTGTGTTAGTAAACTAATCCTAAACCTGGCTAATTAAACAGCCTGATTATCGTACAGGTGTGCCTGAGGCTGCTCACAATAAAAGTCTTAAATGTGCATAAATCTAAGGCTTAAATAATGTGCATTTTGCAATTTAAATGATCAAATCTAAAATCAAACAAGGACTACTCAATTGTTAACAAGATAATTACCTCAAACAATGTTTAACATAAATCACATTTATAGACTCTTAATCTTAATCTTAAACTTTGTCACAAATTGAACCACTATGTATGTATCATGATAAAGAATATGAAGGTCAGCTTTGTAAAGATATGCAGTCTCTCTGTTTTCAATCCACGTTGTTAGTGGATCCTTCAGAAGAGTTGGAGGAGATGGATGTGGAGTCAATGTGATCCGTCGTACATGTTCACATTATAGACTGGATTCTGGGTTTTTGTCACGTTGGTAATAAAATAAACAGATTTTAAAATGAAGGCATGAAAAATAGGAACACAACAACACCAACAATAGTGCACACTTCTCTGTTTCTTTCTGCACAGCCCAAACATGTTCAGTCACATCATGTACGATATGCTACATATAATAACTTTAATGTGTTTTGGTATCAATCTGCACGTTCCAGCCCAATTTCAAATTTCTTTCCCTTTAATAACAGTTAATTTAAAGCTGTCAATCATATTTCCAGACATTTCATATATGTAATTGACCTTTAATCTTCTTCATTAAAGCAAAAGTTCTTTTGAATTCACATGACATGCACTTAATAACATAATTAATCTGCTCATCACGAACTCCATTTATGTCAAAATGAAGCCACTTTAAAGTGCTGTCTTCTCCATTACAGAATTTGTTTAATTACGTTTCCAATGACTCAGAAAATGATTGTGGGGGTAATGTCAGTCACTGTAGTACATTTAGGTTTCTTATCACAGCAGACATATCAATCAATCAGCTAATTCACAGAGACACAGAGAGGGAGGGAAACACTGAAGCTTATAGTTTAGTGTCACTCTTTTGATTTATATCTGTGTTGGTTCCTTTTTAACTATAACTATATATTGGGTCTGCTTTTATACTGTTTCCTGGCCACTGTATTTAAATACATCAGTCATATAATCTCAGTTTGGATTGGGAACTGCTCAGCGTAGATACTCTTCTGCTCTTCTTTCAACAATCATAGATTAATGCGCTTCTTTTTATAACAAAATTATTTTCTGTTCATGTGTAGGCCACCTACTTCACAGCCACATTTCCGTACGTCATGTTGGTGGTGCTGTTTCTCAGAGGAATGACGCTTCCTGGAGCGATTCATGGCATCAAGTACTACTTGTATCCCAATCCTGCACGGCTCGCCGACCCACAGGTTTCATTCACCCTATATTCTCATGTGCATTGGAGGACTGTAGTGCAAAAGAAGGAGTATAATGATTTGTCTCTGGTTTGTAGGTTTGGATGGATGCTGGAACCCAAATATTTTATTCCTATGCTATATGTTTGGGGTGCCTGACGACACTTGGGAGCTACAACAAGTACAACAACAACTGTTACAAGTGAGTATTTCAAGATATGACGATGGGTTTTATGAGGTATTTATCCACAGTCAGTGTTTTGCCCACAGTGGATGGGTGTCAGAACGCCCCCAGTTTGGAGAAGCAATCCAAAATAGTGACACAGAAGCTGAGCAATGTACTGCTGTGGATGAGGGCAGCTGAAACATTTATTTTAATGCATTGTAAATTTATTTTAACCAGCCAAAAAAGCCCCACCTAAAGAAAATCAGTATCGGTTTAAGTGCCATCTATATTTAGAATATTTTTACCACTTAACCTTGTTGTCAAACAGCCATGCTTGATGGGAAAACAGTCATTTTACCTTGCAGAACACGGGAGTTGCTCACCTAGCACTGCCTCAATTATTTAGTTTGTTTGTGGTAATATGTGACATCTTGTCACACAACAACAACAACAACAACAACAGCAAATAAACTAACATGCAAAACATTCAAACCATCCCATTAGGTTCATGGCATCCAAAAATGCTTTTGTCAGCGATACTATTTTATAAATAAAACGTCATCAATGTGATCGATGTGATTGTGAATGTGATTTCTTTATGTTTCAATTTTTGTTGAGTTTCATTTGTTATTTTAATGTAGTTTCAATTGTAAGGTGTCTGTGGGCGTGTTTTATATATTACTTTACTGTAATGCTTTATCAGGCCTGTCTTTCAAAGAGAGAAATAAAGACCCAGTTCATTGTTTATGACTTGCAGAGACTCCTTCTACCTTTGCTTGTTGAACAGCGGGACCAGCTTTATATCTGGGTTTGCCATTTTCTCCGTTTTGGGCTACATGTCCCAAAAACAGGGTGTCAACATCTCTGCAGTTGCTGAGTCAGGTACGAATCTTTACCTACAGTACTTTAAAGTGTCACACTATTGAGCTCCAGTAGTTGACATCACAACACTGTGACCTGTGTTACAGGAAAGTACAGATCAAATTACTGTTACTTTTTCCTGCTGTATTTACACAGAGTGAATTGGTGGATAGCTGGATTTGCTTCACTTTTTTGCAGGTCTAGAGTTTTGCTTGTTGCAGCGGTTTTAGTTTTTGTAAAAATGTATCTACAAATAAAACTTGCAATATAGCTTTTATTAAAGTCTTTGGAGTTAAAGTGCGCAGTGAACTCTGACACTGACGTCATTTTGCTTAAGCTTTTCCTGCCAACATGGCGGTTTAAACAACTCTGGTTCAGGCAGCAGCAGTGGCTGACTCTCTGTCGTTTCACTCTGCAGGTCCTGGCCTTGTGTTTATAGTCTACCCACAAGCTGTGACCCTTCTTCCGTGGCCTCAGGTCTGGTCCGCGTGCTTCTTCACCATGATCATCTTGTTGGGAATAGATGGACAGGTCAGTTGCAGCCTACCTCATGTTCCCCCCAAAATGCCATATGATGTTTCTTCTTTTGTCAGCTTTCTTTCCATCTTTCTCCAGTTTGTTGGGCTTGAAAGCATCATGACGTCTCTGTCGGACGCCTTCCCTTCCCAGATCCGAAAAGGGTATCGCAGAGAGCTTCTTCTGTTGCTGATCTGTGCTTTGTGCTATGTGTTTGGTCTCCTTCTGGTGACACAGGTAAGCTGGAAGAAGTCCATTCACGGGTGGTCATGAAAGCAATCTATCGTGTGAAAATTACCTATTAACGCCCAGTACACAGCAGGTAAATTGTGTCTTCAACCAGTGGTTAAATATGGGACTCACATCAATAGGAGCTATTTATTAAGCAAAAAACAAATGACGTAATGTATAAAAACAGTCAGATTATTAATTAATGGTAATGTACATGAAGGGGTCCCTGGTATATTCTCTATCTTGCTATGGGATGCTTGGTTTTAAAAAACAAAAACCTTAGAACCTCTTGCCTAATTTAATGATTATCATTTTCCAATCACATCATATAGAAATCTTAGATAGTAATCAACCACAAAGTAAACCAACAAGGAACACTAAACGTAAAAAAAAACAAAACAAAGTGTTGCAGATGTAGACTTTTGAACAATGCATTTTTTTTTTTTT
>CAFUXE010002943.1:69278-113266 GCA_903364295.1 Serranus cabrilla | reverse complement strand
TTTACATTAAAGTTATTGTGGATTAATGCTGGATTAGAATATGTCAAAGTCAAAATCATCTCAACTCAAAGGTGCTCTTGCTCTATTTTTACAACTAAAAGAAGAGCTAGTAAGAGACCTGGTTAAGTTTCACATGTTGGTTGGTTATACCTTATACAACCTCCTTCTCTATACATGTTTTTAAACCTGTGTTCAGGTCAGACACACGGTGCTGTTCACTTCTGTGACCTCTGGGGCTTTTCTCCTCTGTGTTCTTCTCTTCAGTATCTTGTTTTTCTAACTGAACAGACCTGAACAGCAGCGACTTTTTGATTATTACAGATTGTCATTCATCTGTAAATCTCTAAGGCATGGCATACATTTCTGTCCTCAAGCTAAAACCAATGACAAAAACAATGTTGTGTTCCATTTAAATATCTTTCTGAAACTCATCTCATTTGATTATATTTTATTTTGACTTGAAGGAGCAGTGTGTATAATTGTATATTTATATGTATGATTATGGCTTTATTAGTGTAATCACCCAAATCTAATAATTGTTGTTTTTAGCTAAGAATGAGCTGCCCTATTTTTACACAAGCTGCCTTTATGTTGCCTGAAGGCCACTGCAGGTTCTCCACATTCTTGGAAAGGGAGGGGCTAGGATCTACAACATGCTAGACACACACTGCTCCTTTAAGAGAAAAGTTATGTTTTTATTTTTCTCATATTTCTTATATTGAGTGTTTATTTTTTAAAACATATATTAAGCCAAATAAATGTTCCTTCTCAGAATGTGAAATCCTATAGTGCCTTAAGCAACATTTTTTTTATTAGCGACAGTAATTCCTCGGATTACCACATTGATGTTTTTACATCTATAACTTTTGTCTTTATACATGACTTTAAATTTATATAATAAAATACTTTCCAGGACATTATGGCTTGTTCATTTTCATTTTGTATTCACATGAATATGATAAGTGAAAACAAAGATTATTTAGCTCTTATTTTTCTTCTTTCACGCCCCAAGTTCTTTATTCAAAAAGCGCCCAAAATAACTCTTAATCTTACTGAATTGATGTCGATGCTACTGATTCCCAGCAAATAATCACTAATGTCCCCAAGAAGAACAAATACAAATGTTAAATTTCGTAAACTAATATATTGTTAACATTGTACCACATTTGGTTAAGAGCACATAACTTATTTAAGACTCAAAACTTAAAGTTGAGGATTTGAGACTCGACTCAGGAGTTGTCGGAAGTGCAAAGACTTGAAACTATCAGTGATAAATATTATATTTGCCCTTTACTTTTGATTATATAACCAGTCTACTCAAACTCACTGTTTTACTTTTGAGTCTTTTAAAGTGTTGAACATTTTAATGCTTCCAACATTCTTTTTAATTGCAACAGAATAACCAGTTGTTTGTTACATCTCTTCATTCCACATCTATTTATTTTATTGTGCTTATTCTCTCAATAACAAAACTAAAATATATTCAGTTTACTGTAAAGAGCAGCAAATTTTCAAAGTCAGTCGCCTCAACCATCAATTTGAACAATTATTCAAACATCAAAATTGTTGCAGATTAATTATCTGTAATCAGCTATTAGTTGACTAATAGTTGCAGCTCTGAAGTGATTTGAAGCTGCAGTGAAATTTCTGTTCCTCTACCTTTTAGCTGGTACTAGTGCAACACTGTCATGGATTCATAAATTAAATTATTAAGAAACATGACATTGAATTTAACAAACATTTATTTAAAAAAACAATTCAGGGTAATTATACAAATCTTCACATTTAATTGGGTACATTAGTTCTGAGGATTTTAATATCATCGGCTGGCCGATCTTGACTGCTCGTCTCTACCATCCCAATCCGGTTCACCACTCCCATCCCCTGGTACACTCGTCCAAAAATACTGTGCTTTCCATCCAACCACTGCGTGGGTCCCAGAGTGAGGAAGAACTGGCTTCCGTTTGTGTCCGGTCCTGCGTTGGCCATCGCCAGAATACCAGCACCTAACAGACACAGATGTTAAGAGAAAATTATAATATTGTCACTTTTCACAATTAAATGTTTCTCAAGTATCACACGGATATTACAAGTTAGGAATCTGTAACACTGGAGCTGTCCAGTTTAATCAGATTTCATATCATATTCATAATTCTTGAGGCAAGACCAGAATAAATTATGCAAAACAATTGGTATTCATTCACTTTAATTGATGAATGTATGAGAACATCCACTGAGATGCCAGTTAATAACACATGCACCTGAAAATTCCTAACCTCAGGCTTTACTCACTGTAGTTACTCACTGCTCTCCTGTGTAAATGGTTTATTTTTTAGCAATACTTTAATGAGCAGAAAACATTTTGATGAAATATAAATATTTAAGCTTAAATTTTGTTGTTTTTCCTGATGGATTTGTTGGTCACAGATTATTCACTCTTGGACTGTTGGAAATGTGTAATGATATTTTAAGAAAACATTATTTCTGGAACTGTAAAGAGTGCAGACCAACTGATATGTGTCTCCTCCACATCTACTATCTTGTATTCAGTTGAGGTTTTCCTGCTGTGATTACCTGTGAATTTCAGTTCTGGGTTCAGCTCATCTTCAAACTGTTTACCATATATGGAGGCACCACCGCGACCTGTTGGAAGAACAAAGACCAACAAAACACCATTTTTACTCTCAAGTGGGCAAAGTGAACAGGAAAATTATTATTATTATTATCATTAAATGCAATATCACTTTTCAAATTTCACTATTGTTTTGTGAAGTAGGTCAAGTTTGGATTTTAGGGTGACATTTTTTTATAAAGTAAAGTGAATGTGATTGATAAGTTGACAAACAAATGCTGCAGCATGAGCTAATACATGTGGCATCAAATATAAATTTTAGTTGAAGAATCCAAATGTTGAAAGGCCACAAATTAAATTTGCTTGTAAACAAAATCCACAATAGTAATCAAACAATTTGACCTATAACTAGGGCCAAATTGCATGGTTCATTCCAATCCCAAATCATTAAAAAAAAAAAAAAAACGTTTAAAAGAACACAAAAGTATGTGGACACCCCAGTATCTCCCTTATGTTCCCAGTCCTATATTACTAAGGGATTAGTATAACCCTGTGTCAAGGTTTGAGCATGTGTCTATGATACAAACCAACAACACAGAGATAGCTGTGGGCTTTCTCTGCCGTTTAAACAGCTAGAAAAGAAGGGATTATTGACTTTTAAAATGCAGGTTAAAAGGTAGAAATCTATAAGGCCTCTGCAAAAAAATCTGTCTTAAATCATGGAAACTGTATATTCCGCAAATTTGAAGTAAGGCTTCTTAGAGTATAACAACAGGTTTTAATCTATAGGTGGGTGATGTTGACATATTGAGCCAGCTGAGAACAAAAAGCCATTGAAATATCTCCTTTTAATGTGTGATATTAAGAGCAACATAGAAACACAGGGCCCTGAGAGCATAGATTCGCCCCCTAAAGCCTTTTCTGGTTATAAAGTGCATGAACCCACCTGTTCCTGTAGGATCTCCTCCCTGCACCATGAAATCTTTGATTATTCGATGAAACTTTGTGTTGGTGTAGTAGCCTCTTCTGGCCAGCTCTGCAAAGTTCTTACAGGTCTTTGGTGCGTGTCTCCAGTACAGCTCCACCACGATCGTCCCCATCCTGCAAAACATACTAAGTATTAGAATGTATGTATCGCGTTTGAGCTCTCTGATGATGTGTTCAAAGTTACCCATAGGAAATTAAAGTTTGCTTTGCGAGCCAAACGTTTAGCTAACGTCAACAAACCGCTAGCTAACGTTAGCTTAGCTAAGTTAGCATTCAGTCGTTTTAATTATAACTTACGTTGTATCCAGAGCCACTGTTGGCGGCTGCCACGTGTCCGGGGGTACTCCTGACATTATCGCTCTAAACAGCAACCTTCAGTAGTTTTAAACGGACTCGTTTTAATAAAAACTAAGTGACTGATCAGCCGAACACATTCGTTCAATTCATTCCACGGGGAGTTTCTTCTTCTACGGTTGCCGCTCGTTTCCTCTACATGTGGGCGGAAGTCTGTAGCAGTTTACTGCCCTCTACTGGACAACAAATGGCAACATTTATTATCTTTAATTCAATTTCATATGAAATTTACATAATTAACTTGATACATATCTTAGCAAAATATTATATTCATAAAATAATGTGGATTAAAATACTACTCTCCTTTTATATTTTTATAGATACCAAATTTAAAATGTATTTGACCCTAACTGAAAATTTAAAACTCAAAAATTATAAATAAGCAAAAATGTCAAATGTACTCCAATTGTTAAGTAGTCAAGCAGTCACTCAGACAGGTTTTTGTTATTATTCTTTCCTCTCCCTATATTATAGTATTTGTTGTATAATTTAACTTTTTTGCTATTGTTATTGGAAGTGGGGTTGACCCTTTTGATATTAATTAAAATATGATTTATGTTATGGTATGTTTCTTCTTTAATTACTGTACAAATAAACTTGAGCTTCATTTAACCCTGTTATTTGTTCTGTTGTAATTCATATTAAGAGCTACAGGGGCAGCAACACGCATACAAGGTGTCAAGCGCGCCGGAAATGTATGAGGAGAAGAGGAAATTCTTCTTCTTTGGTTCTTCCCTGTCTCACTGTCAGGTTCAACTTCAGTTCACAGCCAACTTTCCTGCGGCAGTCAGAAAGGTACAGTCTCCTGTCTGCATCTTCTCTGCCTTTATTATCAGGGTCATTTCATTTGTTTGTTTGCATTTTGGGAAATGCTTGTCAACAGAGTCTTTCTGTTGTTTTTCGTGTTTGAATCAGTTAACGGCAGTCCACCCAGCTAACGTTGGCTAATAGTAGCTTAGATTTAAGACGTCGTCATTGGGGTCTGGATAAAATTTAGAGAAGTTAAATTATTCTAGCTACATCAAGTTTTAATAACTTACTTTTTAATTTGGTTAAATCGTGGTCTGGCAGTTTGCGATGGGTTAATGTTACATAATAATTAGAAAATAGTAGAAAAAGCTGTTTCTATCCTGTCAGATAAGCACATTTCCTGCTTTTCTCTGTTACATCATATTTACCTCGATATCTTTAGGCTTTGGGATGACAAAACAAGACGTTTCAAGACATCACATTGGACTATGAGACACTTGGCTAAACATTTGTCCTTACATTTTATAGACCAAACGATTAATCGATTAATCAAGAACATAATGGGCAGATTAATTGACGATGAAAATCATCGTTAGTTGCAGCCCTGTTGATCATTTGAGCAAAGTGCATGTGTAGTGTTTGAAAGAAGAAAAGTATAGTCTGTTGTCAGTATCTAAACAGTTACTTTAGGATGTGGAAACGGGAGTGTGCGTTTTCTTATCTTGATGTCCTTGATGTGCAACCCAGTCTGCAGGAAGATTTGTTGTATTGTTAGTTATCCTGCTTGTTTATCTGGCATGCAAAGGGCAGAGATTATTACGGATGACATGCCCAGAAGGTGAATGGCAGAGGGAGCTTGCTACACCATAAATCCTGTAAATCCTGTTCTCTACCATCTTGACTCCATGCTAAAACTTCACACACATTTTACTGCAACAACACGGGTACGTCGTAGCTGCCAGCTTTACCTAGCTTTATCAGATGCAGCAATTTCTACATCCTCACTGCCATGTGATTAATCAGATGAGAAGGTCTAATCCAATTAGGATGGTGGCGTGCCTGTGAGCACTCCTAAGCCTGCAGCTAGGTCAGGGTATTTTTGTAAGTAAGCCCCAAGGAGGAAAGGGAGTAAAAAGAGGTGTATCAATAGTTACAGAAAAGTTGTTGTTATTTGCATTATTGGTTTGTCTCACATCAGAGTTTTTACAGGCTCCAGCGCATGTTTTTCCAGAGGGTCGTCAAAGAGTAATAAGTTAAACTTCTTGTCTCATCTCAAGGTCCTACCTGCACGATGTCCATTGTCAAGATCCATGCCCGAGAGATCTTTGATTCTCGTGGAAACCCCACCGTAGAGGTTGACCTTTACACCGACAAGGGTAGGGAACAATATGTCTTATTAAAAATATAAAAATGTATTGTCTGTGTGCCTCAATAATAAAGTTTCATCATCTTAAGTGATTGACATGTGACCACTCTTATGTCCTCTCTGTGTTCTGTGTGTTTCACAGGCTTGTTCAGGGCAGCTGTACCGAGCGGTGCATCTACTGGGATCTATGAAGCCTTGGAGCTCAGGGACAATGACAAGTCGCGCTACCTTGGGAAAGGTGTGTTGCAGTGTTTCACTTTTATATGACAGGATGGAATGAGTTATGGTTAGGGCTGCAAGAAATGACACTCAACTTTTGAAGCCTCTGTTATGATTTACAAAGAGTTTTGCTTGAAGCTTCAAAATTCTGTTGTCATATATGCTATGACTTCCTCAGCTTTATGAAAAAAAAAAGATTACAAGTAAAATTCTCAATTTGAGTAAAGTTCATTCATTTATTCATTATCCTTAACTGCTTATCTCAACTCAGCGGGGCAGCTAGAGCAAATCCCAGCTAACACTGGACAGGTTGGCAGACTTTCACATGGCAGCCACACAGAGACAGAAAACCATTCACGCTTACATTCACACTTCTGAGCAATTTAAGTAAAGTGATTGATCAAATGTATTTGTGGCCAATTTTAATTTTTGATTAATATTGTTTTACTATTTAGATGGTTTAAAAAAGTAATTGTAGAGCTGCGGCTGCACCCTTCTTGCCCTTTTCTTGCTCTTTCTCTAGTTAGCGCACCCACAGTCCCACCACCTCACACCATAACTGTAAGACTTTGTGTCTCTGGCAGCTCAGGAGAAAGACGTTCATTTAGCAACAGTAGCAACTCTGATTTAACCAGTGTGAACCCCAGCACCAGGAGTCACAGCAGTAGCCTGCAACCTGTGTGACAACAGTGATAGAAAGTTTGCTGACCCTGCAGCAAAACAGGGGAAGTTTGGGATCAGAACCTGACACTGCAGTTTGTAATGGCTGAATATGAGTTGCGACTGTCAATAACTGAAGGTTCGTCTCTGGAGCTCCAGACATGAGTTGGAAAAAACACCACGCAGCCAACACTGGAATCTCATTTTAGAAAGGGTATAATACTAATACTGATTATAACAATAGTGTAACCTAATCTTTATCTGTAACTGTGCGCCTTGATGTCACAGTTTGAAGCTGAACTCAGTTTCCATGTAAATACTTTTCTCACTTTTTACATGTCGTCTTTATTCTCTCTCTTCCTCTTTGCCAGATACCAAATGGTTAGTGAGTTTCCATCGCCTCTCATTTAAAAACTTTGTGTTTGGCAGAAGAACAATTGATTTAAAATTTACACTATATTTACATAACACAAGTGATTACTGAATGCTTTTGGAAATCTACCAGATGTGATGTGCATGAGTGAAGCATGCTCTCACTCCAGAGTTGATGTTTGCCTGTGGATTGATGGACTGTGAAATGAAACTGTGGTGACATGGTAAACAAGAGTGTTTGTTCATCTAAAAGGAAATTATAAAATAAATACGATTGCATGCACCTCTGTATTTGTGACTGAGTAATCAAAGTTGTGTGTGCTTCAAAACCTTAAGTATTTATCAGTGGATTTACCATATTTTCCAAATAATGTTGAGAAGGAATATTCACACTAATCTCTCTGTTGCAGGAGTCTCACAGGCTGTGGAAAACATAAACTCATCCATTGCACCTGCGCTTGTTGGCCAAGTAAGAATATAGTGGTTACTCTCTATCTGTGTGTTTTTGTGCTTCCCAGATTTTATACAAACTAAGTTCTAGACTGTTTATTGGTTTATTATTGATGTGAGTCATTCCCAACTTGTTCTTTCCGTCTCCTCAGGATGTAACTGTGGTTGAGCAGGAGAAAATCGACCAGATGATGATCGAGTTGGATGGCACAGAGAACAAATGTAAGTGACAATAATCATGCTGTGTTGTGACTTGTTAATCTGAAACAGTAATATTCACTGAAGTACAGTACAGTTTTTGGAGAAGCAGCCATTTAAGTGACACACCTGTTCAGTTAGGGTCAGACGACCCACCTGACCAATAAAGAACTTCCTTTTTTTGCTCTCTGGCTCTTTATTTAAGATAATAGTCATCATGAAGTGTTCTGCAATTAAATGTCATAAATGTGTTAAGATCTGTGATGTTTCATTAAAAATGTCACTGCTGAAGGACATAAACTTGTGTCAAACAATGATAAATAAATGTTAATATTTTTTTTCACTTTAAACAGCCAAATTTGGAGCAAATGCCATCCTGGGTGTCTCCCTGGCTGTCTGCAAAGCTGGCGCAGCAGAGAAAGGCGTCCCTCTGTATCGTCATATTGCTGACCTTGCAGGAAACCCAGAGGTCATCTTGCCCGTGCCGGTGAGGATCTGTGTGCCAAATTACATGCAGCATTTTACTGGTGTGCAGTTTACCTTCCAGTTCATTGTGAAGTCGTTCATTGCGCTCGTTTCTCTGCCTTCCACCTCCAGGCCTTCAATGTGATCAACGGTGGCTCTCATGCAGGCAACAAGCTCGCCATGCAGGAGTTCATGATCCTGCCTGTGGGCGCGAACACCTTCAAAGAAGCCATGCGCATTGGAGCAGAGGTCTACCACAATCTGAAAAACGTCATCAAGAAGAAATACGGTCAGGATGCAACTAATGTGGGTGATGAAGGTGGATTTGCTCCAAACATCCTGGAGAACAAGGAAGGTATGTAAAGAAATTTCCTCACCTATAGTTAATTTGCTTTGGTCCAAATTAACGAGTTTGTAAACTTGAAATGCTTCCCCTTCATTCACTTTCTTTTCACACAGAATAAACAAATAACATGTATCAGAAAATGCAAAGAGGGACATTACTATACAATTTAAGATTGAGTGTTTTGCATTTTCTCGTAACTGTGGTTGTTATGCTGCTGCTGCTACTTCCACCCTGCAAGCAGCTACAGTTTATGTACTCTAGAGCTGACTGCAGTAACTGTTTAGTTCAAACTTGCACAGTACACCTGTTAGTTGTTTCGGATCACGTTCCCACCACCAAAGCTCCAGAGTTTGTTTGGAACAGACCAAGACAGCCTGTCCTCAAGGGTCTGACTGAGTTTATATCCTCATCTGTGTGCAATTACTGTGTTCACACCTGCCCAAATAAACCGCACCAAGAAGGAAAGCGAACCGGTCTGATCATGAGAAATAACACTCTACAACATTGATTTTTTAACCCTGCAGCTCTGGAGTTAATAAAGGAGGCCATCGCCAAAGCAGGATACACAACCGAGGTTGTGATCGGCATGGACGTGGCAGCGTCCGAGTTCTACAGGGAGGGAAAATACGACCTGGACTTCAAGTCTCCCGACGACCCGAGCCGTTACATCACTCCTGACGAGCTGGCTGATCTCTACAAGAGCTTTGTGAAGGATTATCCAGGTAACCTCCAAACACTTTCTCCTTTTACACATTATTTTACTGGGCGGAGAGTAAGATGCACAATATACTGGTAATTTCAGCACCAACATTTTCTCATAAAGGAGAAGAATCTGACTGTTCTTTGACTACACAGGGCCTTCTCTTGCTTTAATCTGCTCGTTCTCAAAGAGGGCCGGACAAATTGAGTGTGTTGTTGTTATCACTGGTTGACGACATCAAACATCTGTTTCATCCTCGGAGTTCTTTCAGGAACAGCAATTTTCATAGTTCATCTCTATTTTCAGGATCTTTAAATAGATAATAGAAACCACTTGGCATCGTGAGCTGCAGCTCAAGTCTTAAACAGACATGAAACCGAAAAGGAAAGTTAAGGTTGGAAGTCATTTTATTTTAGGAGCAAGTAAACCTAATCAAAGCACTTGCCAAAGTGCTGATTACAGAGATGTCTGCTTTTAATCACAACGACAGCCCTGACAAAAACAATTGTGGACTCCAACAGGAGCTTAGATTCATACGCTGTCTGCCATCTTCTGTGTTTGTACCAAAACTAAATAATCCTGGACATAGATCGAGGTGTCATGTCAGCATGTGGTTCAAACCTGCATTATTTCATATTCTGAAGATGCCAAAACTACATAGAGCCACAACGACAGTCTTTACCTGTTAATGACTTACCTGAAAAATTTTGTTTAAAAAAATTATTGTTGGGATTATTATTGGGACCCAGTGGTGGAATAAAACTAAGTACATTAACTGGTAGTGTACATTTCCTCGCTGTCACTCATTAAAGTACAACCAAGAACAGATAAAGAAAGAGAGATCGGAGATGATATATTGGAGCAAAACACAAACATTTCAAAAGCCAGTCATTTACCTTTCAGAATGAAATTTTTGTTCCTGGAAATAGCCTGGTCCCAAAATAGCTATCTCTAAGCAAATGGTGGGTATACGTGTGTCTCATGGCAGGTGATCGCTCAGGAAGCACAGAGTGTGACGTTGTTTGGATGAGAAGTTCTTGAAAAAGAATCGGCCCTTCCTGGACAGACACATTTTAAAACAGGGACTGCATGTGTATTATATTCTAAGGCATGCTTGTTTAATTTATGAGCTGCCTGATCTGATCATTTGATGGAACAACAGCTGGATATGATCACAGATATTTCAGTCTAAGTCTCACTGATCATCTGTTTTACTTTCCAATGAGAAACGTCTGCATATTTTCACTCACAGTGGTTTCCATCGAGGATCCATTCGACCAGGACGACTGGGCGGCCTGGTCCAGCTTCACAGGAAGCACAGAAATCCAGATCGTTGGAGACGATCTGACGGTGACCAACCCGACTCGCATCAGCAAGGCCGTGGAGGAGAAGGCCTGCAACTGCCTGCTGCTGAAGGTCAATCAGATCGGCACAGTCACCGAGTCCATGCAAGCGTAAGTCAACACTTAAATTTAAAATAATCTGTGATGTGGCTATAGATCCGTTGAAAAAAAGACTGCATATGTTAAGACTATATATACATATCCAGAGCAATATTAAGCATTTTATGAGATTGGAATCTTCTTTGTTGACCAAATTAATAAAAAAAATGAGCAACCTTAGAGCTGATGCAGCTGCCTTGCTCCATCGCAGCCAATCAAGGCTCAAGGCTTGACCAGACATCTGAGTCAAACTAAACCGGAGCTCCCCCGGTGAATTTAAGGAGGCAGATACTACCGAAGATGGAATAAACATCATCATAATCCAAGTTTCAGAAACTCCCACTGTTACAGCTGAAAACATTCTGCCGTTAGAAATACACTTTTAATTATTGGGCGCAACTTCAGTTGTGACTAAGAACTGCAGAGAGAGTTGGAGAGTGAGGCAGCACCTGGACTGGATGAGAGATGGATTAAAGAGAGAGTAAAAAGCATTTTTTTTCTGCAAACATGGACTTAACGGTTTCACATATCCATTATCATTCTCTTTGATTACATATAAGTTGCATCTGAATTGTCCCTGAAAAAAACACTGATCCCTACTACCCCTACTTGATGGTCTCCCACTGTTCCTGCTCACAGGTGTAAGATGGCTCAGGAGAACGGCTGGGGCGTGATGGTCAGCCATCGCTCCGGTGAAACTGAGGACACCTTCATAGCAGATCTGGTGGTCGGCTTATGCACTGGACAGGTAAACTTGGATAATAAAGTCTTTTATTTTATGAGTCTGTCTTTTGAGAACGTAATAAATTGTACGTTTCTGAAAAACAATATGGACTTATCTCTTCCGCTTTTCTTTTCATATTTGGAAAATTCCACTTTATAAACTTTGAGAATCACAATTTCATGACGTAAACAAACATTAATGAAAACCAAAATCCTTTTGGTTAAAATCATTGTTTCAGATCAAAACTGGCGCGCCCTGTCGCTCTGAGCGTTTGGCCAAATACAACCAGATTCTGAGGTAAGTCTCATTTTTGTATGAAATGCGAAGTTTTGTATTGATGGACCATTAAGTATCCTTACATTTATGAAGTACAATGCTGCCAATTTCTTTTCTGCTAAACTGCAACTACTTGCTTGTACTCTACCAATTAAAAATTTCATTAATTCAGTTTTGATTTGTACATTTCATATCATTCACTTTCATTTAGCAGCATGAATGGACTAAAGACCTACTTTTAAAAGAGGAATTTAATTTTTATTTGATTTATTTTACTGTAGAATCGAAGAGGAGCTGGGAGACAAGGCTCGTTTTGCTGGAAAGAACTTCAGAAACCCACTGGCAGAGTGAACGGCTGAAACATTGACTTCACATAAAAATTCATTAACACACAAATCCATGACAACAAATCGAATAACAATGGAAAACCCATCAAAGCAATAATGGTTAACATAGAGCTGGTAATTAATTCATAGACTGAGCTTATTGTAGACACTGAGGTTGTAACACACAAGTTTTCTGCTGTATTCTGTCCTGTTTGTGAATTAAATACTAGATCCAAGTTGAGTAATATATATTAACAACACTGACAAAGTGTAATCCAAAGTGCTGCACTTGGAGACGGTTAATAAAAAAAGTTTTCTCAGTGAAAGATTGTGTGGTGGTTATTTTTCCCGTGTTTAATTTGATCTTGCTCTGGTGGGGCTGTGAGATGATTTTGTTGGGTTAAATGAGATCACACATCTTTTGAACATTTCAGCAATTTAAAAAGCTGTGAGGCCAGATCACCCGAATCCTCCAGTTAAACTAAGAAGACTGAGATCCTCCTCGTGGCTCGGAAGGTAAGAGGGATCCAGTTTTGTCTGAGCTGTTGACCTAAACTGCCTCTTGCTTTTGTGCAATAAAACAATCTAATGACAAGACTGCACACTTTGTATGTTTGCTGTCTTCTATTTCTTTAGACGTTTTGGTTGCTGCTTTCTTTTAATTAACAACTTACCTCTTGTAACACAGGAACTCAATATGTTTTAAATATTCATCCATCATGTTTAATGGAAACAAAAAGGAATAAAAACTCATATCAGTAACAAATATAATCTGTCTAAATCATATTTAATTATAGCAACAAAGACAATATTTCCTAGCTTCTTTACCTTATAATTTGCAGCAGTGGACATTATCCACAGTTGCAATTTCGTGTTTTTTAATTAATAATTTAATAAAAAGCTTTAAAGGATTAATTCTGTAAATGCAACTAAAATGACAGTATATTATAAGTCAGTGGTTCTAGCCTACATTAGGGCGACCAATCCTTTAAATCTGGCCCAAGTGTAAACTTATATGATGCATACCCGACCCTGTTTGATAATATTAGAATCATATTATTAATAATGTAGTGTGATAATGATGATTATTCATATTCATAAGTTGCTTGCTTACCTGCCGAATTACAGCTGTGGGCATTATCCACAGTAACAAACTGTTTATTCCGCCTTTTTTAAAAATTAATAATTGAATAAAAAGCTTTAAAATTCAACAAAAATGATACCCCAACTTCACACAGGCATCCTAAATTGACACTTAACAGACTGAAAATACATAATTATTAATTGTTCACATTGCTAATTAAAAAATGTCATATAATATGTATGCAGTAACATATATTTCAAAGCAATCTGACCTACCATGTTTTTAATAATAACACAGTATGCTTATTGTTGTTGTTGTTGTTGTTGTTATTATTATTAGCAATATGGTGTTTTATGATTAATATAATAAAATCTTTAAATTATTAAATTCAACAAAAACGATTGTATATTATTCTTCACAGGGTTTCTACCCTACATTAGGTATCATGCATTTAAATTGCCCAAATGTAAATGTGTGTAAAAATTTTAATGAATGAAAGACATTTAGTTACTTGTTGTTTTACACGACTAATTAGTCATTTCATTTGTTTGCAGCAACATGAATTTCAAGCTAATCTGTTTAATCATATTAATACTATTTTTAGTATCATATTGTTATAATAATACTAATATAGTGTTCTTGCTGCTTCTTATTGTTGTTGTTGTTGTTGTTGTTATTGTTATTATTACAAATATTGATAAGTTGCACAGTAGCCATATGGTGGATATTAACATTGTTTTTATTAGTAATTGAATAAAAACCTTTAAATTAGTCGCACTGTAAATGCAACAAAGCAGACACTATTTAATTATCAGTGAGTGTTTTTTCCACACCACGGTCCTGCATGAAGAGGACAGTTTGCGTCGGTGTGAGGTTAATAATATCCTGTCTTACATAATGATGTTTAATAAGCACAGCGCTGTTTTTTGATTCATGGAGGCCTGTCCGTGCTGTGTGCAGCAGCTGATGAGCAGCCTCAGTGCTGCTGATCCGCGGCACATGCTCAGTTATGTACACCCAGACAACTTTGAAGGCTTAGCTGTGGCTGCTGAGGTCATTGCACTGGGAGAGAGAAAAAAAATAGACTGACTCCCTCCCTCCACTACACCGCCTCCATTTTGAATAGCCATGTAATAGGGGATTCGCATAGTTTTTGTGTGTATCGCCCACTGCGCTGCGTAGTGTCAACAAGCCACATCCAAACATCCTTCGACATGGACGACCTGTTCAGTCCGCGGAGGTAACTTGATTTAACTTGCCGTTTTGCGTTTATATCTTACTTCTTGTGCATTAAATGCGTCTTTAAGTGTTTTGTGGCGCTACTTTGAGAGCCGTTTGTATGAAATAGTCGGAGTGTCAGTGGTCACGAAGTTCGTGTCTGGCTAACAAGCTAGCCAAATAATGTTACTGTCTCGTTAGCAGCTAGCTTATCCTGATGTCCAACGGCTTTCTTCAGGAGTTATTTATGCAGATATTATTGTGAATAATGTCAGAAAAAGGAGGTTAACCGTATGCATCGCTTAATAAATCGGGTGTTATTCCCTCTGGGCTTGACGTGCGTTGACATGGAGGGTTGTATGTATGTGACGCTATGTGTGTCAACATGCTAACATTGATATTTATTGTTGATCGCACACTTTAGCCAACAGTTAACCGTGACACGGAGCCTGCACGGCTGCTGTCAACCTGTTAGGATCTCCAGAGGAGCACACACTGTTCTCGTAATGGTGACCGTAAAAATTAGCAGCTCATGTGTGATTGATTGACAGTCTTTTGCGGTAGCTGGCGTCAGATTTCATTCATGTAATATAAGGAAACGTCGCAGGTCACAGCTGAGATTGGTTCGCACTTGCGGAGGGGCGGGATGTTATTCTGCTGCTGAAATAAATCACTGTGCAGCTGCTCTGACAGCCAACTTATACTCACACATATCGATCACACGTCGCTGTGCATACTGTACAGCCTTAATTGGCTGATAATTAACAGTCAATAGAGAGCAAACTGAATTTTCACCTGTGTGAACACTATTTAATTTACTTTTCCTTGATTATAAACACTTATCTCAACACTGTTGTGTTATGCACATGATAAACATTGGATGCTTTGCTTTTTCTTTATTTCAGGAGCCTGAACAGCACTCAGGGCGAGATAAGAGTGGGACCAAGTCATCAGGTACACCCTGCTCTGCTCGAAATGAAATATTATTTTTGTCACAACAAATTTACGCTTTTTGTAACTTGAGAGGTGAAATTCAGGTGTTGCAGTAGCACAAAGATAGATATAAGTGCACATGAATAGAGAATGGAGAAAAAAATTAAATAAAATGACAACAAGGTATATACAACTAATATGAGAGGAATAAAGTAAAACTATGACCTAAATAAGAGCAGCTCAAGACAAAGCTATAAATTACAAAGTAAAGTGAGTATAATACTATCAGCAAATATATGTAAACATCGTACACCAGAGTAATATATATTGTGGTTAGGAAAAATTAAATAAAGTTGAAATATAAATATATGATGTGGTAAAACAGTATGACTTATCAGCCTATTATAATATGATATAGTGCAGTAATATAGTGTAAGATATAGTACAATCCTGATACTAAAAACACTGTGATGTTTTAAAAAACGTGATATAAACAGAATATAATGATTTGCAAATCCTTGTCAACCTACATTCAATTTAAAATAGTATAAAGAAAAGATATCTAATGCTCAAACTGGGAAACTTTTTTATATTTATACACTTCTTTTGAATTTGATGCAATCTGTTTTTATTTACGTTTGTTTATAAAATGTGCTACGTTTTTTGGAATCTGGATGCAGAAGGTGCTGTGTAATGGCATGAATAATAATAATGATAATACTAATATGATATAAAGTGTTTTTAAAATCTTTTAAAATAATTGTCGGAGGACTGTGTTAAATACGTTTGTGTTTGTGGGCTGCTGCTGCTGCTGTTGTTGGTCCTCTTGGTTTATTAGGCTCATTATAAAACTGGTCAGACCTGCCTTTTCAGTGTGCTTTTGTTATTTACACTTCATACTGTATGTATGCTTCTCTGTCACCTGTTTATTTAAAGATCTTGTTGATAATCCTAGTTTGCAGAACAGATTCCAGCAGCTACTTTTTCCAGTCCTCAGCAAAATCTATTTGATTGTAATTAAATCCTTTGTCCATTTAATTAAATATGGTAATTATACACTTTGAAAAGCTGACTCCTTCTCAAAATGTAAACTTTAAAATGTATTTATTAATTTTTTTATATTGTAAATAAAAAAAAAAGATGTTTGCCCTTTAACTAGGAGTGGGCAAAGTATCAATCTTATATCAATATCATGATATGAGACTAGAAATCATGTAAGATTTTGGTTACCGTAATATAGTGTACGTGTCATCTTCCTGGTTTTAAAGGCTGCATTACAGTAAAGTGATGTGATTTTCTGACTTTCCAGCTGTTCTATAATATTACCCACTTAGTAATTATATCCAGTTTCTGTTCTTTGAAGCGGTCTAATAGTTGTTTGCCTGTTTTTTTTGTCTTTTCTTTGGTTTCACTGCAGGCCAAACTTCCAGAGTTGCAGCCGCGGCCTGCTCCTGGTTTACAGCCTCAGACAGACAGTGAGGAGCTGATGTGGACGCCCGGGGTCAATGACTGCGACCTTCTCATGTACCTCAGAGCGGCAAGGTGAGTGTCTGCACCAGACTGCCTGAATCTGAAAGGAGAACCACGGAGCTTAAATCTATTGTAAAGGGAGGTAGAATCTCTGATAAATAACCTGCAACCAAGACCATTTGTGGTCTACTTGTATATAAGCGAGTCTGAAAGCAGCCTGGTTATTTACTACTTCTTTATTTACCTGATTTCTTAAAAGTCATGCAAATAAGAGATGTGTTCTGTTTGTTTTTTCGGGACAAGGTGTTCAGAGTTAACTCTGTCATTACTGCTAGTTTTCTGCTGTAGTCAGCATGGTCTCTATTATCAAGCATTTCTACCACTAGGCAATGTAAAAATGCACCCTCAATATTAATTTCGCCTGTTTATTTTTCAAGGAGCATGGCAGCGTTTGCAGGGATGTGTGATGGTGGATCCACGGAGGATGGATGTTTAGCTGCGTCCCGTGACGACACCACACTCAATGCACTCAACATGGTGCGGAGCACGACTTTAATTATATCTATCAGTAACAGCAAAGAGCAAACATCTTTGCAGATTTCTTAAACATCTTTGTTTTTTCACTTCTAGCTTCATGCAAGTCATTATGATGCAGCAAAAGCTCTCCAGCGTCTGGTGAAGAAGCCGCTGCCAAAGCTCATTGAGAAAAGCTGGTCGGAGGACGATGTGGTGAGACTCTTTAACGAATATATGTAAAAGTAATTCAGCACTGAAGGTCAGTCACTGTTAGTCCTTCACAGTTTGTGCAGGAAGATAAAATCTTTGGAGATGAAAAGGATGCAAACTGTTCATGTATTTTAACTCTTTTAAGCATGTGTAAATTAGCATTTTAATCAACATTGTTATTTAACATTATTCTATTTCTGCAGTCAAATTGTGTTATTTTTTCAGCTAACCGAGTTGTAAATGGAAAATCTTTTCCCCTTTTCCCGACAGAAACGCTTCATCAAAGGCCTGAGACAGTATGGAAAAAATTTCTTCCGCATCCGGAAAGACTTTCTGCCCAGCAAAAAGACTGTAATTGAACATTATGTTTTTGAGGACCAAACAGTTTTTTACTGCATGTAGCGGCTTAATTGTAACAGTGTTTTTTTTATTAGAAACCTATTTTAGATTGTTCCTCAAAGGCTGCTGTTCTTCTCATCAGGGGGAGCTGATCACTTTCTATTACCACTGGAAGAAAACTCCTGAGGCTGCAGGAACAAGAGCTTATCGACAGCAGCGACGGCAGCCGTCCTCTCGGAAAGCAAAGACTCGCTCTGCCGCAGTTCCTGTCACACCATCGCGAAACTATCCAGGTGAGCACTTAGTATTCCTCAGAGATGTTTTCCCTATTCATGAATGTTTTTTTGAAGATTTTGTGGTTATTAAATATGGCAGTCATGTCTCCACTGAAGCTGATGTTTTTTACCTGCAGTGGATGCGAGTTCGGCCAGTGAGGATGATCTGGATAGTGAAGACAGTGAACAGGAAGTCAAGAGCTGTAGCCATTGTGGTACAACAAGTGAGTGCACAGCAGAGCTGCAACGACGAGCCCACTGATTCATTAGCTGATCAACAGAAAAAATATCGCCAGCTATTTGTCTCATAGAAGTTATAACCCTTTAAGTGATTTTTTACGCAGAAATGGCAGAAAATGCTGTTGTAAGGCTTTGTAAATAGGGAGATTTCCTGCTTTTGGCTGTTATACATCATAATCAACTGAATCATATTATATTGAACTGACAAAACAGGACATTTAAAGACATCACAAACTGGGATGTACAGTTATAGCTATTTTCTGCCATTTTATAGAACAAACAGTGATAATATAATTATCAGATTGGGCTCAGCGTTTCTTTGTACCAGTGTTTTACAGGTTTCTTTAAAAAGCCTTTTTAATATGAGAAAATGCAATTCACATTTTAGAAAGTGTGTCAAAACCGTGAAACTTGTGCCTGAAGCATGTATTCTCAAACAGGTTCCAAGGATTGGCACCAGGGCCGAAGAGACAACCCGTTGCTGTGCACGTCTTGCCGCACATATGAAAACAAACATGGATGTCTCCCGCCAGCTCCAAAATCTGCAGGTGCTCCGTTCATGTTTAAACCTGTTAAAGAGGAAGAAGAGGTGAACAGCAAGCATGGCATGAGGACGCGGCGCAGCAGAGCACCTGTAAGCCTGAGGCTAGCAAATCAATCACACTCTTTATCTTTATTACAACCAATCAGCGTTCAAAAGAAATGATCTGCGCCATTCCAGTGTTGCAGTTAAAATGTCATCATGATGTACAACAGTTTTCACACTTTTATTAAATCTGTCAAAATGTTTTACTTTCACATTTGAACTGTATGACTTTCTTGTACATTAGGGGAAATGTGCCAGTCTTTCACATGGTTTAACAATATTAACTATGATTTTATTCATTTTTTTTAAAGCAGCTGTCATCTTTAAGAAGCGGCCACAGGAGGCTCACCGGCTCCCCCACCAGTGAGGATCAGCAGTCCAGCAGCCAGCCCTCCCCGAGTGGAGCAACCAATAACTCTTTGAGAGCGTCTTCCACAGATAATAAGAATGAATCCAACAAGAAGACGAACAAGGTAAACATAATCTATGCATTTCATCTACATTTACTGCTGCAACTGTCTGGCACTGGGTCCTTCTTACACAAGTGCATTGAGGGCATGTCCAATTCCACTTTTGTGGGTTAAACAGTACATTATCTGGACAGAGTTTGGTGTCCACAGTCGCATTCTTCTGCCTCAAGTTTGCAATGCACCAACAATGCACCTGACCACACCTCATTTTAAGACTAAATACTTGAATAACATGGTCGCTGGGTGTGGAAATGATTACTGCATCCGTCTGAATCTAGCAGTGAGAGTTGCACTGTGCTGTGTACTGCTTTCTACCTGTTGATAGATAGGCGGCTCATAATCTAAGAGAACAGCTCGGTTGTGTGTTTTTAATTTTGTTATATAATGTGGATGTGACTTAATAGTGTCATTTGAGGATACATGTGAAACTGCTGCCACTCCACAGATGCTTGTTGATTATCACTCATTCAGGTTTTTGTGTCTGTCATTAATAACACTGCTGTGTAAATGTGATGCTGTGTTCACAGAAGATAAAAGAGGAGGTGACATCACCAAAGACAACAAAGCGTGTTCGGGAGAGTCCTGCTCAGGAGCCGGACGAGCCTGAAAAAGTTACACCTAAAAGGCCGAAGACACAGGTGAGAGGGAAGACTTAATGTCAGATACAGTTTGGTTGGAAAAACGTCTCTGTCCCGGTTGACATTTAGTGCAACAGGGACAAAAAAGCATTACATGTAAATAGCTGATATACAGGTTGATATATTGTTATACATTATTGCTCCGTGTGAAATGGGTAGATCATTAACTTGTTTGTTCCTCCAGGATCCACGGGGCTCGCGGTCAGAGGGAGAGGCCGAGGTGGAGGAGGAAAGCTCTTCAGAGAGCCGCAGCGCTCAGGATGACGGCAGCAGTGACACCAAAGACATCGATCAGGACAACCGCAGCTCCTCTCCCAGCATTCCCAGCCCTCAGCAGGGCAACGAGAGCGACTCTGACTCGTCTGCCCAGCCGAATGGCGTCCCATCAGAGCCTGTTGCTCCTGCTGCTGTGTTGGCTGACACACCAGTCCCACAGGTCCTCCCTTCTCGTCCCATCACTCCTCAGCCAATGCAAAACACTCCTCCTGCTGATCCTGCTCAGAGCCCCCCTCCTCCTTCTCCGGACCCCCCTCAGTCAGCCGCTGGTCCGTCAGTGGGTCCAAACAGCCGGCCGCAGCCCACATCTCACCCTCTGTCAGGCCCGCCTCCTCTGCCGTCAGCACTGGGTCAGGACTCTCCTCTTTCTCCAGCGTTTCAGGTCCCGCCTGCTCTCAGCTCTGTACAGCCTCTGCAGCCTCATGGCCTGTCACCTCAGGCCCCACAGCGACCCCCACCCTTCTTCAGGGAGTCTCAGCTCCCCCAGCCTCCTCTATCCGGCCCACAAATCAAGCCTCCACCCACCACTCCAATTCCACCGTCACACAAACAGCTGCCACACCAGTCGGCTACACCTTTCCCTCAAATGCCCTCAAACCTCCCTCCTCCCCCGGCTCTAAAGCCGCTCAACTCTCTGCCCAACCAGCATCCTCCGGGTGCCCCTCCTCCCCCTCTCCAGCTCATGCCACAGCCTTTGCCAATGCAGTCAATACCTACCCAACTTCCAGTGATCTCTCAGGTGCAGACCCACCCTGGAAAAAGCATTACATCCTCTCACTCTCCTGCTGCAGCCTCACACCCTCTCACCTCTGTAACATCTTCTGCTATTGGCCCCATCCCGAGCCTCCAGCCGTCATTCCCGCCTCTTCCTCTGAGACCCTCGCCGAGCTCAACGGCAGGAGGACCACAAATTCAGATTAAAGAAGAGCCACTGGACGAGATTGAAGAGGCTGAGAGCCCACCGCCTCCACCTCGGAGCCCCTCGCCAGAGCCCACCATTGTCAACATGGCGAGCCATGCCAGCCAGTCTGCACGGTACGGACATTCTTCTTTAGGAAAATTACCTGCATATATTTTATTTACCTGTAATATTCTTGTGAGCATCAGATGAAAAGGAAAGAATAACAAATTGCTAAATTTTGCGGCATTGGACATGAATAAGTGGTCTTGTGCCATCCCTACTTGAAATAAGATTATAACTGACAGGAAAAGTGCTCCAAACCACCTTTGAATAATTCATGTTTTTTGTGTGAAAGTTTAGCCAAAAGAATTGCATCTGTTATTTCTTTCAGGTTTATCAAACATTTGGATCGCGGTTACAACTCCTGTGCTAGGACAGATCTGTTCTTCACTCCACTTTCATCCTCTAAGCTGGCCAAGAAAAGGGAGGAGGCCGTGGAGAAGTCTAGGAGAGAGGCTGAGCTCAGTGCTCGACAGGAACGTGAAAGGGAGAAAGACAGAGAGCGAGAGAGAGAAAGAGAGGCGGACAGAAACGCTGTGAGTGCGAAATTCCATTCTTTCCTTTTTTAAACCTCTTTTCTGTCACAATAACGTGTATTTAAGTGACCTCACACACTGTCTCTGTTTACAGAGAGCGTCCAGCTCCTCCCACGACAGTCGCATGAGTGACGTTCAGATGACGGTTCAGAGCCACGGACGCTCCTTTGAGCAGCCACCCACTACTGTAGCCGCTGTGCCCCCGTACATCGGCCCGGATACACCTGCACTCCGCACCCTCAGTGAATACGCCCGACCCCATGTCATGTCGCCTAACAACCGCAACCATCCATTCTACGTGTCACTGAGCCCTGGGGACCCTTTGCTGGCTTACCACATGCCTGGCCTGTACAGCGCCGAGCCAAGCCTCAGGGAGCGTGAGCTCAGGAACCTCCGAGAGAGGGAGCTCCGCGAGAGGATGAAGCCCGGCTTTGAGGTCAAGCCCCCAGACATGGAAACGTTACACCCCTCGGCCAACCCCATGGAGCACTTTGCCCGACACGGGGCGATCGGGCTTCCCCACATTCCAGGGCCTCCACACCACTTCGCACCTTTCCATCCTGGGCTGAACCACCTGGAGCGGGAGAGGATGGCACTGGCAGGACCTCAGATGCGACCGGAGCTGAGCTATGCAGAGCGACTCACTGCAGAGCGGCTTCACGCAGAGAGGATGGCGTCCGTGGCGACCGACCCTGCTGTCAGGCTGCAGATGCTCAATGTGACGCCGCATCATCACCAGCACTCTCACATTCACTCACACCTGCACCTGCACCAACAGGATCCTCTCGGTCAAGGTCAGTTTGACTTATTGACTTTTTGGCTTTTGCGAAGTTAATTAGTCTGTTGAGAAATATCAGAAGGGGTGAAGTTGACCTTCAGTCGCTGTATTTCAGGTTCAGGCCCTCATCCTCTCGTGGACCCGCTGGCAACAGGACCACGTTTGGCTCGGTTCCCCTTCCCTGGCGGCCCGATCCCCAACCCTTTACTCAGCGATCTTCCTCACGATCATGAGATGCTGCGCCACCCATTGTTTGGTTCGTATTCTCAACTCTCTAAAAAATAAGATACCATTTAACATACCAACACCCCACAGCTTAACTCTTTCTGGTTGCTCCAATTTTCATCTCTTCATGTGTGTTTTCTGTAGGAGCTGCGTATCCACGAGAGCTGCAGGGCCCGATTCCTCAGATGTCCGCTGCTCACCAGCTCCAGGCCATGCATGCTCAGTCTGCAGAGCTGCAGAGGATGGCCATGGAGCAGCAGTGGCTGCATGGGCATCACCTCCATGGAGGCCCTCTACCAAGTCAGGAAGATTATTACAGGTGAGTTTACAGATGCATTCTGTAACACATGAAAATTGAAAAACACACCAGAGGGAAAACTAAATCTAGATCTAATACTGTGAATAACACATTTGTAGAGAGGAATTTTATTAAACCTAGCTATCTAAAAAAAATCTTGCTCAAACTGTGAGAACAACTAATCTACTCCCCCTAAAGAATGAAATGCAGAAACCTGACACAGTTATGCAATACTGCTGCTTCTTCCATTTACACTTTTTCAAAGAGCTGCTCATCTTTGTCACTTGTGACACATCTCTCTTTACGACATGTTGCTCAAAGTTTTAGTTAAGCATTTATGTGATAGTTCCGTCTAATGGATTGTGTGGGATGATAGGTTTTACCTGATATCTGATCCAATGATTTTGGCCATTGGAATAATAACCAATTCTGAGTAAACAAATCAGCCCGTCCCTAATAGAATTTATGAGTATTTGTGCAGTGTGGTTGTTGACATTTTCTCCACTAAGGAGCCAAAATTATGTGTTTGATAGCGTCCAAAGTGTTGACTTGTTTCTTTCTTTATGCTTCCTGAAGCCGTCTGAAGAAAGAAGGTGACAAGCCATCTTGAGTGCCAGGTGGTGCATGCCCTGAACCCCGACACTCACTCCCACTAGAAAACTGTGTACTTTTAAGACTGTAAGAGAATATTTGTGTCATTTTTTTGGTTTCAATATATTTTAGAAATATCTTTGTGGATCTTTATGTGCATTCCTTGTTCAAGCACTTAATGGGACTGTCAAAGTTCGTCTGAGATTTTCATATCACTCCAGACTTTATACTAGTTTTATTATCCAAATAACTAACAATCTCACCCATTCATGTGAGATTTAAAGCGACAGATTTTCTCTAACAAACTGCAAAACTGTTTCATATGCAGTGATATGAATTTGCTCTTATAAAGGATATGAAAACAGACTGACTTTGGTTTAAGTTTAAATATCTATCGTATGATTTCTAAATGATTTCCTTGTACAGAATGACATTTAAATCAGTGTTTGAATGATTGTAACGACCTAGCATGACTTCATTTTTCACCAAACTAGAGTAGCAAGTTGCATTGTGGTGTTTAGACTTTGAAAGCATAGTAGAGGTTGGTTTTACTCTTAAATCTGCTAAATATTTGTCTAAATCCTAAAGTTTTATATATCAAGATATCTTTTCACAGTATAATCGAAGCTTTTATTCGCTCATTTTTTTGAGATTGTAAATATTTCCATGTTCACAATATTCTATATGAATGAGTACTATTGATATAGCAGTAGATGTGAACACTCGACCCTTGAATCAGCACGATAGCAGTAAATCATAAGCTAAAACAGTATATAGTATTATAAGGTGAAATAATTATTAATTGGACCATGATCTGTCGCTACAGACAGAAAGTTTTGTTGGAATAATGTATTTACATTGTTTTGATGAGAGTAAATGAATTGGAGAGAAACTAAATCTTGAGCATTTTAAAGTAATTTTTAAAAGAACTGCCTCTAAATTCAATATTTATGTGACATAATATGAAAGTGTATCCATTGCATATTTATTTCAATAAATATTTCTGCAATGACACCTTATTCTCTTTGCACTTGGAGTTCCTCTGTGGCATGAACACTCTGTAACCAACTCATTAGGGACACGACTGAACAGTTTTATTTAGTGTTTCCTGCACACATAAACTTAGACAGAGAGGAAGGAGATGTAAAGTATTCATGGTTTTATTGCATTCAATCACTTATTGCACAACTCTGTAATATATGTAAAATCATATGTACCCAGTCTTGTTTGACAAGAGGTTTGAAGTGTTCTGATAACAATCATTTGCTTGTAGATGTGAAAGTGGAAATAGAACATCATTTGGGGATAATACATAAAAGCATCTGAGCAACACCTATCTATATAGGCTAGAATATCAATGAGCTATTCTTAAAGCTTACATACTCTTTGTCCCAACACACAATGTGACAACTCTCATCGATACACTGACCTTTTCACCACATATTATTTTAGGCCATTGTTTCCCAATCATGGGCATTGAGTTTAAAGCTGTGGTATGCTTAAAAAACATACAGAATTTTAAGATGCTTCTCCTGCAGCTCTCTGTCCTAAGCCCCTTCAATCAACCGAGCATGTGTATATGCACAACCGTCAAACAGTACAGTGAGCTGTACAAGTGCTATTCATTCATTTCAATCATCCCAATCATGATGGGGATCTTGATGCTGTAACAGGGCAGCGATTCTGCGAGAATTGGCGTCCTCTTTTCTTTGCAAACTTGCAACTTGACTTGAACTTGAATTAGCTGCAGCAGTAAGCCTTTGGCTATGGTTAGCAGAAAGCTAAAATGCAAGCAACATATTCTCTCCATCTCTGAAACACTTTGCTGATTTTGGTGCATGTTTGTTTTTTCTATTGTCAGACACTCTTTAGATTCTCTTTGTTTAAAAAGTCCTGTCTTGCTTGTCAGCTTAGGCAGTTGTTGCCAATGCTGCAATAGGAACTTTTTCTGCAGGATTTTCTGCCACTAAAACAGGCTTTCACCATGTTTAGGTACATGCAAGTGCATTTGTGGTTGACCAAAATCTCCTGTCACTAGATTTCCTAACACTCAAAAGGAGGTGCACAGGTCTAGTTTTCTCTCAGGCCACTTGAATTACAATATCCTTAAAGGTCAACATGGGACTATTGACCAATGTGCCCCAAAAATGTCTGACATTATTCTGAAACCTGTCTGAAAGTATTAAAATGAAATGGTCTGAAAGCTGAAAATAATTTTGAACCGCTCACAACTTGTGCAGCCTGTTTTATACGATGCTTCACCATCAACAGCTCCAGCAGTCACCTACTGAACTTTCTCTTTCAACATGCACACACACACCAGACCAGCAACTTTCTTTAAGGTCTTCATCCCCTTTTTCATCCTCTACAGCAACACCCCACATACACTTTTCATCCGCTGAAAATCTCTACAAGCTGCCATCACAACGTCACTTTATGCAGCCATTCAACAAACAAAGCTGTGACATTCACAAACAGCATGTTTAAAAAAGTTTGAGCTTCTGTGCTTACAGAATGGTCCACGTATCAACATCAGTTTACCCACAACTGAAAAACCAGAGTTATTAAAAGTTTAAAATCAGACTGAGAGGTTTTCATGTTTAAATGACAAGGCTGGTGATAAGTTATGTTTTTCAGACAAAATCCCCTAAAAAAGACCAAAACCAACACTGTGTTGGTCCGTCTCTCCATAACATTGAATGTCCTTATCCTGACTTCCTGACTGTGGCACTCAACCCCAATCTGTTCCTATAAGATCTCTGTTAAATAAGCTATATCAGACTTTTATTATTAGGATCAAGTCATTGTGAGATTGTATCTATTATGAAATCTGTTCACAACAAAAAACATAGATTATCACCAGACTCTCACTTCTTTAACTAAAATTGTCTAAATATAGTGTCCTCATTCTGAAAATAACGTTAATAACTTGAAAACCTATACATATACAGTAGATATATTTTTTTATACATGGACCCAAGGGAAAATTATGTGGAAATGAAACTTCTCGTCTTCTCTCTCGTGTGTGTACATATCAGGGATCTTCTTAAGAAGGATTCTTCTTCTTCACATACTGCCGCAGGTACTGGATGGCCGACAGCGCGCTCACATTTGCTAGAAGAACTGGACAGGATTTCAACACAGGTTACTTTGATACCCCTCAAGTATTTCTCAGGGACAATATTCTTATTTATTTTTCAACAGATATCTCAAGATAAAGGCAGATCAATGAAAAAAAGGTAAATCCTTGTCATTTGGTTCCAAGATTGCATTTTGGCCAATGCGCTCTGCCTATATCTGCCCTCCACTAGGACTCTTGCATTAAACCAAGAAATGGAAACTAGAAACACTCCAAATACCAAAGTCTTGTCCCAATGCCAACAGATTCTGCATTCATATGCAGAGAGGAGAGTTGTTATTTTCTTATGATGAGTGTAACAGCGAAATATGAATGCAAGAAGTTTAGTACCTGCTTTCCAGGTATCAGCAGCCTCTGGATCAGAGGATTTCAACACCCAGGAGGCAAAAGCAATGCAGACCAAACACATATCTGACTGCTTCAGTGTGGAGAAGAGGCCGTCTCGTCCTGTTGGAGACACAAACATGCAATAGAAAAGTAGATTTCAGGATTTTAGCTTTGCTTTGGGTGGTTTTCTTCAGAGCTCAGACTTACTTGTTGTCTGTATGGCTTCCAAGGTCCTCTGCTGCACTGTTAGCTCACTAAACAGCCCAGAATGAGTCAAAGAGGCTCTCCTCTCAGTGAGCACTGTGATTGGTGAATCCGTACTCTTGATGGCGATCTTCTCAGCCTCAACCGGGAACACCCAGGCTCCAGACGTCCTGCACCAGATGCTGCCTTTGTCAGGGAAACGAATCTTCCTTATCAAACTTTTCCAACTGCGAAATCCGGAGCGAGACACGACTCTGATTGGCGAGATGTCGTCCTCTTCTTGCTCACAGTCTGCGCTCAAGAATACACAGTCCGGATTTGGGAATGTGACTTCTCTGACGGTGGGATGAGAACAAGAGAAAATAGGGATGGGTTTCTCCTCGATACACTGGGAATCGAGTAGAGAAGAGAACGACATATCATCTGTGAATGAACAAAGAGTGAAGTCAAACACAGGAGCCACTGAGATGTCCTCTGGATCATAGATGTCAACACACCGGAAGTCGCTCTTTGTTTTATCCTCTCTGAAGAGGTATTCAAACACTTCGGGGAAGGATATTCGATAGTGTTCATCCAGAAAGGGGGCAGGTATTCTCAAGCTGTCATTCGCTTTTAAAACCACATTTTCCTCCAGAGTCGGACAGCTGCTGGGAAACACACTGCTTTCGTCATTCCCAAGTAGCAACTGCAAAGACAAATCCTCCGTGTTGAGAGCTTGAACGTTGTGCACGCTTTTGGTTTTTCTTATCTGTCTGGGCCACACAAGTTCGCTTGAAATTAAAGCATTGGAGTCCTTATCCTCAAAACATTTCATTGCAAAGTCCTCTGCCGGCACAGGTGTCTCCCTTCCTTCAGAGCCTGTGGACTCGTCTTCATCACGTACTGAGAAGGAAAAGTCATTTTGTTGTTTGTTGCTTTGAGGGTCAGGACTGGGGTTCCTGCTGGCTCCAAGAAACTGCCAGTACTCTTCTTCAAAATCAGAGGTGGAAAAGTCACAGCTTGAGCGATCCGGCTTGGAATCGTCCGGCTGTGTGAAATAGTCCGAGTCGGCAGTGTCGGATGTGTCCATCAGACCGCCATCAGATGAATTATACTCCACAGTGTCGACCAAAGAGCTGTGATCGTCTATGCTTGGTGTCACTGCTTCTGGTGTTCCCTGTGGAGGGGTGCTTCGACCCATCCGGAGCTGCAAAATGTCATTTATTGTCAATTTTTCCATTTCATCCCAAAAAGCAGAAATGGCGTACACGGGTCGAGTGTGGCCCGTGGCCTCGGCATATGTTTCGGGACTGTCCGCCACAGGGCAAGGTGTTACAGTTAAATCAGGAACAGGGGGAAGCTTATCTCCTGAAGAGCAACCAGATGCTGAAAGATTAACTTCATGTTCAGGTGTATCCGAGGGCTGCGTGATGCTTGTGTCGTTATCACACGTGGAGTTGTCATCTGGCATTTTGTCAGCAGATGGAAACGTCAGGGTGGGCTGAACGTCGGTGCGTTCATGACCTTCAGAGTCTTGAGCTGCTGCATTGCAAGAGAGAGCGCTATCACAAGAATGCACTTCTCCATCCTGCGTATTGTCTGCATTAGTATCCTCAGTCAGATGGAGTAGACGGCTGTTTTCTGTCAGAGATAAGGAGCTTTGCAGTTGTTGGTGTTCAATGAGAAGATGCTGAAGGTTCTCCACTGACTCGGATGCTGACAGATAGCTTTCAGAATCAAAACTGTGAGAGGAGAAGAACTCGTCGGACTCCACACTGTTCAGCTGGGACGGGTCTTTGGTTTTAAATCTGTTACGGGCTGCGGAGGCTGAACAGCTTGGTTTGTGTTTGTTTCTGTCTACCGTTGGTTCTACTAATTGTTCTTCAGGGGAATGGGACATCGCAACATTTTCTGACAAAATATCTTCTTCAACAGACGTCAAAGACGATTGCGATGAATCTGAAATGAGTCCCATCTGAACACTCTCAAGATCTTCTTCAACACTTGGACCCCTGACTGATTTTTCTTCCAAGTTTTGTTCTTCTTTAGTGGCCGAATCTGTGTTCGCCTCTCCCTCAGATTCATTATTATCTTTAATTAACCCTAACTTTAAACCGTTTTCTAGTGATTTCTCCTGGTCAGGTCTGCGCACGTGATTGTCCTTACGAGCTTTTTTTTGCCGGCGTTTTTTTTTCACAGCATGTACTCGCTGTCGTGCAGGACTGTCGTTCACTGTCACGAACCAGCGCTCTTTTTCTGCCTTCGAAGCAGCCCCACTCACATCCTCACTCGCAGCGGCTCTTTCTGCAGCGTGCGGCTCGTTCGCATCAAACTCTGTTCGGTTACAAGAAAGTGGGTCAGGTTCCTGTAAGGGTTTGAGTTTCTGAATGTCACTCCTCATTAGCACATCTCCATCTCCTGGTTTCTGCTCTGTTGAGTCTCCATCCAGAGACTGAACATTTAGTTGCTCCGTTTGCGGTGTAATGGTGTCATGTATCTCCTCTGTGGTTCCTTCAGGATGATCAAGGCATCTTTCATCTTTTGTTGTAAGATCTTCGAAACCGCTTGGAATAATCTGCTCTGATTTATACTTTACACACATGTCTCCCTCAGTGCAGCATCCTGCAGCACTGCTTTCAGCTTCATCAGAGCTCTGCTGTGGCTCTTGTTGTCTTTTGCCGAACTCTAAAGTTGCATTTTCCAAATCCTCTGAATCACTGAGGCTATCAGGGCAGGCGAGGGACGGCTGCAGCAGGCCACACTCCTCACTGTCCTCATAGAAGCTTGTCCAGTCATACTCTGCAATGTGCAGGCTGTGATCTAAATCATCCATTGTGATACCTCACATTCTCTTCAGTCTGAAAAAAAGAGAAAACAGCGGCTTCAGGTATTTTGCATGAAAACTAATTAACCCTATCCCGAGTTCACATGGAGCACTACATCCATCAACACATTTGAGTTAAATATAGATCTCGCATTTGTTCTGAAGATTATTGTTGCTTGTAATCAGCTGTCATTATTAATCTGTCGTGTAGAAAGCAAACAAGCTCCTGTGTTAGTTCAAAGCGTGAGAGGTTACAACTTCAGAGGGGAGCAGAGCAACACCAGAGTGCTGTGGTCACAAGCTCCATAACAGACCCCGAAATACTCCGGTCATGTGACCTGATATGAAAAATTCAGCTGTCCAATGTCAGGACACAACATACTCTCAAGCTCAACAAACACACTCAGTGAGGGTCATTAATGCAATGTCATATAAACATTAATATGTCATCTTACAGCAACTTAAACAATCTCTTAAAGGGACAGTTAACCCTCCAAATCAAAAATACACATTTTCCCTTTCACCTGTAGGGCTGTTTATCAATCAATCTAGATTGTTTTGGTGTGAGCTGGTGGAGATGTCTGCATTAACTATGGCACTTTACTCGTGTTTATAATATTTTGTATTTGATCACATTTGTAGTAAAGTTTTAGCTACAAGGTAAAAGGTTTTCATTATTATGCAGGTGTGTAGTTCTAAACAGCTCTGTGGCAAAGTCATCAAAGGTCTCGTCTGTGAGATTATTATTACAGTATCAACACATCCAACATGAAGCAGGTAGTTAAAATACACCCATGTTCATATGTTTCAGTAGCAGAAAAGAAACCAACCTGTTGCAGAAGGACTAAGGGTCCAGTTTGAAGGTGTCAGTACTTTCTCCCTGCAGGGACATTTCAGCTCTGATGTCCGTCCGTCCTTGCTTATGTCAGACTGGGGCCTTGCACTCAGCTGTTATAAATAGAGTAGTATGTCCAGTCACATGTAGCTGCAGACATCCGTCCCTCTATTACCAGAGGTATGACATTTCAGTACCCTTAAATACAACCTGTCCCACGGTTATTAGAGGTGAGAACAATAAGCAGTTCCCTTATTGATATAAAATAAATATTACAGGAGTTCAAGGATGGATCCTGGATATTTTATACAATTAGTTCCTTTATTTAAGATGATAAAATCTGGAAGAATGTCAGATCTTTTCTACAAAGTGATGCGTACATGATTTATTTTAAAATGTACATTTTCCCCTCTGAATATTTGGTTTTATTTTCATTATTTTTCAGTATTTCACTGTTATTATTGTTGATGTAGTTTTAAATCCACCATGAAACTATGAGCATTGTGGTATTCAAAATTATTTTTGACTACAAAAGACATTTTTATGCAAATATGTTAATATGTGTCAGTATATTTTCTCTTTATATAGAGACAACGAAAGTACCACTCCCAGTTTACTTAAATTTTGGATAAAGATTAAAGTGAGTGAACTTTAAAAAGTATTGACTTACCAGATCAGATGTTCATACTGTCATGTTAACAATCATACAATTACAATTTTACAAATACAATTTTTTCCTCACTTTTAAAAGTCATTGGTTTTTAAATGTATTTATTAAACAATACCCTTTAACCCTTTAAATGCCAGTTTATTTACATAATGCCACTTTGGAATCGGGATTGTAGGAGCTTGAGTTGAACATTTAAAAAAAGTATTCATAAACAGCCAAAATGATTGAAAAATTTAAAATTAGAAGCAGAAAATGTCCTAAATGAGGCGCAGTAGTGAAGTACCTTTACATCCTGATTATCTGGTTGGAGCCAATTTATCAGCTGAATATATAAATAAATTGAACTGATCAATTTAATCAATCAACCAACAGGGTTTAAAAATAATCAACAGCATAGTTAGGTAGAGATACTTTCTTATCTGGCACATAGTGAGGCATTGTTTAGTTGTAGCAACATGGATTTACAGTAGAAACATTCAAATGATTTAAACTTTAAAAAGTTGAATCTAACTAGAAGCACACACACATTTAAACCTGCATCAAGAGAGTTCATATAACTGCACAAAGGGGAAACTCTGGTTATGGAAAGGTGCTTTATTTCTCCAAACATTTCACACATCTTCATAACATTCTTCATGGCGTTGAAACTAGAATATGTACATCGTTACAAAAACAATACTTCATTTGTATAAAACAATATATACATGTTTTTTAGCTTATGGTTTTCTGTACAACAGCAAACACATGAAGCAAAAAAGGGGGATATATTTGTGGAATGATTGCTGCCTTTTTATCTGGCTCGCTTCATGTTGCTTCACATTCCTGCGTCATGAAGACGGATATGACTGTTTACAGCCTTAGCGTTGCCAAGATATAAAACTCTATGTAATTAAATGGCAAATAAAACTTGGATATCTAGCCTTGTTTGAGAATCGTGTGCAGTAAAGGCCACTGGATATAATTAAAATACCCAATTATTCATCACATCATGACGAGACGTTTCCTGGCTGCGTTTAAAGCTCATAATGGCACAGTAATCACAGTAATGGCACACAGTAGAAGCCATTTCTTCAGACAACATTTGGCAAACGTTAATAGTAGTCAAGTAAATTTCACAATGCAACAATAATGTTGCCATCTACACATCAAAAAATAAATCTCAATCACGCTCGATGGCAACAAGTTGTTTCGAGTATTTCTTTAGCTGACGACTTCAGACAAATAAAGTGCACAAGGATTCAGGAATTCTTATGTTTTGAGAGAGAAATCTGTTAATATTTAAATATACTTCATGGAGCTAAACTGGCATTTCAAAAAGCTTTTGTAGCATCAAAAATCTTCCTGTGATAAAAAATGATTTGGTTGCTGAAAATGACTCCTCGTTCCTGTTTGACTGGGCCTGTTGTGGAATGCATGAATTGTTGTCTATGTGTAATACATTCACCTTGGTTAAGCTCACAAAAATAATAAATACAATAATAAAAATCACAGAAAGCAATCAAACAATCATCAAGACGCCGCCTACAGTAACTCTCCCTAAAATGTCCCGCTCCACCAGAAGAACTTCGCTGCTATTAGACACGTTATTTAATCTGTTGGTCTGATTATACTCAGAAAACTCAGTGCACAGTTACAAAATGTAAATAAATAGCACACATGTAAATAACATCCAAGTTAGCAAACACAGGCTTCTATTAAATGTCACTGGGCCGTCACTTTGTCCCCCCACTTTAACGCAACTTGGTCTCTGGCTTAAAAGAAAAAGTTTTGCATTTGAGGAAATGTACTTGTTCACTTTCTTGCAGATTTAGATGAAGAGATCAAAACCACTTTCTGATCTGGTAAAATATGGCTTCAGCCAGCAGCTGGTTAGCTTAGCTTAGCTGGTTTGGCTCGTTCCTAAAGGCAACAAAATCCACCTACCAGCATCTCTAAAGCTCATTAACGAATCATTTCTATTGCCTTTGTTTAATCTGAAAATGATAATTCACCAGAATCGTCCAGAATCTACAATAATTATGATATGTTAATGCAGTAATAGGCATTACCTAACAGTTAAATGACAGTTTACTAATGTGTAATAATAATTTACTAACATGTTCATGTCAGCTAGTTTACAAAGATGTTAACAATATATATATTTTCCCTTTACAATAAGCGCTACAAAGAGCATTAATAAATGGTTAATTATGGGGTTTAATAATGCATATATAACATAGCTCTAAATTAGAAAATGACATCTTTGCCAACATATATATATAGTGGACAATGATTACCATTTAGTAAACATATATATTAACTGCTTTCTCTTAATTAAACAGCTTAATATTTGTGAACTTCATGATGATGGTGAATTAAGTTAAAGCTTATTAGTAGTTACCAGTAATAAGCATTTGTTAATACTTATTACTGCATTAACTGATAATAACCAATGTAGCCTTATTGAAAAGTGCTACCTGTGTTTAATTAATGAACTTTAGACGTGCTGGTGCTCTTCATGAGAGTGTGCATATGTGTATTTCCCTAAATGCCTAAATATTCCTTCACTAGACTGATCTACATGTTCATACAAACCTAGTCAGCTGAACACACACTGTTAAACAGCAGATAAAACCTGTTTAAAAACAGTGTTTCAACAAAACAAAGTGGTGATCAGAGTAAACCGACTCAGAAATGCTAAAACTATTCATGTGAAAAAGACAAAAACTAACTGAATAAGAAGAGACTGTGACATGAGGAGTGGCAGGTTAGTTACTGGATACTTCTTCAAAATCACACTCGTGTTAAAAAGAGAAAAAGTAACAGCCCTAGTGACAAGAAAGCAGCAGTAGCAGCTACAGTTAAATACGTCCACCTGGCGGTTCTTCACGCTGCCGAACCTTCACATGATAAGAAAAATCCAACATCGTTCCTGAGCTTTCTCTCCTGCCGTCCCTGCTCCTCCTACACATTAAACACCTGGGTGGTGGAGGTGGTGGGCACGGTGTCATTATTCACTGCTGATGTTGCAGCCGGCCGCTCCCTTCTGACATATCTTGGCTTCCTCACTTCAAAAGAAACAGAAAACAAAAGGGAACTGTGAGGAAAAACAAGAGCGGTCATGCTCTGGGAAGCACTGCTACCAAAACTTTAATGTTTAAGAACAGGTAATACGCGCAACACCGCCTTTTTTTGTGAAAAACCTGTCATCTCTACATTCACTCCTCAACAAAGCCTCCTGTGTAATGTTTAGACTGCTTCACATGACTCAATGGCTTCGCATAATCTAACAACCTGTTCAGCAGGGTCACAGTTTCAGAACAGGTACTTTACAGATTTAGATAGTGAAGTCGTCTTACCTGTTGAGGAGGGGATCATGACAGCCTGGAAGAGGGGGAAAAAGCTAATTATACCCGTCCCTTTGAGATACATTAACCACATATTAACTGTCGTGTGTTATGAGCTGTGAAACAAACAATGAATCTGACTTACTGTCTCACTTGGTTGGAATATGAAGGCTGTAAAAGTGCACAAAAAATATTTGAGTTTAGCTGTCTGTAAATCCATTATTATTACTAAACCACAGATATAATTGTGTCTAATTTCTCTCCGAGCATTTTTCTTCTTTGTTGCAGTGGCTTCGATGGGTGCGGTGGGCGGACAAATCCCTGCTTGTATAATTACAGTCTGTGTATCCGAGCTGTGCGGTGCTCACCTTTGTTGCGGCGGTAGAAGATGCCCGGGAGTCGGTTGGAGCGTTTGAGGTAGAAAAAGGAGGCAACAGAGAGGATCAGGAACAGGCTGATCAACAGCGTTCCCAGAAGGAGAGAGGCTGCCACACCTGGCCCCCCTGCTCACAAACACAAGCACAACACAGGAAACGGTTAATCGGAGATGTGGTGGCTGCAGACATTTAGGCTGCGTTCAGACAGTCCTTTTGCATATAAAGGTTTATCATGGAGTAAATAAGCAGGATGTGTCGAAGGCAGCCATGATTACTTAGAGCTGTTCAGATTCTCTAACATCTGAAAGAAAGATGCTTCAGTGTTACTTTCTTATCTCCACATAGGATACACTGAAACACTCTTTATTAAAGAAAAGGGGATAATCCTGCACCATCATTTCCTGCAGCACGTTAAAGCGAGGGATGATCTGTGCAGTAGTTCTAATACTTTGCCTTCAGCTATTTTCATACAATCATTCTTATTCAGATTCATGTTGATACATTTAGGGGACAGGAAGTACATTAAAGTACTAGCATATTCTGCAATTTTTTTAAATGTTGCATTAAACAAAACCGATTAATAGATTCACTTTGAAGACGTTTGCTTGCTTTTTTTTGTAGAAATATTACAGTAAGGGGCAAGAAATAAATATTACACATGATTAAATGATCACAAAGGATGTCAGGTTGATTTCTTACCAATTTTAGGAATGACAGTAGTTACAGTTGTGTGGTTTTTCCTCTCCACTGTGTAGTCTAGTGAGCACACAAAAGGGGCAAATTAAAAACATGTTACATTCAGATTTGTATCTATTTAAAAACAGACAGTCCCCCGTCCTTACTGTAGGTGCAGACTGTGATGTTCTCCAGATCCACAGCTGCTGAGTCACAGAATATGCAGACAGTGTTGCTGTTTTCAAGGACACGCAAGAAGCATCCTGAGGAAGTCAAAACAAGAACATATTTCACATTTGCAAATACTAACAAATTAACACAGCTGCAGTGTTTGAACTGCAGTAATCACAGTCGTTATGACTTCATGACTAAAATAACACAAGTCAAAACTCATAGTGACATCCTGTATATGTGTGCCAACTTGAAACTGAGCTTATAAAAGAAAACAAACAAACAAACAAACATCCATCCATGTTACCTGGTTCACAGTGGGTGTCATTTGAACATGAATTGTTCACTCTCTGTTTCTCACCACAGCACTCAAGTGAGTTCTGATGTAAAGCCTACAGACAGAAAACAGTCACACATTTACAAATCAGGGAACAAATCACACACTGGCTCTGAGTAAAAACAAATGTTCTACCTTCGTTACAGGAGTCTCGGGTCTGATAAGAATCACAGTAGCAGCCAAGACCAAAAGGAATGACAGAGCCATATTCAAACCCTTAAAGATCAAACAGACTTGAATCAGATACACAATGACTTTGAGGAGACAAACTGAAGGACAAAAACCTGTTCAGTCCAACAGGAACGAAGACAGTCAAACAAAACTACTTGACTACTTGGATATTGGTCTAATTACTGTATATATATATACTTTATTATTAGGATAACCTTGTGGAATCTGCTGTTTATTGACCAAATTAAAGTTAATATCACAGGCTGCCATTCAAACTTTTATACTTTGTGGAAACAGTTGGAATCAAACGTCACATTTGTGTTGTTGTTGACTATAAATCCCATTATTGACAGTATATAAATTGCATTTTATTTAGGCTTGCACAGCTTATAGTGTGCAGACAACATAGATATTATAATAATATTTGTTTGAGTTCTTGAGTATTTTATAACAGCCTTAATTTAGCAGATATCATAGTACACTAGACTAGTTTAATGTGTTTAAAATGTAACTTTCAATCGTATAAATATATAAATACATAAATAATTTAAAATCACTTTCTTGCTGATAGATTGCACATTGAGATACAGATAAATCACCAACAACCACAGCAGTTTAAATACACAAGTCACTTCCCTGCCTACATTTACGTTCCAACTTCTAACTTTTAGACCTACATTTTTTATGCAAAACAATGTGATGGTGAAGCGTTTCATGTGTCAGAAAATGTCCTGAAATGTGCTAACGTCAGTTGAGTTGCACAGGATACAACCAGGTGTTTAGCTAGCTAGCACCTGTCACTTGGAGGAAGTTAAATAAATCGTGACTGAGTTCGCAGTCAGAGCTAAATTAACGATGCCAGCGTTTACAGAGACAGCTCTGCTCACCTATTTTAATCTGTTTTTATATTATCAGGTCGTGTTTACAATCTCAGACTGAGCAGCAGCTGCTCATAACAAAAAGTTAACTCACCAGCCAAACACTAGCTAGGCTTTGGCCTGACCAAACTCCCAGGTGTGGTTAAATCAGGGTCAGGTCAGATCCGCAGCAGCACAGGTACAATCATAAAATCACTGACAGTTTGGGCAGATTGGTCATCAACACACCTCTGCAGGTCAACCGCCGACAGTCCCACAGTGCGTAGCTCAGAGCTACCTGCTCTCATTTAGCATGGACACTTCCGGGTGTGGTTTTCAAAATAAAACCATGACTGGTGTTTTTATTTTATTTTTTAAAATTCTTTTATAAGCACATTCAGAAAAACATAGTAGTGGTACAAAAACATATGAAGAATATAAAGAATGTCAAAAGACAATTACTTGGAAATTAAAAGAAGAAGAACATATTTGTGTTAATATAAACTTATTCAAAGGTTTCAGGGAAAAGTTCCATATTTTTTTTCAAAAGCATATTACTTTTTTGTTGATCTGTGAACTGATGTGATTTAAATCAATGATGTAGGTCTATGTTTGTGAACAGGGCTACACGGTGGCAAATGTGACACATTGAGCTTTGCTCGTGAAATAAATTTCATAGTGGAAATATATACATAATAACTATAACATAATAATAACTTAATGTCAAAACAAAACACATTTTAAAAAGCCTTCCATCTTTTGTTTTTGTCCTACAAGTCGTATTTTGGCATCATTTTTCCGACGGTCCCTGAATGCAGCCAAGCCCAGAGGGAAGGTCACGCGGCGGGAGGTTTAAACCATTTAAACCCTCGCGAGCCTTCTGCCTGATTTTGTCGTTCACCCAGTGGTGTATCTTCATCACGGCCTGAACTGGGAACTGTGAGTGAAATTAGAATGTGCATACATTTATATATATTTAGTATGTAATCCTCGATAACCATTGTGAAATACCTAATTTTAGGCGACTTGCAGGTGATAAAAGGTTTGCCAAGGTTGTCGATGGTAAGTTAAGTTCAAATTGACTATGCTAATAACAGTTGGGTTAGCTAGCTAACTGACACTGAAACAACTGTCAGACGTTGGATGATACGCAGAGTTATCTTGCTAGAATTACTACTAACTTGTTGTCTGTGCAAACAGGTAACCAAACGAAATGAACCACGTGAAGAACATAAAAGAAATACTGAGCATCCCGACAGGAAACAGGTGGTTCATTTAGCTTAAAAACTGTAACTATCACTCCTCTCCAACTTTAATGCCATGTGAAGCTTTGGTCAGCCATTAAATCTCGTCGTTTAATCTAAAGCACTATGTAATAACACTTAATCATCAACCCTCCATTTGTTAAGCAAATGTTTACTGTTTGTGTCTTCCTGTTTTGTTTAGTTTTACAAGTAGTCTCTTTTTTGCTGTAAAAACAAATTGTGTGTTTTCTGTACTCATCAAACCTTTTGGGGACAAAACAATCAACAGAAATGTGTCTACCAGCGGATACTCCAGTTTCACAGACTCTCAGGTTTTCTTTGGGTCTCAGTTTTGGCCTGAAAATTCCCAAGGCATGTCTCAAGACATGAGTGTGTTATCCAGGACATCCCAACAAAGTTCAGAGGTGAGATTTATCATCTTACAAGTGCTTGTTCGTGTGGCAGTAATATAGCTCTGAGAACCCACAATGTGTGGACAAACCCCTCTGGTTTAATAGCATTATATATATTAATGCCATAGTAATGGGGATATTTGTAGGTGTGTTGTACTGTAAAGAAAGTAAAAAAAGACACGATGACATAATTCAGGAGGTCACCTGTTTCTTTGCATGTTTTTCATTTGTTTGATAAATACACTGTCATAGGGGGCACTTCACCCAATTTATAGGATCATGATTGCATTATCCTCACTCAGATTACATTGATAATCGTTAAGTGTTGTGTCAATATCTCAACACTTGAGATAAGTTTTTGTTTGTTGTTGTCATTTTTTTAAAGGGAAGTGACCCAAAGTTTGCAATCAATTATCACACTAAACCGCTCCTGTTTGGAGAATTAAAGGACAAGAGCAAAGGTTTTGGAATACTGGATAAATTTGAAGAGGACCGAAGAAGAGCAAAAGAAAATGCTGACAGGTACATTTCTTTATCACTTGAAACATGCAACTCACTTTCAATTTAACTTGTGGGATTATAAGAAAAAGTACATCTAATCATTTCTGACATTTTTATGTCCGTCCTTCTGCTTTAACAGTGTTATTTTAGCCAAAGAATGTACTCTTTTTCGAGAAACTCTCAACAATGTAAGTGATGAAAGACATCCATTCTGTAACTTTTGGGATTATACAGCTCCTCTTATAAAATCTGCCATGTTTTTCAGATCCGACCACTGGTTGCTGGCACAGAGAGAAATACTGCTGTTTGCCAAACAGTGCTTGAAAAATTAGACAATTTTGCATCAGCATGTAAGCTTCCTAATTTATTGATTTGGATTTTTTTGTTGTTGAAACAACTGAAGGTAGAGGTGCTCTCTGCAAACTGTAGCACTAGTTGATTTAGTAAAAAAAAAAAATTCAACAAGCAATCATTTATTGTAGCCAGTAGATGGTGCTCTTTGCTCAATGATTAAACACTGGTCAGACATAATCCCTTGAATTCCAGGAAATTAAATGTATATTTCCATACATTTAATTGTTATTACAGTCTTATTTTCATTTAGATTGATTCATAGTCTATTTCTTTTCATTTCCAGGTGATGGCTATGAAAATGAGATATAATACAGCTAATTACATCGAGAGAGAGAGAGAGAGTTACATACATTTTTAAATTGTTATGACTTCAGTATGTTAAGATGAAAGATGCTGTTTTATACACTTATTTCTATCTTTTTACTCATTCATCCTAGTACAAAATAGTGTCAGCAGTCTTCAGGGCGATATTGCCCAGCAGTTTGAGACTTTGCTCAATAAACTAAACTCCCAGAAAGAGATGATGACTGAACTGGAAAAGAAGGTGCAAAAGGTGAATAGTTTGTATGTAGCTTATTGTCAAATTTGCTGCCATTTCAATGCAGTGAAAGTTGATTTTGGTTTGCAAGTACTTGATTAGTGAAGAGCTAACAATCATTTTTACCATTTAGAGCGGTGACACTACTACTACAAATCTGCGAAGCTTAAAGACCAGTCTGGAGTGTCTGAGAGAAGAGCAGGAGAGAGAACGAAACATGCTCGAGGAAGCTTTGAAGCTGCTCAGTACTTTAGTCTCAGAGCACTCAGCCAAACCCAGCGCTAAGAGAGGGACGGACAGCGCCATCCAGACATCACCACAGCTGGAACAGCCACTCTCCAACACCCTGCAGGACAGCAAGCTTAATAGCACACCGCTAACACATAACTCTTATAATCTTGAACACAGTCAGGCTGCAGCTGCCCCGCAGTATCCAGACTTCATCATAGGAAACAGGAAGTTGGCTTCAAGAGGCCTTAGGAGGCGCAAAATGCGGCCACTGGTGCTCCCCAAAAGGAGTAAGCGCACTGTCACGGATGAAAACAGACGGCCTCTCATGAACAAACAACTAAATGTTTCAGCGCCTCTCTGTAAGCGCCGTGATCCAAACACAGTAACCAACCAGGACAGTTGCAACCAAGACTGTCTAATTCTGCCAAACATCGAGGTGAGATCCAAAGCTGTGGGGCGTTTCATTACACCCCTCAGCTGCTGGTCTCAGGACAGCAACAGCTCTGTGTGTCTCTCAGGAGTCGAACCCATCTTGGAGAAGCTCTCCGAGTCAAAGAGAGGGAGCCCAGTGAAACCTGAAGGCCTCTGGCAGTTGTTTGACATGGATTCTGATTCAGGCTTTTAGAGGAGATGAGTGAAGGGCTCCGAGAGTGAAGCTTTTGCGTTCCTATCTTTGGAGTAAAAGCCAGAAATCGCTATATTTCTTATTTCTTGCAACTTTAGTTGTAAAGTTATTGAGTTTTTGAAGAATGAACACACTGATACATTTTTTGTCTCATACATGAATAGAGTATTATATGATTGTTAAAAGGTACTGTAAGTTCAGGACAGGCTGACCCACAAATACACATTTTTAAAGTTTTTCTGTTGACTTCAAAATATTGTAACTTAATCTTAAGTGTCTCTGCTGACTTTCTACAATAACTTATTCTGTATTTATTCTGGTGCCTCTGAGTGTTTGTGTTTAAATAAACAAACCATACTCCACAATATCGCTAAGGTGCATGTTTATTAGCAGGAAAACATTTAAAAATGCTTTAGCAAGCATACCACAAAAAAGAACAAACAAATTGATTAATGCAACGTAAAATATTAAATTTTATACTGTATATGTACTCTGTCAATGTCCGTTTATTATAGTTGCCCAGCATTAACAGACCAAAGACTCGGCATAAAAACCAGCTCCTTGGTATGTTTTGTATCAAAGTTTGCGATTATAACTAACTCTGCAATGATTAGTTGACTGTTCGATTTGTTGACAAAAAAATAAAACGGCACAATTGTTTATAATTTTCAAGCAAAAAGAAAACCACTTTGTAAATTGAATATTATAAAGTTTTGGCCTGTTGGACAACAAAATTGGGAATTGTTCGCTCCCAATATTTTTTAGACTTATCGATTAATCGATTATCCAAGGAAATAATTGGCAAATTAATCAATAATTAAAATATTTCTTTGCAGCCCTGTTTGTAACTATAATATGTCTGTTTAATGTCAAAAGAAATCTTTTCCTGGTTTTGCTGATAATGCTATGTGCAACACAGCTGCAGGTTTCTTGTGATTAGGACAAAACAGAAGACAAAAATATATTTACAAATGATCTTTCTTTCCTCATTTACATGTGAATCTCTCGTAACACTGTGCAAATCATTAACAGCAAATCCTCTTTCATGCAAGGCACTAAAACCTTTTCTGCTTGAAAAAAATGAATGCGTTTGGCCCAGCAGTAAGTGCATTAATAATGAATAATTAATTTCCTTTGCTAATTCTCCTTCACAGACTTTGACCTGATCTGACAGGGGTGTCACTGTTTAACTAAGTCTGCAGGTGGGGACATGAGTCCCCTTGGGTTGAGATTTGCCACTAAGCAGACGTCGTAGTTGTCGTGCATCAGAGCGTGCCGAGCCACCACTGTCCAGCGTTTATCCCAAGGGTCCAGCTCTAAAATGTCCTTTGTGATATCATCATGACGATCTGCAGGTAATTTAGAAACAAAAAGGGCAATACAGTTATTTGAAATCATCTTTAAAACCCTTTTTCTTCACTGGATATTCTTTGATTACCTGCTCCTTTGTAGTACCCACACACATAGATCTTGCCTCCCACCACTCCTGCGTTGGAGGCGTTGGTGCGCAGTGCAAGCTGTGCAGACGGAAGAGGAGGTCCATCACTCCAGTAGTCTCCATCTGGGTTGTAGATCTCCACAGCATCGAGGCAGCGGCGCGATTGCCCACGGTCCACACCCTCACACCCAATACCTCCTGCAAAACAGGTTTTCAATCACCAAATAGCATCATTTTGTAAACTAAGTTCATTCATGGAGCAGCATCATCACAATATTGTGCCTTTACATGCATACCAGGAGAGATTTAAAAAAAAAAATCTTACCCATCACATAGATTTCACCATTGAGGACAACAGCACTGCAGCGGTACTTTGAGTACTTCATGGGACATAACTCTGTCCACTTATTTGTGTTTGGATCGTACTCCAGGAGGCGGTTACTAAGACGGTCCGGCTCATCATCCATCCGGTATGACTGGATGGTACAAGGGGGGGAGTGAGCGACAAAGCAGAGCAGGTGCAGTCAGAAAAGAGTCACATACAGATACTGTAGGAACTAAGAAGTTAAGACACTATAAAGATGCTTTGAAGTCACCTGTGGTGTTCGTCCACCTATCACATAAAAGCGGTCTTTCATCGTGACTGCACTGTGATATGCTAACGGCATGGGCAGGGGTGCTGCATTGCGCCAGGGTCCTCCTTGCAGAGACCATCGCTCCACACAGTTAGTGATGAGAAACTGGTTCTTCAGCCTCATCTGCCCACCCAGCAGGTACAGATTGTCCCCCAGTGACACCAGAGCGTATGAATCACGGTACTCTGCCGACGTTAGGGGCTCCCAGCTTCCTTGGGCCTCAACTTTGTATCTGGCAACCCAAAATAACAATCAGATCATCATTG
>CAFUXE010002943.1:32829-55486 GCA_903364295.1 Serranus cabrilla | reverse complement strand
AGCTGACTCCTCTTCACCCCTCGCTGCAGCAGGAAGCGCTGGAAGGCGTCATTGCTCAGAAGTCTGAACTCTTCTAGATTCAACAAACCTGTCAAATATGGGTAAGTACATATTATTCTGATGCCTTGAGTTGATTTCTTGCATTGCTCACATTTAAGGGTGTAAAATTCCAGGAAAAGAAAGGTGGAAAAATAGGAGTTATTTACTCAGACTGGATTTAACATGTCAAATGAATACAGAAACGAACCATATCTGAAGAAATAATCAACTCTCAGAAAAAAAAGTAATTAAAGTAATTAAAAATCAACAGTTTAGTTAAACTTTAAGAATTTAAATACAACATTCCCAATGATGCCCACTGCAAAAGCACCAAGGACCTTCCTCTCAGGCCTCCATATCTTCTCAATGGACTTCCTTGTTGATTTCATGTGTATTTTGCCCCAAAATTAGTTCACTATTAAAAACTATGGCTATACTGAGATCTGAATCTAAATGAAAATTTGAAATTATTTTTTCTTTATCAAATGTTATCCTCATTTATCTTATGTAGAGATCTATATTTATCTTATCTTGGAAATGCAAAAAAAAAAAACACATCATTTTTCTAATCAAAATTTTATGTTGTTTTTGTTGTGAGCTTGTGCTGAAAAAATACCAAACATGGCATGGTAAACATTTTGTATTCAAAAATGGACAAAATAGCCCAAGTCTCCTAAAGGCCTAATGTGCTGCTGACTGTCTTGGCTAGAACGCTCTTGCAAATTAGATTTTTAATCTCAACGAGGCTCTTCGTGGTTAAATTAATGTAAATAAATGAATACATACATACTTGTGCAAAGTTGATTTCTTACCATCACCGTCCTTGTCAGCTTTGAGCCCGGCATAGATTTCTCGCAGATTCTCCGGTGTGAGCCAGATGCCGTCTCTCACTCGAGAGTGAGTCAATATCTGATGGAGGCACGATAGTAAAGACACGATGAGTTCATCAACTCTGAACCAAAAAAACAAATGTAGGTCATACACAAACAGCCCATGCTCACAATCCACAAACTGACATACACCTCATGGAGCTGCAACTGTGCGTCCTGGTTGATATCAAGAAGGTTGAAGATCTCCTCTGGACTGAGGTTCAGCTCCTTGGCCAGTTCTTCTTGGCCTTCTTGCACCATTAGCTGACTCTCCATTAGACCCTTTAGCTGTGCAAGCTGCATCACAACACGGCACTCATCCTCTGACAGAAACCCAGGGATCTCTGCAGAGTTATACACACACAAAAATCTCTTGGATCAACAGCATTTCCTCTGCTGCATGCTTCACATTTTCTGATTTGCTACTGCGTCATGTTGTGTTTTAGTTCCATGTAAAATTCAATTTTATTTATGCACAAATCACAAACATGCTCTGTGGCTTAGACCCTTGTTTTGGATAAGGGAAAAGAATGCAGCTGAAGTGATAAGTCAGTAAAGGAGTGAGTAAACTCAGCAGCAATTATTTTGATATTTCATTCATCATTTCATTCATAAAGCAGGAATGCAAAACTTTAACAGCTGCTTCTCTACTAAGAGCACTTGCTACTTTTTCCTCATTAAACTAAAAACCTTTGGGTTCTGGGAAATTTGTTTTATATATTTTATTATTTTGGGGGATGTCATAATAGAAAATAGTTTTTTCCCTAGATGTTTGCCTTTATGAAATACTTAAGATATTAATTTCTAAATGTTATGAATATTTTAGTGATCTTATGGAACAAAACAACATTTTTTAAATTATTTTATATCTAAAAAGCATTCCTTGTTATTCAGTTGTTAGTTTTGCAGATCAAAAGATGCCTAGTGAAACCACTAATATGAACACTGGACCAGTCATATAAACTTATAGTTTATCTATGCTTGTTTACAATTAAAAACACTGATGGGGAGTGCAGAGGGAAAAATAGTAGCCTACACTTTACATGTTTCCTCTGTAAAATGGTTGTACTCCAGTACATCTAATGACTGTATCTCGCATGTTTTTGCCTTGTTAGTTGTATTAGGTCCAGTGCATTTCTGCTCTTTGGTAAGTCAGCTATGAGCCCTTAATTGGAGTTGTTGCCTCAGGACTTATTGACCTATTTTATGACCTGAACATGCGCATATGTGTAAACTAGGTTATGTGTTTGGGGGTGGTAGTGATGGAAATGAAAATAGGGATGACGAGTGTGTGTGGTGAATGCATGTTTGCTTGCATCATCTTCACCAGAAGAAGAAGAAGCCTCTTCGGCCACTAGAGGCTCGTGCTGCAAATTTGTTTTGACACATGGGTGTTTCATCCTTACCAAACAGGAGAGGTTTAAGACTCAGAGTCCGCATTTCATGCACTTTGTTCGGCACCAGTGACACCTTCTGGACGTGTCCCACCTGAGAGATAAATCAGAAAAGTGTTGTGGTGGTGCGTGATGTGTGTGAGAGAGGTAAACACAGAGGGAGTAAATGAAAGAGTGGGAGTGATGCATCATCACATTACTCACCCTTATCCCCTCGATTCTTGTGAGGGAAACATCACGCAGAAACTCGGGCTTTGATGGCGGACGTCGCGCCTCGGGGGGCGGGTGGTCACCGCTCGGAGCATCACGACCCTGGCTGGCGTCGTCCTGCCCGCTGTTGTAGTGAACGTAAAATAGCAGCGCTATGACATTAATGATGTACACGTGAAAAAACACCATCACTACCACGAAGTAGGAGCGGGAGCACACGCTGCTTTTGTGGCAAGGAAGGCGATCGCAAGGCGGCCGGAGCGGCAAGGTCGCGCTCCCGGACGGAGTCGTGTCCTCAGCGTCTGATGTTTCCTGGCTGTCACTCATATTCCTGAGATCCAAGAAGTTAATACTCCTCCGGCAGCAAAGTCCATCTGATTAACCGTCCGATGGGATTATCGCTTGCTGGTTTCTTAGAAGTAGCGGATGCCCTGACTGACAGATGCCCAGTTTAATTAAATAAGAAAACCAGTTTCTCCGCTGCAGAAATGACGTCGTTGCGCACTGAAAAACCACGGAGGGCTCATGATGGCACTGTGCTCGTTTGAGATGAAAAGTCAACTACCGTTTGGCACTGTGTCGTTTGTCTTTGCGCCCACAGACGGCAGCGCTGCAGGCTCGGACCGTCTTGTTTACACTGCAGCAGCAGTCCCAGTCAGCAGCGGCAGCGAGGCGCACTGCGCATCCCCAAACACCGAGGAGCTCACCTCACAAACCGGGTCCATCACCGGATCCAGCTACAACCGAGCACAGCAATCACCATCTAAAATAAAAGAAACGTGATGTGTGAACGTGACAAAACATCACGGTCTGCGGTTTATTCTGCTATTTACACGCCATCGCCCTAGCTCTCCCGTTCAGAGCAACAGTCTGCAGACCGTACAATGCTGACCTCTGGTGACCCAAACAAATAACACACTCATGTCTTTATACCACGGAGCAATGCAGTCATGCAGTCTCTCTCTCTCTCTCTCTCTCTCTCTCTCTCTCTCTCTTACTACATAATTTCATACATTTCTGGTCGATGCTGTTATTAACTTGTAGACATTTGAGCACATATTTCCATATAGAAACACATAGAAGGCAGTCATTAACCAAAAAGTACAATATTTAAGACTAGACTAGTTTTAAGACAATATTTAAGACTAGCAATGTTTAAAAGAGGATTTACATGAAAACACTGGGCTATTTAAATATCCATTTCACCTAACTTACTACCGACATTCAATGTAAGGTCTAGTGATATCAAACTGGATTCTGTATCTCTTTTCATAATCAGTGCCCAAATACAATTGATTAACTGTCTGCATCTCCTGTGAGTATGAAATAGCCCTGGTGAAATGGTCCACCTCTATTTTACTTGGGTGGAGACAATTTATGTAAAATGAGCATTTCTGCAAATTTGATTAGAGCTGATTAATCCTAATGTAATGAAAACTGAAGAGATTTGTATAACTTAAAAATGTTGCTGGTCCGCCATGTTCTTTAAGGCCTTACATTTGAACTTTAAGGTACTCCATGCATTCTTTTAACTAAGTGTGAAGTGAAACAAACTGATTAATGATATAAAACAGGCATTCAGTTGCTTGCTGGTTTATTTCTTGTTGCACAATTGACACATCAGACAAAAAGGTCATATTTTATGAATTCTTGTCCTGCGTCTTGTCCTGATGCTCATTCTTCAGCATCCTTTCCCTTTAATCAAATACAAAAGAGACAGTAAGAAGTTAGTGGTTAAATACTTTGTCAATATGTAAAAAAATACAGTGCTGAATGATAAAAAATAGAAATAAATGTACCCTGACGATCTCTCGGCTCTTTGCTCTCAGCTTGTTGACCTGAGACTCAGCGATGTCAGCGCGCTCCTGAGCCTCTTCCATCTCATGCTGCACCTTCCTGTACCTGGACAGGTGAGTGTTGGCCTGCTCCTCCTGTGTGAAAAGCCAAAGTGAAGTTTAACCCTGTGGACTGAATGACATTTGCTGAAGATTTGTTGTTATGAAAAATAAGGTGAACTCACAGCCTCCTCGGACTGCCTCTTGTAGGCTTTGACTTTCAGCTGCAGCTTGTCCACCAGATCCTGGAGTCGGGTGATATTCTTCTTGTCCTCCTCAAACTGTTGGGAATCACAGAACATTGTAATAGAGGCTAAACAGTAGCTCAACCCAATTGTTTTTATAACCATATATTTTATGCACTTAGTGTAGCTTTCAATAGCACCTTACCTGATAGGTGAGCTCCTTTACTTTTCTTTCATATTTACGCACTCCCTTGATAGCCTCGGCAGCCCGCCTCTGCTCAGCATCGACTTCATTCTCCAATTCTCTGACCTTGAATTAAGAAGAATGCAGAGATTTTGCAATGCAAAATGTTGTCAGAGCTTACAGTTAATATAAGGGTTGGTTCTTGTGGTGCTCACCCTAGCCTCCAGTTTCTGGAGCTGCTTCTTGCCACCCTTCATGGCCAGATTCTCAGCTTCATCCAGGCGGTGCTGCAGGTCCTTCACTGTCACCTCCAGGTTCTTCTTCATCCTCTCCAGGTGAGAGCTGGTGTCCTGCTCCTTCTTCAGCTCTTCTGCCATCATGGCAGCCTGAATGTTGAGTTATATATTATTGAATAGAGGCTTATTGCAGTCTAAGTTACAAAGAAATGCATAAAGATGACTCACATCAGTGATGGCCTTCTTGGCCTTTTCTTCAGCATTTCTTGCTTCCTGTACAGCATCTTCCACTTCACCTTGGATCTGAATCAGGTCAGTCTCCAACTTCTTCTTGGTGTTGATAAGGCTGGTATTCTATACAAATTAAAGTTTAAATCAAATTAGAAGTCATTTTGAATTGTCAGATGAATCACATCACTGTTTTTTTTTATGTTTTATTACCTGAGAGTGCAGTAGCCCCACACGCTCGCTGGCATCAACCAGCTCCTGTTCAGCAATTTTGCGGCTTCTCTCCGTTTGCTCCAGTGCAGCTCTGAGCTCCTCGATCTCAGCCAGCATCAGGTTGTTCCTGCGCTCCACCATGGCAACCTGCTCCCTCATTTCATCCTGACCTCTGATAGCTTCATCAAGGTGCAGTTGGGCATCCTGAATAAATATAAAAAAACATTTGCAATCCAGTCTGACTAAAATAAACGTTCGTTTAGTCTAATAAGCCCCCTTACCTTAAGCTGCCCCTGCACGTTTCTCAGCTGTTTCTGGGCTTCAGCTGCCTGGCGGTTGGCGTGGCTCAGCTGAATCTCCATCTCATTGAGGTCTCCCTCCATCTTCTTCTTGATTCTCAGGGCATCATTCCTGCTCCTGACCTCAGCATCCAAAGTGGTCTGCATGGATTCGATCACCCTCTGACTGTTCCTCTTGATCTGCTCAATCTCCTCGTCCTTCTCTGCAATTTTCCTGTCGATTTCACCCTTGACTTGGGTGAGCTCAAGATGAACACGCATAATCTTGGATTCCTCATGCTCCAGGGTAGCCTTGATAAGAACATGAATATTTATAGTGAAGACTCAGCATCACTTAAAATTGTGTTTAATGAGAGATATCTTTCCTTTCTTTACCTCTGCCTCTTCAAGTGATGTCTGGAGTTCACATTTCTCAACCTCTAAACTCTTTTTCCCTTTCTCCAGTTCATGAATGGTTTTTCCACTCTCACCAATTTGCTCGGTTAGATCGGAAATCTCCTCTGAAAGAAAGAAAAAGTACAAATGATTATTTGTTTTGTCTCCTTGGTAGACATTTAGATTTAATATTCTGTACACGTGTGCATCTGTTTTTTAAACTGATATTTTGTGACATCTTTTAAATCACTTCTTACAACCCACTTTTTTCCACTTGCTTTCCATTGCACTAACCATTTTATAATATTGTCTTTCTTTTACCCTCTAAATATTTTCTTTATTACTTACATTTGCTATTACTTCCTTGAATATCTTGTGAGTGATTTACATGATCTCTTCTGATCTTTTTTTTTTTTTTTAATTAATCTCTCAAAACACTTTGTAAGCTGTGGTTTTAAAAGGTGCTGTATAATGAACAATATTATTATTATTATTATTATTATTATTATTATTATTATTATCATTATTATTATTATTTGATGTCTGTTTAAAATCATATACCATGAACATTAAACCTGTTGGCCCACTGGGGGGCACACTTTTCCAATCCTGTCCTTTCAGTCAAAGCTTATTGCACAGCTTCTCTTAAAAAGTTTGCACAGTCGGACCACTCTCAACTATTTTTTGTTAGTGCCCTATATGCTTTCTTAAAGGTTTGCTTACGCTGCAGATTTTTGTTCTCTCTCTTCAGGGTCTCCAGGTGATCCAATGCTTCTTCATATGAATTTTTCAGCTTGAACATCTCAGTGCTGAGAGACCGAGATTCTTTCAGAGATCCCTCCAGCTCTGCCTGGCTCTCCTCATACTTCTGCTTCCACTCTGCAAGAACCTGAAAACATTTAAAAGATCCATATGTTTCGGTATGTCATAATTCCACAGCCTTCATTTCAGCACACAAGGCACGAATAAAAAATCCAACCTTGTCAAAGTTCCTCTGCTTCTTATCCAGGCTAGCAGCCAGAGCATTAGCTCTCTCCACATCAATCATCATGTCCTCCACTTCACCCTGCAGTCTCTGTTTCGTCTTTTCCAGAGAGGCACATTTTGCATTCACAGCCTCGATGGATTCCTCTGCATCCTGAAGACGCTGGGCAAGCTTTTTCCTGGAGAAACATGGTATAAAGTTAGAGTTAGAGTGCTATGGTAGAAGAGCTTAAATCTGCCATAGACAGTAATATTGTAATGATTTACTTTGCCTCCTCCAGCTCCTCAGTGCGCTGAATGGCATCAGTCTCGTATTTGGCTCTCCACTGAGCGACCTCGCTGTTGGCCTTGGACATTCCACGCTGCAGCTCAGATTTGGCCTCCTGCTCCTCCTCATACTGCTCTCTGAGCAGGTCGCAGTCATGACGAGATGATTGAACAGCGTGAGCCAGGGCATTCTTGGCCTTACAAAGAAATAAGAGACATGTTTGTGTAAAATGTGTCCAACTTTAAGCTTAACATTAGTTGTTTTATTAAGTAAAACTTCATTCTTTTTTATGTGCACATACTTTGACTTCCTCTTCAATGTGCCTCTTGAGCTCCTCAATCTGCTGGGTGTAAGCCTGTTTGCTTCTTGTCAGCTGAGAGATCAGGGCGTCTTTCTCCTCCATCTGGCGACTGAATTCACCTGAAGACAGAAGGAGAGTTGGAATAAATCTAAATGCAAATAGGAGCAATTTATTGGAATAAAAGATTAGGAATTATAGATTAGGAAAAGTCCATTAAATATGTTTTCTCACCATTCTCTGTTAGCAGTCTTGCCCTTTGTACCCCAACGTCATTCAGCTGTCGCACATGCTCTTCATTTTTACTCTTCATCTCACTCAGTTGATCCTCAAGAGTGCGACACATTTTCTCCAGATTGCCCTAAAATGTGTTGTGTTGACCCAAAGTAGTTAGAATAAATGTACTAGAGTAGGTTTTGTTGACTCAGTTTTTTGTTGTGTCTTTTTACTTTACCTTTGATTTTGCGACAGCCTCCATATTGCTGCTGAGGTCGTCGATCTCCATCTTGTATTCACTTTTCTCTTTCTCCAGCTTCTGCTTGACCCTCTGGAGGTTGTCGATCTGTTCTCCCAGCTCTGCCACACTGTCGGCCTGTTTCTTGCGGAGAGCCGCAGCGGTGGCCTCGTGCTGCAGGGTGGACTCTTCCAGATCTCGACGCAGCTTCTGGAACTCGGCCTCGCGCTTCTTGTTCATCTCAATCTGAACAGATGTTGCTCCGCCAGCTTCTTCCAGCCTCTCGCTGATCTCCTCAAGTTCCCTGGAGAGATCAGACCTCTGCTTCTCCACCTTGGCTCGAGCAGCTCGCTCAGCCTCAATCTCCTCCTCCAGCTCCTCAATACGAGCCTAATGTTTACATAAAAACATAGTTACAAGTTACAACCTATTATATTTTTATCTAAAAGTAAATCATATCCAGATCAGTCAAATTCAATGGGGTGCGGTCATAGTCGGATTCTGTTTGCATTATGTACCAACCTGAAGTTCTTTGATTTTTTTCTGGAGCTGAAGAGAGAGTGTTTGCTCATCCTCAATCCTGCCAAGAAGTTGGCTTGTTTCAAAGTCCTTCCTGTGCAGGGACAAAAATTGAGAAACATAAAGTACATTACACAAGTCATTTTTTGAGTGTCTATTGTTAATCTTAAAATCATGCTAGATTTACAATCTGTATCATTATTATTATTATAGAATTTCTTTTGCATTAGTAATTGGGTTTTGATAGATTTTAATAAGTAATGCGTTAACTTAATATCTGCATATCAAGTTTAGTCTACAGGAGGATTTTTATTATTTTCTATAATTCTAATTGTAAGTAATAAAATAATAGGTCAAACATGATGACGTTGCTGCGTTAAATGGTACATACTTCTTTAATTTCTCGTCAGACTGCTGCTTGTCATTCTCCAGATCCATGATGGTTTCATGGGCCAGTTTGAGATCCCCTTCAAGCTTTCTCTTTGATCGCTCAAGGTCCATACGGAGCTTCTTCTCTTGCTCCAGGGAACCTTCAAGCTGTTTTAACCAAGAAGAAAAATTATACAATACATGCTTTTACTTTCAAGGGGACTGAAATCACTGTTTGGTACTATTATATACATACGTCATCCACTTGCTGCTCCAGCTTGGTCTTGGCTTTGGTCAGAGTGTTGACTTTGTCTTCCTCTGCCTGCAGATCATCAAGGGTCTGTTGATGGGCCTCTTGGAGGGCTTTCTTCTCTTTGGTCAACTTGGCGATGATCTCATCTTGAGATGACATTTCCTCAACCAGGTTTTTAACCTGTATTCACAATATTGTAAAGTTAATTTATAGGGTGTTAGTATAATGCAAATAGCTGACTTTAACGGTGGAAGATGCACAAACCTTGTTCTCTGTGGCATGTTTCTCCTTTTCCACTTTGGCCAGGGTGAGCTCCAAGTCATCAATGTCTTTCTTCAGCTCAGAGCACTCGTCCTCCAGCTTCCTCTTCTTTGCAGTCAGCTCAGCATTCATTTCCTCCTCATCCTCCAGCCTCTCCCTTGTCTCTTTGAGTTTGGCCTCAAGCTGGATTTTTGCTTTAATGAGCCCCTCACACCTTTCCTCTGAATCACTGAGGGTTTCAGCTTCCTAGATTCAAAATGACATCCAATTAAAATATGTATTTTTTTGTTAATTTGTAGATTATGAAAGTAACAAACTGTCTTGCTCTATTTGACGTACAGACTGAATTTGCAGCGTCAAGTCATTCTTCTCCTGTAGGAGAGAAACCATCTTCTCCTCCAGTTCTTTCTTCTTAGCCAGAGCCTTTGCTAGATCTTCTTTGGTCTTTTCGAAGTCCACTTTCATTTGTGCCATCTCTTTTTCAGTCTCTGCACTCTTCAGCAGAGGCTTAATCTTGAAGTACAGCTTCATCCATGGCCATGTTTTGACATTCATGAATGAGCGGATGTTGTACTGGATGGAGTAAATAGCCTCCCTGTGGATAACAGATATCAAAGTTAATAAAAGGATTCATATAAATCGTTAAAGCTGTATTGATTAGGTTTTCAAAGTTAATATTTGACTTGGAAATGACAGTAAAGTTATGATTTACAAATGAATAGTTGCCCTTTGATGTATGAAGCTAACTGTCTACAGTACCTGCGCTCCATCATCTTGACAAACTCTCTCCTCATCAGATAACCTCTGCAGAGAGCCTGAGTCATTGTGACCAGGATAGCAAGTTTTTCATCTCTCATCTCCTCCAGAACACCCAGCAGACCGGCTTTGAAGAACACCTAAAGTAAGGTTTTATGTTATACGAATTGTTACAATAAGTTGCAGTATGAGCGTTCGCAGTTTATAAAAAAAACACACAACAAATTACCTTTGTGTGTCCAAATTTATACTGAGATTGGTCAACATCAATAGAGCCCAAGAGTTTCTCTGAGGCCTTTTTGTTGTCGATGAACTGTCCCTCAGGGATGACACTGGCATTCAAAACTTTGTATCTAAAGGGAGGGAAATAAATTAAAAATGAATAATTGCGACATGTTTCTTAAAATTGTTAATCACTGTAGTAATTACCTTTGCTTGAAGTCACCGTAGAGGATTCTGCTGGGGAAACCTTTCCTGCAGATCCTGATACCTTCCAGCACACCGTTACACCTCAGCTGGTGAATGACCAGGAAGTTCTCCATGAGACCTTGAAGATACGCCAAATTCAGTCTTGTGTTCAATAATTACAGTGGTGTTTAAATGCAAAAGGAAAAATGTTCATTTGCGTACCAGGAGTCTTTGATTCATTTGGAATCAAACAACGTACAAAATGAGGATGAGTGCTCCTCAAATTCGTCATCAGCTTGCCTAAATTCTCCTGGAATACGGAAAATATTAAGTTGAGAATTAATTTCTTTTCCCCTTGATTTTTGTCTGAGCTGCATTTGAGAATTTAGGCATTAATAGTAGCAGCATTAATTGTTAGGCAGTAATTTGTGATACTTACCCTGAACAGAGCAGATACAGTCTGGAAGGATCCACCCTTTTTCTTGCCGCCTTTCTTACTGCCACCGCCTTCAGCTGAACCACAAAGATTGAATTTGAAATAGTGACTTGGAAAATATAAGACATTTGTATTTAAATTGCATTCTTCTACAATTCTTGTGCTACAAATCAACCAGTGTAATCAAGATGTAATAAAAACATCAGAAAACGGCTTCAAACAGCTTTAAAATATAATCCTCACCTTCTGCTGCGGCATGTGATGCATAGAGGTGAGCCAGCAGTTTAGCTGAAGACTTCTGGTAGAGCTGAACAACTGAGTCGTTCAAGGGGTCCTTATTCTTGTCGAGCCAGCCAGTAACATTGTAATCCACAGTGCCGGCATAGTGCATCAGGGAGAAATGGGCCTCAGCTTTGCCTTTGGCAGGTTTGGGTTTCTGGAAGGGAGCACTTTTACCAAGATGCTGGTCGTACAGCTTGTTCTTGAAGGTCATGTCTGTTGCCTTGGGGAACATGCACTCCTCTTCAAGGATGGAGAAGATGCCCATTGGCTGTCACAATGAAAAGATTATTTAAAACAAACACTTTGACACCGTCAGATTTGTGATGTTTGTGAATATAGAGCACGTGGCTCACCTTCTCAATCAGCTCAATGCAGGCAGCCAAGTCCATACCAAAATCAATGAACTCCCATTCAATTCCCTCTTTTTTGTACTCTTCTTGCTCCAGGACAAACATGTGGTGGTTGAAAAACTGTTGCAGTTTTTCATTGGTGAAGTTGATGCACAGCTGCTCCAAGCTGTTGTACTAATGAAATATCAAAGGTCAGCATGCCTTAAGTAACATTACCTTAAAATGAGTTTGGTTGTACTCTGAGCTTTAATTGAAACTGCGCAAGATTATGTATTATATCAGCCAAGTATACTTACATCAAAGATTTCAAAGCCAGCAATATCCAGGACACCGATGAAATAGCTTCTGGGCTGCCTGGTATCCAACATCTCATTGATTCTGACGACCATCCACAAGAACATTTTCTCATAGACAGACTTGCAGAGAGCCATGACGGAATTGTTGACCTGATTTTTGTGAATTAATATTGTAAGATTAGCACTGATGTTGTAAAACTGAACAACACATTTTTGCAGGTTAAAAGGCATAAAAAGAGCCGTGATTGCAAGTCAGAAAAATAGAATCTTTAATATATGTTAAAATGTCTGGAAGACCATCTTTCATAAGTGTTAATTTGATCTGTTTTTGTATGTTCTTGTCGACATCCCATACCTGATTGACAGTTTGACCTTTGGTCACATACTCGTTCCCAACCTTCACTCTGGGATAGCAAAGTGCTTTTAGCAAATCAGCAGAGTTCAGACCCATGAGGTAGGCGATTTTATCTGCCACTAGAAGAAGAACATGAATAGTCGTGTGTAAAACATATCCCAGGATAACGTCATCAGTGTACTTCTAAATCACAAGTTCTGGACTGCTCATGGTGTTTTGGTTTCATACCCTCAGTGCCATCAGGCTCAGCCTGCTCTTCACGCTGCTTCTGCTTGAACTTCATGTTTCCGTGATGCATCACAGCTCCAGTCAGCTTGTAAATGCTTGCTTTCTCTTCTAAAGTGAAGCCCAGGATGTCAATAGCAGTCTGTGAAATGCAAACTTGGATTATTCAACTGTTGCCCTGCCTCCAGAAAGGTTAAGAGTCCAAGACAGCTTACTTTGCATTACAGTTAAAAAGCAGTATGGATTTGGTAAATCTAGTGGTGTAATATCAGTTTTAGATTAGTAGTACTAGTGACTTTCAATGCAAAATACATAGCATACATACACCATGCATTACTGCCTAAAACATTTGAGTTAGGTTGAAATGATAAAGATAGATATTTAGTGCTGAGATATGATAAATAGGTGCCTCTATGTACATACTAAGAATAGTTATCATAAAAGTGAACTTGTTTTTACATCAGTGGCAATGAATTCTTCAATGTCATCAATACTCTTGACAGTGATTTCACCCTGACTGATCATGTGGTAGTCATATGGGTTTTTGGTGATCAGAAGGGCCTCTGGGGGGAATTGGAGAAAAGCATATGTGAATGTAACATCATTTATTGTATTTAACTGATAAGCAAATGTTAAATTCATGTTGATAAAAAGCTGACGATATTATTCATTGATATATTATTGATTTATTTCACACCTAGCAGCTCCGGTTTGTGGCCTGTCATGAGCTGATAGAAGATGTGGTAGCTCCTCTCTGCGGACAGCTGGAACGTCACTCGAGACTTCTCCAGCAGATCTGTTGGGATTTATGTTGTGGAAAAATTAAAGGAAATCTCCTGTTAGGCACACCCAAAGAAGTTGGCCTTTTTCTAAAAATGCTTGAAGAGTTCCACAAAAAAACCTTACATGTTTCAATATCAGCTGAAGCCAGCTTTCCAGTTGCTCCAAAGTGGATTCTGATAAATTTACCCTATACAAAATAGAATAACATCTTGATTAATGTCATGTTGAATGATTATTGTCACAAAATACACAGTTTAAGTCAAAGTCAAATCTTAAAAATAACTTACAAAACGTGAAGAGTTGTCATTTCTCACAGTCTTGGCATTACCATAAGCCTCCAACAGTGGGTTTGCTGCAATGATTTGATCTTCCAGTGACCCCTGTAAAAAACAGTCGTCAATATGAATGAACTCGTTTTTCATTTCAGATTATATATTAGCATCGTTTAACTTCTCTTACCTGCATTTTTCCAGAAGTTGGTACATCCTTCTTTCCTCCAGCCACTGCGATTGTCGCAAAGTACTGGATGACACGCTTGGTGTTGACGGTCTTTCCTGCGCCGGATTCTCCGCTGGTTTTAGGGGTGTGTTCACAAATATGATATCAGATGTCTGATTTCACTACTGATGCCAATACTTACTAGTCTAGATAGTATGAAAGAAATAGTCACTTACGTAATCAGGATGGACTGGTTTTCTCTATCTGCAAGGCATGAAAATAGTGAACAGTTAGGAGTTGATTTTTCATAAAGTAGAGCGACTGTATTAGTCAATAGACTGACTGACTGACCTTGGAGCATGAACTGATAGGCGTTATCAGAGATGGAGAAGATGTGTGGTGGAGCCTCAATCCTCTTCTTGCCTCTGTATCCTGCTACAACCACTGAATCGTACACTGGGAGCCACTTGTAGGGGTTCACAGTGACGCAGAACAGCCCTGAGTAGGTCTGGAATGGTGATATATGAAAGATTTTGTATTTTTTCTACATCCACATGCACAATCAAAGTTTTGTCTTTCGTCCATAAAACTCACGTAGATCATCCATGCTGCATAACGCTCTTTGAGGTTATACAGCACAGTGGGTTCACTGAGGTGGGTCATCATGGCCATGTCCTCAATCTTATCATACTTTGGAGGGTTCATGGGGAAGACTTCATCTTCTTTAACAGTGATTGACTGTAACAGGGACAAAAGAGGCACCAATATAAGATTAGTTACTGTCTAGCAGTCACGTTTTGCCTAATTTATTGTCAGATTTCAAAATCTTAATATCCTAATATCAAATCTCTTCACCCCAAACCAATTTTTTGACAGTAAAATTTGATATGCATTATATTTAGATTTTCATTTAAATGTTCTAAGTCATATTATAATGAACATAGATCTCAGCAGTCCAGATTGTACATCAAAAGTGTTGATCAGGGTGCGTCTGTTCTAACCTTTCCCCCGAGAGTCTCCACGGTGGCTTTGCCTCCTTCTCTCTTCACAAGCTTCCCCTTGAGGTACATCTCTGCTGGCTCGGTCACAAAGTATGCAGTCTTAGCATCAAAGGGAGTGTTTTGAGCCTCAAGTCTCTCTTTTTCCGGCTTCCGGAGGTAAACGGACGCCGGGCCAAAACACTGCATCTCAGGGTCGACACTCATGATGACCCTCTAACTGCAAGAGAGTAACAAGACAATATAGTCAGTTTAAATGCCAGGGAAGTAGATGGATGTAGATACTTCTACTGTCTATTATACTAGAGTCAGATTAATACTCTGTTTTTTTAAGATTGGTAATTACATATTAGGATTTAGCAAGTACTAAACAAGATTGTGGCGTTGATAGAGGACCAGCTTAATATATATATTGCCTATATAGTGCAAATTCAACATCTCTTATATATGTCATTATCTCATCTTAAATATTTATTTACTTTGGATGACCACAGGTGAGCAGCAGGGGGTTCGTCTGTCGGACTTCAATGCAGACTTCTAAAAAAAAGAGTAAAGATGTAAGGTTCAGAAAAGGTCACTTCTTAGCATTACCTCAATCATATTTAACTTTTTAAACAAATTGAATGCAAATATATGAATCAAACTTTACAAACTGTCTGCAGTCATGTAAATGTTTATCTTATTTAAAAATAATAATACATAGCATTAAAATGATCATATCTTGTATTGGAGTAATTTCATGTCTAAATGAGTCTGAGCCACAAAGAAACGTACCTTTGCTCGGTGCCTGTCCTTGGTGGATGTTCGCTGTGGCTTTTATATAGTGTGATGGGAGCCTATCACATGTGTATCGCTGTATTTGGTCATGTCTTCTGGCACAATGCGTGTGCAGTTCTTGCCTCTAGCTGTCACATTACACGGTTCAGAGGATGTCTTCCGTGCTCGGTCATTGTTGGACTTTAAGTGTGTTGAGAGTTGTGGTTTATGAAATATGATCCATAGTCCTGTGATTAATGGCAAACAATTAGGTTGTTCTGTTGGATTTAGGAATAAATGTTGTCCTACAGTGTGAATATTGAAGCAATATGTTAAGATGTTTCTTCATTTTTGACCCACTTATTATGACATTTATTAATTAGGTTTAATATAGCATGCAAATGTGAAGTTGGTTCTGCTTGTGGAAACTACTGTGTATGGGTACAGATGTGAAGTTGGTGAAGTCTTTGGCCAAGGTCACTTCAGTGGTTACAGACAGTCCAAAGATGTGACTAATGCATCTGTTTAATGTCTCCTGGCACAACAGTAGCACCCTGCCATGCTTCGGAGAAGCTTTAAAAAGTCACTGATATACTGTTTCAGAGTCCTTACAAGTCAGAAATTATTAAAAAACAAAATGAGTGCCAGTGAGCTTTAAAGAAAAGGAAAGGCTTACCGAGGGATTCTTTCTCCCAGCACTGCCAACAGCTGTTCTTATTCTTGCTCTTAAGGGATAAACAAGAGAGACTGAGACAGTCCCTGAATGTAGAGCAGCTGAGTGATGGATTCCACTTTGACTTCCTTTGTTTTACACCTCAACACAAGGGATTGTGTGTTCATCTCATAGGTCATAATGTTTAGGGTGTTCATTTCTTTGTAGTTTTGTTTATTGAAAATCTGTAGTTTGTGTTGAGGTATAGAAGATGCTCTCATCAATGGCAAGTGCGTTCATGGTTTTTGCCAAGAACCTGGCACACAAAAGGGTGAGTAGACAGTCACTCGGCACTGTTTCCAACGTGAAAGAGTATCTACTTACGGCAGGGATTAAGAAGAAGAAATTCTGAAGTGCTTACCCACAAGATATAATGAGGCACTGTCTTCCACAAACATGTGTTACACGATACCTGCTCTGAAATCTTCTGTCTTATTAGGGCAAAATTCAAATATAGCACCAGGCTTGTGTTTATGCTCAGGCCAAGTGCTCAAGGGGCTTATTGTGTTTTTATAGTCTTTGATCTCCGTCTGTCAGTTTCTTCATTTATCAGGCAGCAACAACTGGGCTCGGGGTAACAAACCAAGGTGAGTGTTGAGTAACATTCCAGTTTACAAGCTGGTCACATAGAGCATGGATATACATTTACAGTAACGATACCATCCATGTCTAATAGTGTGAGTACAAAGATTTTTTTTACTGCATTTGTAATTATGATTCTGCATTGTTATATCATAATTGCAATTCTATAGATTGCGTTTGACATTATGTTGTGGTATGTTAGCCAGGCAGACTATTTGGTTTGGTACTTTATTTTAAAACAGTAAAGTACATTTTTGGCACCCAGGTCTGTGTTGGTTTGTTAAAAACAAACATGTCTATGTCGAGCTCGCTAACAGATCTTGCAGCCATAGCCTAGAGGTCCGCGACCATCTCAAGAGTGATTTTTCTTTAAAAGAAAATCTGTATAAAGGCTGCTTCGGTGTCATTCATGATTCATGATGTACATTGTAATATTATCTTGCAATCTTTCAGTGAGGTTCACTTTAAGCTGAGCTAAAATAACACGCCAGGAAACGGCGACTGTGGTTTTGGAGAAAACATTTTGTTTATGACAACGTTTAATGTTCGTTGGTTAAAATTAGGTCTCAGTGTTGGATTTTTAAACCTGTTTACTTAAGCACGTTACTGTAGAGCTTCTGGGATTAGTGTGAGAAGGTGAGACGTGGAAGATGACTCCAAAGATTTCTTATTCACATTTTATGTATGTAGATGAAATTTGGCATCATCATGCTGCTAAGCAAATTATGATTTACATTTTCCTGGGAAGCATTTCATTGGCCTATATGTGTGATGAAAAATTAACAGCTGATAAACAGACCTTTGCGCTGGAGCAACTTGTTTATGACCTCATTGAGAGCGCTTGCTCTGGGTTATGTCAGTTCCTTTGTTGGTGCTCATGACTGTCACAAGGATATGTGTGTAATAATGTTTGTGGTGGGGGTCACTGACATCTTATAAACACCAGAGGGAGCCTCAAGTTGCAAAGGTGCCAACACGCTGCTCATATTACCAGCTTCTCTATCACCATCCTCTGGTGCCTTCACACTACACCAAGTCATCAAGTCATCATAACTGCATTAAGGAGTGAAATTAGTATTCTAACATGTTGTTATTGGTATAAGATTGTAAATATCCATTTAGAAGTATAAATTAACTCTGGGTTATCTTTAGTTTGTGTCTACTCCAGGTCACAAAGGCCTGTTCAAATCTCTCCCACCATGCATTTGGACTGAAGGAAGAGAAACACCCTGACTGCTTCACAGCCTTTTTAAATGATGGTATGACACATTAACACATATCTCTCCAGATACAGTTTATATCACAGATTGTGATTCCTGTACACAACCCTGGTCCCAGAACAGTTGGAGTGATGTGTAAAATGTAAATAAAACCAGAATGCATCAGATTCACAATTCAGAGTTTATATCTACAAATAAACATAAAATGTAATGTTTGTACAGTTTTAATTTGATTAGATTGCACAACCAATGCAAACAACAAGCGCATTTACAGATTAATTGCCAGTTTGTGAAATGTTTTTTTTAATTTTGGGGATATGGGATGGCACATTTAGAAATGGGCAAAGATGCAAAGTGAAGAGAAGAACTGGGAAAGCCATCAGAGAACACCACAGAAATGCCCAGAATGATCAAACATCAATATATGAATGAATGAATATATATCACCAAGTACAAGATGAAACAATGTGAAAAATAGTTTTGAACATAACATGATATTTTAGACTGAATAACCATCATCTGACTAAGTTCATGTGATATCCCTATTATTTACGATGGGCATGTGGAACATTTAGTGGTCAGTTAAATTAAGTTTTACATTTTATTGAAATGTATTTAAAAATACTATATATTTAAACTAGTATCTGGTATCTTATAGTCCCTTATGGACAGAACAGAAAGAGTGTATGTGTAGAAAAATCCTGTGTTGAAATAACTGAATCTGAATTGCCTTTAACAGATATACACATTAACTCTGCAGTTAACTCAGTTAACATCCAGCATCCAAAATTCTGCAGCGCTAATTCATTGAATTGTTAGGTAAAAAGCAAATTTCTTAACGATTATAATGGCTGACGGCTGTCAGTGATATCCCTATACAGCACCTACTTTGATATTTCAGTTGATGCAAAATGAATTTTACTCTCAGGACAGATCTGGGAGTTTTAGCATCACACAATAACAAAAACACATATGCAAAACATATATGCAAAACATTTCTATACACTCGGCCATCACGCAACAAAACATCTTGTCTGTTATTGGAGTTTTAAACTTCACAGGTATCCCTTTCAACATTTTAAGTAATATACAACAGACAATACCACAAGTACATTTCATTTCACAGGTGCTAACAACAACATTTAAGGAATTTAACTTACTTGAAGTCGCTGCTTTCAGTATTTTAAAAGCAATTCAGAATGTGTCCATTTCTCTTTCAAGTCAAGGAAACAGCAAAGAGAAGCATCACTCTCCCCTTTCCTCACTCCCATTCTACACTTAGTAATATGAATTTCTTTGTTAACGCAACAGTAAATGGTAACACACACACATAAACACACACAAACTCATGCATGCTCATATAAACAAAATTTTCAGTGTGCTGAGTAACACCTGTACAGAGATGTCTTATTTATTACACACGAGGGAATATTGGCTGCTAAGGCACTTAAAAATGTCTGGGCCACCCTGAAGACGAGACAGTGTTTACTTTAAGCCAACAGGTGGTCTCTAATGTGAACAAGTTAATCTGTTTTCATTTAGGCAAATATTTGCAGTTAAATATTGATTCTGTCTTTATATATACATTTAAATTAATAATGTAAATGAAACAGAATGCTTATAAATGCACAAATTCAGAAAAAACAGCATATTTCGTAGTAAACCTATAGCTTTTGTAGGTAATTCTTCACTTAGAGAAGCTGCCCTGTCATACATGTCTTACAATGTGCATGTGAGCTGCTAAGTTTTTTTTTTTTTAATGTGTTTGCTATTTAGAGACCTTTTTAATAGTGCCTTTAAAGTACTGGCTTACACAACACAATAAAGACCACCTCATACAATCTTTGTTTTCCAAGATTGTATTTTTGTTCAAAGCACATTAGCTTATACAACCATTATAACCATCATGTAACCTGGCAACCAACCTGCTGCAGATACTCAACAAACCCACATGCTTTTATTTTTCTTTCTAAACTATATTAACCATAAATGACCCAGTATACCTCATCAGCTTGTTGGGTTGGCACATTTAATCAGATATTTTCAGCACAAGCATCTCTAGCATCAGAGGCCCCTGCAGGAACCAAACAATAAGCAATGCTGGCATCATGCGCTCATCCAACACAACAAACTTCCATTGATAATTACTTACCATAGTACAGAACCAAACTGAACCTACTAAATTGACCTTGAAGAGTTTATAACCTAGTCAGAATACTAATAGTCTGAAGCAAAAATAAGGCGCTTCACTGCCTGGAATTTTTTTCTGAGGTGCTTAGTAACAGGATGCTGAAACACATCTGACATGTAATTAACAGAGGCGTTCAATGAATTCGTCAACAATTGCAATAGTAAGAGCCTGGGTATTTGTGAGCTGGAGGCTATATTTGCTTTAAGTCCTAATAAGACTGGAAAGAAAGGCCAGACATATTGAATATCACCTTTTATTGCAACTTAATCGCACCTCAAGAGAATACTTTCCCAGTGTCCCAGGTGTCATCTTTCTTTGGAGAGAAAGCACAAAAGTATAATGGACCATAATGGGATCTTAAAATAGCCTCATCTGAACACTTGGCCCGATCCTCGAGAGATGTTTGAAACAATGTCACTGCCAAAGGTTCATTTGATGGTTTAACAAATTTTTGTGCATGCAGATGGAGAAAATAATCCTGTAATAAGACTTTCTGGCCCACATTCACAAAGATTTTGAGTTACAAATGTATTTATTTATAAAATAAGGTAATAAAAAATACAGTATATATCAGTTATTTCTCAAAGTTAAACCACTTAATGCATCATATTGAGATGTTAAAATGCATCGTCATAACCAAGAACATGGCAGTAATTTGTGTTTTTTTCTGGGGTTTCATTTAATGTTAATGTTTTCCTATCATACAGGATACGGTGACACCAGTTCTGATGATGGATTGGAGAACACCATCTGATATCCTTCTCAAAACAAGCGCTGTGACCTAAACAGGAGGGCTGCTCCTGCATGGTGTCCAGAGATTTCAGTATAAAAGAAGCACCTCCAGGCTCCGCAGAAGTGTTGGACTGACAGACTGCCAACAAAGGTGAGTCCTCGAGCACACTGCATGCAGTGGTCACTACTTTTTATTAATTAGTTGTTTGAGAGTGGCTGTTTCAACTTTAGCGCATCAGTTTCTTTTTCTAATTTAACTTTTTTTTCAGTATCCACATAACAACTGCATCACTTGGCATCAAAACAGGTAAACGTTGTCTTAACTGTAAAAAATAATTGTATTGGATCTAATTTGTCATAAATCTAAATTTTGTTATTTCTTTTATACTTTAATCATTTTTTAGAAAGGGGCCATGAGTACGGACGCGGAAATGGAGTGTTTTGGCCCGGCGGCCCTCTACCTCCGGAAATCTGAAAGGGAGCGAATAGAGGCTCAGAACACTCCCTTTGATGCCAAAACAGCTTATTACGTGTCGGAACCCGCTGAGATGTATTTGAAGGGGAAACTAGTGAAAAAGGAGGGAGGCAAAGCCACCGTGGAAGTTCAGGGTGGGAAGGTATGTAGACATCTATTGTCGTACAATACAGTAGACACTAGTAAAGGTAATGGCTCCGTGGCTTTTAATTTCATCTAACTATTCACTGTTTTGTCACAGTCAATCACTGTAAAGGACGATGAAGTCTTCCCCATGAACCCTCCAAAGTATGATAAGATTGAGGACATGGCCATGATGACCCACCTCAGTGAACCCTCTGTGCTGTATAACCTCAAAGAGCGTTATGCAGCATGGATGATCTACGTGAGTTCCACCTCATCGTCTCAGCAGCAGATGAAGCAACGACTACACAAAGACACACGTCGGTTAAAATCCCTTTCTGTCTCCACAGACCTACTCAGGGCTGTTCTGCGTCACTGTGAACCCCTACAAGTGGCTCCCAGTGTACGATTCAGCGGTTGTAGCAGCATACAGAGGCAAGAAGAGGATTGAGGCTCCACCCCACATCTTCTCCATCTCTGATAACGCCTATCAGTTCATGCTCCAAGGTATCAATCTGTTTTTAGGGTACAGTTTGTAGTTAGGCACTCTAATAGCTGTAATATGATAGTATTTTAGATAAATGTGCAATAACACGGTGTGTGTGTTCATTCACTCATCAGACCGTGAGAACCAGTCAATCCTGATTACGTAAGTCAATACTAAAGCTAATTTGTATTTTAACTCAGAGTGATTTTATCTCTACTGATTAATGTCTTATTTCCACCAACATGTGTGTCATATACTTTTCTGCATTCTAGCGGAGAATCTGGTGCAGGAAAGACCGTCAACACCAAGCGTGTCATCCAGTACTTTGCGACAATCGCAGCGGCTGGTGGAAAGAAGGACTCGCAGGCTGCTGGGAAAATGCAGGTGAATAATGTGATATACTGTATGTATTATTATATATGTATGCAAGAGTCACTACAAACACATGTCTTGTAACATTGTTTTAAGGGGTCGCTGGAAGATCAAATCATTGCAGCCAATCCCCTGCTGGAGGCTTATGGTAATGCAAAAACCGTGAGGAATGACAACTCATCCCGCTTTGTAAGTTTTGGTTCACAA
>CAFUXE010002943.1:0-32779 GCA_903364295.1 Serranus cabrilla | reverse complement strand
ACTACATCATTTAGGGCAGTTTTAAAACATCTAGAAAATTCTAATTTGTAAAAATAGCATAGGATTTTTTTCAGACCACTTGAGTGTAAAGAACTCCAATAGGATTCAAATCTAACAACTACCAAGTATGATGCACATGTTCTTGCAGAGTGAGTGTTAACTGCATTCTTTTGTAGGGTAAATTCATCAGAATCCATTTCGGAACAACTGGGAAGTTGGCCTCAGCAGACATTGAAACATGTAAGGCTGGAAATGATGAAGCAGATTCCTCAGTTTGCTTTACATGTCGTTGATCTAAGTGGTGTCTGACTGTCTGTCCAACAGATCTGCTGGAGAAGTCTCGAGTGACGTTCCAGCTGTCTGCAGAGAGGAGCTACCACATCTTCTATCAGCTCGCAACAGGACACAAACCGGAGCTGATAGGTGAGACATTTAGCCATATTTCATTCGATAGAATACATTTATGCATCAGTCTGTGTCATTAAATACTATGAATGTTTTTCAGATGCTCTCCTCATCAGCACCAACCCTTATGATTTCCCCATGATCAGTCATGGTGAAATCACTGTCAAGAGTATCAATGACGTTGAAGAATTCATGGCCACTGATGTGAGTACGGACACAGCTGCAGTCCCTCCTTTAAAGTAGGAATGCCACGAGAACCAATACTTCCATTAAAAGTCGATGCCTAAATTCTGCATTGGATGACACAAGCTTCACGTGCTGCATCATGGAGGAAGTGCAGGCATTTCCCTTTAATCCTGACTAAACACTACGTCTGGATTTTCACCTGCGTGCACATTTTTTTAAGCCTAACATTGTTTAAACAGAGCGGCTACTATTGGTGGAAAGAGCAACACTGATTGCTGAAATGCCACTGCACCTTTCTCTTCTCTGCACCACGCATGTGTGTGTTGAACCCTACAGATGTAACTCAGGTTCTGGATGATCTCAAGAGTACATTGTTATTATATTCTGGATTTCAAAATGAACCAGTTAAACCTTTGACTGTGAGAAAGATACTTTACTAAAAGACCAAATTACTGGAAATAACTTAGTAGATACATGTCACAATGAATCTGTGTTTTTGATGATTCATTCTGCAGACTGCCATCGACATCCTGGGCTTCAATGCTGAAGAGAAGATAAGCATTTACAAGCTGACTGGAGCTGTGATGCATCACGGAAACATGAAGTTCAAGCAGAAGCAGCGTGAAGAGCAGGCTGAGCCTGATGGCACTGAGGGTAAATGCTGGAGAAACACAATTCCTTCGGATTCCCATGGAGGTTCTGGAGGGTTTGACTGATGAAAACAGTGTCTCGGCTACCCTACAAGTAGCTTGTCGTCATAGTGACTTCTTTCCAAATAAAGAGCACAGGATAAATGGGTGGATTTTGTAAAAATACTTTTTCTGTTTCTGTTATCAGAGGCTGATAAAATCGCCTACCTTATGGGCCTGAACTCTGCTGACATGCTCAAGGCTTTATGTTACCCAAGAGTCAAGGTCGGCAATGAAATGGTGGTTAAAGGACAAACAGTGCCACAGGTAATATACATAAAAATATTAGTTTATGATCATTCATGTATCATTTAATATGAAAGTATTAGTCATATAACCAGAACTTCAACTCTTTTCATTTTTAGGTGCATAATTCCGTCATGGCTCTCTCTAAGTCCGTCTATGAGAAAATGTTCTTGTGGATGGTCGTCAGAATCAATGAGATGTTGGATACTAAGCAGCCCAGAAACTTTTTCATCGGTGTCTTAGACATTGCAGGGTTTGAAATCTTTGATGTAAGTAAACAACACATTGCAGTTATTACGTTTTGCAGAATGAACCAACACAATTGAAATTTGACGTTGTATCTTCTTTCCCAACTAAAGTTCAACAGCTTGGAGCAGCTGTGCATCAACTTCACCAATGAAAAACTGCAACAGTTTTTCAACCACCACATGTTTGTCCTGGAGCAAGAAGAGTACAAAAAAGAGGGAATTGAATGGGAGTTCATTGATTTTGGTATGGACTTGGCTGCCTGCATTGAGCTGATTGAGAAGGTGAGCCACGTGCTCTATATTCACAAACATCACAAATCTGATGGTGTCAAAGTGTTTGTTTTAAATAATCTTTTCATCGTGACAGCCAATGGGCATCTTCTCCATCCTTGAAGAGGAGTGCATGTTCCCCAAGGCAACAGACATGACCTTCAAGAACAAGCTGTACGACCAGCATCTTGGTAAAAGTGCTCCCTTCCAGAAACCCAAACCTGCCAAAGGCAAAGCTGAGGCCCATTTCTCCCTGATGCACTATGCCGGCACTGTGGATTACAATGTTACTGGCTGGCTTGATAAGAATAAGGACCCCTTGAACGACTCAGTTGTTCAGCTCTACCAGAAGTCTTCAGTCAAACTGTTGGGTCACCTCTATGTGTCACACGGTGGAGCGGAAGGTAGTTTAATAATAATATAAAAAGTATATTCAGCATCATCAGTACCATTATACATGAAATGATTAATGATAATTTTATACCTAATTGTGCATGCTAAATGAAAATAAAACTTTTTACAGAGGGTAAAGGTGGAAAGAAGGCTGGCAAGAAAAAGGGTGGCTCCTTCCAGACAGTATCAGCTCTCTTCAGGGTAATTTTATTTTCACCAATACGTTTTTCAGTCACTTGTAAATAATTAAATGATTGACTGTCCACTGTGCATGGAGTTTATTTGTAATCGAAGATCCTAACAGTAAGCTACACACAAGAAGCATGCATGTAGTTTACCACTGATTTTGTAGATAGATATCTTCAAACCGGTTTTGTTATCTGAATGCTGCAGATAAAGGTGGTGCATTGATTGACTTGGCTGATACAACAAACAGTAACAATATTTATTGACAAAAAAACATTTTACATGATTTAAGAAGAACCACAAAACGTTCAGCTTCCAATCCCGACAAACTTGTGTCATCCTTTTTGAAGGAAAATATAAATTATTGTTTTGTTCATCCACAGGAAAACTTGGGCAAGCTGATGACCAACTTGAGAAGCACTCACCCGCACTTTGTGCGCTGTTTGATTCCCAATGAATCAAAAACACCGGGTAAGTCCCAAAAAACTCCTGTCTATGTCTGATAGGAGTCTTATATTGAGAGAGGGGATGTTTTCATGAACCTTCCCTGATATCAGATGGAATTCTCAACTCATTTCTCCGTTTATATCTTCACTGAGACATTCCATCAACTTCAAATATTTTCTTTTGGTAGGAGAATTATAATGAATTTTAAGTTGATTATAAACCCTAACCTCTAATTTGTTAACTGTATGGTTAGTCTCACTCATAGCTGCTGTTTTAAATCAGGTCTCATGGAGAACTTCCTGGTCATCCACCAGCTGAGGTGTAACGGTGTGCTGGAAGGTATCAGGATCTGCAGGAAAGGTTTCCCCAGCAGAATCCTCTACGGTGACTTCAAGCAGAGGTACAGCAGCTATTACTGCACCTGTCAGTCCATATTTGTTGATTCCTTTTCTGTTGATGATCTGATTTAAGTTAATCCTTTCAGATACAAAGTATTGAATGCGAGTGTCATCCCTGAGGGACAGTTCATCGACAACAAGAAGGCCTCAGAGAAACTGCTGGAATCCATAAGTGTGGAAAAATCACAGTACAGATTCGGCCATACCAAGGTAAATAAATAGATAGTTCATCACTGAGGAAAATCATTGTGTATCTTGAAAAATGTTTTGGTTAAATCAATGTTATTGCATCTCTCATCAGGTATTCTTCAAGGCTGGACTGCTGGGTACACTTGAGGAGATGAGAGATGAGAAACTGGTTGAGCTGGTCACAATGACTCAGGCGCTCTGCAGAGGTTACGTCATGAGGAGGGAGTTTGTCAAAATGATGGCGAGAAGGTGGGCTTAATATTTTGTGAGCTACGGCACTTCAACAAAACACAACACCATTGAAATAGATATTATAAAATATTTGTTATAGGTGTGCGATGCCACAGTATTTTACATACTTTTTGTTTTGCTTATAACTTAAATAGCAGCAAATGAAATACTTACAGATGATTGTGAGTAGACTTTTTTTTGTTGTGCAAGTAAAATGTTTAAACAGCCTTTGTACTTCAAGTGTCTGCAATTGTGAGTCACTGGACCTGCTGTTGTAGAGTCTGAGCTAGTGTGTGAAGATGGGGTTGCTTCAAAGTGGTCGCTCCTAGTTAATATTTAATTCAGTTCAGTATATATCTGACATTCTAATAAGATCCAGGGAGACAGAGGAGTCTGCTTCTCTCATTCTGCAGACTATAGGAATGAATGACATACCTTTTTGATTTTATCTTCTACTAAAATATTTCAAATGATTGAATTTGAGGCTTTATTTAAACCTAATACTCAAGAATAAGTCATGCAGAAGAAATAGTTAGACTAGATGGAAGAGATGCTGCAAACCAGCTTATGATGCAAAGAGAGCTTTCTACATGTGTGCTGTATCCTCTTTATTTCATTTACCTCTTTATCGTTAATACCATTAGATTGAGCCTTTCTTACTACTGTAAATCTCAGTTGTCAGTACTGAACTTCAGTTTGCGATCAGCGAGACCAAATGATCATTTTCCTGCTCTGGAGGAACAGACAATAATACAAAACAGTTTGATCTAAGTGTTAAATATATGTTTGCATTCTTTACCACTGGAGAACAATAATAATTGTAAAAAAATTTTTCTGTGTCTTGTGTCACCAGGGAGGCCATTTACTCCATCCAGTACAACATCCGCTCATTCATGAATGTCAAAACGTGGCCGTGGATGAAGCTGTACTTCAGAATAAAGCCTCTGCTGAAGAGTGCAGAGACTGAAAAAGAGATGGCCCAAATGAAAGAGGACTTTGAAAAGATGAAAGAAGATCTAGCAAAGGCTCTGGCTAAGAAGAAAGAACTGGAGGAGAAGATGGTTTCTCTCCTACAGGAGAAGAATGACTTGCAGCTACAAATTCAGTCCGTACGTCAAAAAGAAAAAAAGGGGAATTTCTTTTTATGTGAGATTCTGGTTTTAAAGTTTAGTAAATAACATTTTAATTGGATGTCATATCAAATCTAGGAAGCTGAAACCCTCAGTGATGCAGAGGAAAGGTGTGAGGGGCTCATTAAAGCAAAAATCCAGCTTGAAGCCAAAGTCAAAGAGACGGCTGAGAGACTGGAGGATGAGGAGGAAATGAATGCTGAGCTGACGGCAAAGAAGAGGAAGCTGGAGGACGAGTGCTCTGAGCTGAAGAAAGACATCGATGACTTGGAGCTCACCCTGGCCAAAGTGGAAAAGGAGAAACATGCCACCGAGAACAAGGTTTGTGCATCTTCCACACGCCCTTAAAGTAAGCTATTTGCATTATACTAACACCCTATGAATTAACTTTACAATATTGTGAATATAGGTTAAAAACCTTGTTGAGGAAATGTCATCTCAAGATGAGATCATCGCCAAGTTGACCAAAGAGAAGAAAGCCCTCCAAGAGGCCCATCAACAGACCCTTGATGATCTGCAGGCAGAGGAAGACAAAGTCAACACTCTGACCAAGGCCAAGACCAAGCTGGAGCAGCAAGTGGATGACGTATGTATATAATAGTACCAAACAGTGATTTCAGTCCCCTTGAAAGTAAAAAAAATATATTGCATAATTTTTCTTCTTGGTTAAAACAGCTTGAAGGTTCCCTGGAGCAAGAGAAGAAGCTCCGAATGGACCTTGAGCGATCAAAGAGAAAGCTTGAAGGGGATCTCAAACTGGCCCATGAAACCATCATGGATCTGGAGAATGACAAGCAGCAGTCTGATGAGAAATTAAAGAAGTATGTAATAATGTTAACTTAATGTATAACAATTTCTAAAATATCTGCGGACCTAAAACAAATACTTTTGCTAACTCAGGAGGGACTTTGAGATGAGTCAGCTTCTTGGCAAGATAGAAGATGAACAGTCAATTAGTATTCAACTTCACAAGAAGATCAAGGAACTGCAGGTAATGCGTAAATGTGTGTTTGGTTTGTGATTGTTGCTGTCTCACATGGGGTCATGTTTACCATGTAAATGCGATGAGTTCACGTGAATTCCACTGTTATGGTAACAGGCAAGCAAAGTTCATTTCTTGCTGTATAGGAACCTAATATAATGTAATTTTGGTCTTTTTCTCCATAATTTTATGTTAGTTGAGATAAATGTTGATTGTTCCAGCAAGTAAAACCAGATTTTAAATAAGGCTTGGAATAAAGGCCATTTGAACATGACTGTATTTGTTGTTGTTTTCTTACGACAGGCTCGTATTGAGGAGCTGGAGGAGGAGATTGAGGCTGAGCGAGCTGCTCGAGCCAAGGTGGAGAAGCAGAGGTCTGATCTCTCCAGGGAACTTGAGGAGATCAGCGAGAGGCTGGAAGAAGCTGGCGGAGCCACATCTGTTCAGATTGAGATGAACAAGAAGCGCGAGGCCGAGTTCCAGAAGCTGCGTCGAGATCTGGAAGAGTCCACCCTGCAGCACGAGGCCACCGCTGCGGCTCTCCGCAAGAAGCAGGCCGACAGTGTGGCAGAGCTGGGAGAACAGATCGACAACCTCCAGAGGGTCAAGCAGAAGCTGGAGAAAGAGAAAAGTGAATACAAGATGGAGATCGACGACCTCAGCAGCAATATGGAGGCTGTCGCAAAATCAAAGGTAAAGTAAGAAAGAATCCTTGCAATTGGGTCAACAAAACCTACGTCTATTGCACTACTTTGGGTCAACACAATTTTTGTAAATTTTAGGGCAATCTGGAAAAAATGTGTCGCACTCTTGAGGATCAACTGAGTGAGATGAGGAGTAAAAATGAAGAGCATGTGCGACAGCTGAATGAAATGAATGTTCAAAGAGCAAGAATGATGACTGAAAATGGTGAGTGCAATGTCTGGAATGAGAAAAATAAAACTGTCTCAACACATAAGAAAACATTGCACTTGCACAAATCACTAACCAGACTAACTAACACATTTCCAATCAGGGGAATTCGGTCGCCAGTTGGAGGAAAAGGAGTCTCTTGTTTCACAGCTTACAAGAGGAAAACAGGCTTATATTCACCAAATTGAGGAGCTGAAAAGGCACCTCGATGAAGAAGTTAAGGTACTACAGCAGCATGTTTTATTGTCTAATGTAGCAAATAATGATCTTATGTACTTATTGCCTCAAATGTTTCTTGTCATTTTTAGGCCAAGAACGCCCTGGCTCACGCTGTGCAGTCGTCTCGTCATGACTGCGACCTGCTCAGAGAGCAGTACGAGGAGGAGCAGGAGGCCAAATCTGAGCTGCAGCGTGGAATGTCCAAGGCCAACAGCGAGGTCGCCCAGTGGAGAGCCAAATACGAGACTGATGCCATTCAGCGCACTGAGGAGCTGGAGGAGGCAAAGTAAATCATTACAATATTACTGTCTACGGCAGATTTAAGCTCTTCTACCATAGCACTCTAACTCTAACTTTATACCATGTTTCTCCAGGAAAAAGCTTGCCCAGCGTCTTCAGGATGCAGAGGAATCCATCGAGGCTGTGAATGCAAAATGTGCGTCTCTGGAAAAGACGAAACAGAGACTGCAGGGTGAAGTGGAGGACATGATGATTGATGTGGAGAGAGCTAATGCTCTGGCTGCTAGCCTGGATAAGAAGCAGAGGAACTTCGACAAGGTTCAATACATTTTCTTTTGTAATGCCCTGTTTCAACTGGTTAACCTGAGGTGATAGAAAACACTAATTTGTCTCTAACATCTTCAGGTTCTTGCAGAGTGGAAGCAGAAGTATGAGGAGAGCCAGGCAGAGCTGGAGGGATCTCTGAAAGAATCTCGTTCTCTCAGCACTGAGATGTTCAAAATGAAAAACTCCTATGAAGAAGCTCTGGACCACCTGGAGACCCTGAAGAGAGAGAACAAGAACCTGCAACGTAAGACCACAAATCCTGCATGTGCAAGTTAAATAGTTACTTGTTGTTGCTACTATAAACTTTAGTGACAAAGAATTGTTGTTTTGTTTTCTTAACAGAGGAAATCTCCGATTTGACTGAACATATCGCTGAATCAGGAAAGACCATTCATGAGCTGGAAAAGGGGAAGAAGTCGGCAGAGAACGAAAAAGTAGAAGTCCAGGCTGCCTTAGAGGAGGCAGAGGTATTTAAAAATGAGTTGTTATCAAAGATAAATAAGAGGAACTCTGGAGTTAAGAATCTTTTTAATCTTTTCCATCTTACATTTCATCTTGTAGGCTACCCTGGAGCATGAAGAATCTAAGATCATCCGCATTCAACTCGAACTAACCCAAGTCAAGGGTGAAATCGACAGGAAACTTGCAGAGAAGGACGAGGAGATCGAGCAGATCAAGAGGAACAGTCAGAGGGTGATCGAGTCCATGCAGACCACTTTGGATGCTGAGGTCAGGAGCAGGAATGATGCCCTGAGAGTCAAGAAGAAGATGGAGGGAGACCTCAATGAGATGGAGATTCAGCTGAGCCACGCCAACCGCCAGGCTGCTGAAGCCCAGAAACAGCTGAGAAACGTGCAGGGGCAGCTTAAGGTCAGGCATAAATGTGAAGCATGTATGTACTTACAAGAAATTCGGGTACATGGCTCAAACATAAGTTAAATTTGTATTATTATGATTTCAGGATGCTCAGCTGCACCTTGATGACGCTCTCAGAAGTGAGTCTGATATGAGGGAGCAGGTTGCCATGGTGGAGCGCAGGAACAACCTGATGCTGGCTGAGATCGAGGAGCTCAGAGCTGCACTGGAGCAAACGGAGAGAAGCCGCAAAGTGGCTGAACAGGAGCTGGTTGATGCCAGCGAGCGTGTGGGGCTACTGCACTCTCAGGTAATAATAAATTAAATCGAAACAATGATATGTGACAACTGAAAATAACTTCTAATTCCATTTAAACTCTTATTTGTTTAGAACACCAGCCTCATCAACACCAAGAAGAAGTTGGAGGCTGACTTTGTCCAAGTCCAAGGTGAAGTGGAAGATGCTGTCCAGGAAGCAAGAAATGCTGAAGAAAAGGCCAAGAAGGCCATCACTGATGTGAGTCCTGTTTTAATATTTTAACCTGTTCTCATTGTTTCATTTGAAACCCCTGCAGCACTTTGGGGCAGCTGGCTGGGTTTTAATAAGGTCAACTAAATTAAATTGATGACAAATCACAACTTATGTGATATATTTATTATTATTATATACATTTTTTGCAAACTACAGCTATACCATGCACTGCTGTTTGGTTATACAACGGTAATACTCAGTAAAATAGTTTCTGTTTAACTAAACTGTAACAATTACTTACTCAAAGACCTCAGGGAAGTGACATGCATAGAAAAAAAGGCAGGCATTTATTATCAGTCTTCATGGATTCTTCACTGTACTCTTTATCTGTATTGTTTTATATTTAGAGCTAATTTGGCATATGGATTAGACATTACTTTCCTTGATCATTCAGCTCATTGGTCTTTTTTAAATTTTTTATCATCCCTCCACATTCAGGCTGCCATGATGGCAGAAGAGCTGAAGAAGGAGCAGGACACCAGCTCTCACCTGGAGAGGATGAAGAAGAACCTGGAGGTGACAGTGAAGGACCTGCAGCACCGCCTGGATGAAGCTGAGAATCTGGCCATGAAGGGCGGCAAGAAGCAGCTCCAGAAACTGGAGGCTAGGGTGAGTTTACTAAAAAAGAAAATTACTTCTTTGTTCTTTAAATATAAAATGATACCCTGATTGTGGTTGAATGTAATCGAAAAGTTTCAGTTTCAATCCAAAGACAACGAACCTCTTACTGCTCCCAATGAGCAGGGGGCATGAAAGAATGAATGAATGAATGAATGAATGAATGAATGAATGAATGAATGAATGAATGTGTGACTGTTCACATGTGCTGCAAATTTGATGCATCCTTTTTTTAATTTACATTTTACAAAGCATCCAAAAATACAAATATGAACCTAGAAAGGTGCATAACATTTTCCCCTTTAAATGGCATCTCATAGTTACAAACTTACTGACCTAACAAGCTCATAAAAGACAAATCATCTTGCGTATCTGTTAAAACATATTCAGTCATGTCACTATAAAATCACTTGTTATCATTTAGGTCCGAGAGCTTGAGTCTGAGGTGGAGGCCGAGCAGAGACGTGGAGCTGAAGCTGTGAAAGGCGTCCGCAAATATGAACGCAGAGTGAAGGAACTGACCTACCAGGTACAGAAAAAAAACATTATCCTGCTTCTTTTCATATTATTTTTCTAACTCAGTTTATTCTGTGCTGCTGAAGACAAACTGGCTGTAGAATATGGTTTAAACCCCTAGAGGGCATGAATCCCCATCATAAGTCTGGCAGACATACTGACGTGATACAGGGTGGACCACAGCTAAAAATAATCGTTCTGCAGTTGCAGCTATAAATCCACGCAGTTATGTGTGTAAATTGGTATGACCACATGTGTGATATTTATAGATCTGCTTGACAGATTTTCACTGAGAAAAAAAATGGAGAGAGGAAGATGTACACTCAGTTCTCACAGGCAGCTTGATTGACAGCACCAAAGGAACCTCAACAGACATTGTAGAAGATGTAAATATGTAAATTTTGCTGCAGTCGTGCATTAATTAATATCTTCAGTGGTTGCAGCTGGTTTGGTTGCTCTTGTCATTCTTTCTGACATGGGTTCACTGTGAAAGATGTGTTTAGGAAAGTGATGTGAGCTCTCGAGTGTTTTTAAAGGCACTAAAACACGTTTGCATCATGGTATTAGCCGAGTGTCGGTCTAATACAGACTATACTGTATACCGCCTCTAGACTGAGGAGGACAAGAAGAATATCACCCGACTCCAGGATCTGGTGGACAAGCTGCAGCTGAAAGTCAAAGCCTACAAGAGGCAGTCCGAGGAGGCTGTGAGTGTGAAATATTTCATACATGCAACACAAATAGGCGTCACACAACAAACACCTTTCTCGACACTGTAGGACTGACAGCATCATGTAGATTTAATAACTTTGTGGTTTTTCGATTGCTCAAGATGTCTTTAATTTTCCAGGAGGAGCAGGCCAACACTCACCTGTCCAGGTACAGGAAGGTGCAGCATGAGATGGAAGAGGCTGAGGAACGCGCTGACATCGCTGAGTCTCAGGTCAACAAGCTGAGAGCAAAGAGCCGTGAGATCGTCAGGGTACATTTATTTTTGTTTTCCATCAATCAGCACTACATTCTAATGATATTTACACAAGGGAATTCTGTATCTTAACCTCTTGACAGTATTTAACCACTAACTTCTTACTGTCTCTTTTGTATTTGATTAAAGGGAAAGGATGCTGAAGAATGAGCATCAGGACAAGACGCAGGACAAGAATTCATAAAATATGACATTTTTGTCTGATGTGTCAAGTGTGCAACAAGAAATAAACTACAAGCAACCGAATGCCCTCTTTGTGTCTTTAATCTGTAGGTTTCGCTTAAAAATGATGTATGAAAATATCTATACAAAACCTTTCAAACACCTAAAGAGCACAGATGATTGACACAAATCTGGCATTATCTCAACTTTGGGGATTTATCGAGAACGCCTATCGATTATTTAGAATAAACTGCAGAGTGTAATCACACAAAAACTTTTCTATAGTTTTAAAAAAGATAAATGCAATCAGGTGTCAGAAATGAGACAAATTATAAAACAAAAGGAGAACAAAAACCTTATTCCAGTTGTAGAACTGGACACTGAGTGAAATCTGAGCTGCAGCAGCTCATGTAACTTCATCATGCACGATAACACGGTTGTCAACTGTCGCACGTTATCATGTAAAAGTGCTCCAGGTTACGATAACTGCAAATGTTTGCCTCATGGCGATAATGTTACTGACAGCCTGGTGACCTTAGAGTGTTTTTTATGTGCTTCAAACACATGCTGCACCCTGTCAAGTCCTGATGAAAATAGACCTATTAGTGAACTGCAGCACACAGTGATGCCTCCGCTTCGATAACTACACTGTAGGCTGATTGTTATTATTATGTTGTAAATCAATTTATTAGTGATTGATCATTCAAGAATGCAGATGAAAGAAAATATAAAGGAATAAAGTACTTTGAATATAATACGATTACATTCTTGAGCATTATTTTGACTTAAAAACATGGTGTTACATCACAAGAAAAATACTACTATAGTTCAGGTGTGATGAAGTCATACTAATAATAAAATAAGTTAAAAGGAAAGATAATAATTGAAGGATTGTTTTTCTTACAGTAGGTGTCTAAGGTTTGAACGGATTTGGCCATGTCTTTAAATGTACCTTAGTCATCCTCACTTAACTTCTCAAATCTTTATAAATGGTTTTAGGAAGAGTGTACTGCAGCAAAAGAGGACAGAAGGGGTAAATTAATCAGAATTAAATTGTTGGGAAATAATAAACAAGTTACATTTATATCTGTTTATTTTGTTGCATTGGGAGCAAATCTGCTCTCTGCAGTGAGCAAGAGTTCTTTTCCTAAAGAAGAGCAACAAACAGCGCTGACGGCTTTTCTGAATGGAAACGTTTTGCTGCTTTGACTTTGGCAGCCCGTGATAGACTTCATTCAATCACCTGCCAAGTTTTCCAAACATTTTCCAAAGACGCCCCCTCCTTGGTTCTGTGTAACATCTGGCATGCCAGGTTAAACCAAACTGCGACCACTATGTTTAGGTATGAGGACGTGCTGATCTCCTGCCACCTGTAGGAGGCTAATTTAAGAAACACTCCTGTGGTTCATATCAAAGGGTGACATCAGCGGTCGTATGGGTTAAAGGACTTGCCGGCTTATCTGCTGTGTATTGTGCATTATTATTCCCATACTGTATTTGTATTCCTCATTTTATTATTACTTTTATTTAAGACCTAACACCGGTTGGACGCTGACTATGCGCTCTTTATTTATTAGTAATCCTTTAATATTGTTTATTCACCTGGTGTCAGTGTAAACAGTCAGTGTTGCAGAAAGCTGCAGAAAACAGTAAGATTTGACACGCAATTAATAAACAAAACAGGTCACAAGACTATAGTTTGATATTAGCTTCAGTCATTTGTTATATGTGAGACGTGGACCTCCAAGGAAGTGAAGTGTTTTATATCAAAGGTTGTTCCACAATAAGACTCGAGGTCGTGACAAATGGCTGAGCCCTGAGAGCATTGCTGAGGAGACAGCTATATTTGTATTTCTACCAAATAAGAACACCCGGGGGCAAAAGAGATCGAGTTTCACATTTTTATTGAATATACAAGCCTGTTTGGTGGGGTGTGAAGTCCTCAGTATTTAGCTCATAACGCCCTCTCTCCATCTTTGCCGGTTCAGTGTCATCTTTCAACAAGGAAAGAATGCAAACTACTACACATCATATAACATGATCCCCTTCTTGCCGCGTATGGGGAACAAACACTTGTCTTAAGGGAAGGTCAGGCGACAAGCCTGGCCTTGTCTTCAGTTCATCTGTCAGGACACACGGCACAACAAGACCATTTAAAGAAAGGGTTTATAAATACATCGGTGCCCTCGAGACAACACAAGTGCCTGTGTAAAACCTGGAGACACAAATCTAATCACCTGTTCCCTGAAGTTTCAACATTGGACAATAGAGCTGTAGTTGACATTAATAAAAATGTACTGAGTAATAAACCACGGTATGGACCACGGTATGGAGCATGACACGAAGGACTTCTAAAGCCATCGCTCGAGTCACAAGAATAGGCAGCTCAGTGGGGTCAAAACCGTTACTCAGGTCTGAGACTGACAGTTGAGTTGTCAACAGCAAACCTTGAAACCTTTGACTTTCAGCAGCACAGAGGGGAGGCGAGACAATCAACGGGTGAAAGTGACACAAAGATATTAGATACAACATTTAAAAATGTTCCGATGTATCAGGATAAAGTCAAAATAATGTGTTAAAATAAGATACCTTAATAAAATCAACATTTGTGTTGTTTATGTAAGTGAGCTGTAATAATAAGGAAACCGGAAACATGATCAAAATGTAAGAATTGAAAAGTGACAAACTGAGGTGACTAAATTATGTCGTTGTTCCTCATTTATGCTACTAGATTATGAATTAGGTTGATCATTGTTTGTTAAGAGTAATTTCAAGTTAATGTACACAACATGTACAGAGAAGCTGTTGTTCGTCTGAGACTCCCCACTGCAACTCTAATAATAATATGTATAAGGAAAAAAAATTATATACTTTATTTAATAATGATTATATAATGGAGTTATCTCAACATTAAAAAAGTAAATAAATAAAACAATCTAACAGGCCATTGAAATAACTGCTGATATAAAACTTTTTTGGAATTTGTCAGTAAATCGTACCTGTTAAATAATAAACATGTAAAAAAAATTGTAAAGTGAGTCATAAACACCTGTCTTAATCATTAGGTATTTCATGAAAAATAATAGCTAAAAAAATTCTTTTTGAATTGGCATTCCTGGAATTTTCTCCTCCTCCAATAATTATTCATGTCTTTATTATTTTAAACTACCATGCTAATCTTCAGTCAGTCAGTCCAATTCAGTTTAATTCAAAATATTTTATTCGTCTCTTAAGTGGCAATTCAAGGCAACACAAATACTCAAACAAATAATCAACACGATCAGAACAAAAGTATGCCAGTGTCAAGATTCAACTTTATTATAACTCCAGTTATACAAACATAATTGTGTGAAATACTTTTGCTGAGAGGCTCCATTATAGAAAAGCAGTAAAGATAAAGACACATAAATACAATACAATGAAGTGTAATAAAATATAAGAAGCACATAAATATACATTGAAGAAAAACATAGTATAATATGTATATATATGTAAAAATGTGTACATTCAAGGTGATGAGGATTGCTTATAACACACTAACAGACTTGTGGCTAATCCATATCAGGCTATTTGGTCTAATATTAATTTCCCTGTCATGTGAATTAAACAGATGTAGTGGCACAGTCAGTCTGTTTACATCATTACTATTTGTAAACACTGGCGTTGTGTTGTGAATCATAATCAGCTGAGAAACACCCTGCAGGTTACTGCATGAGTCAAACTGAGTGTGTTAGAAATAAATTAAAAATTGAGCATGTGTTAATATTCTGATGTCTCTCTTGGTTATGTGGCACCGACAGTGTGACGATGTCCATTATATCAGATTTCAGAGACAGTCCCTAGAAAGCTGAGGCCCTTTGACCCTGCCAGACGACCCCATTTAGGATGGACACGTCTGTCATCCGTCTGAGCTCCGGGATCATCACACCCTCATAAACCACCAGGAAAATGAGACATCTGAGCCACTAAATATTTGCCATTCTGTAGATTCACAAGAGTAGCTTGAGGTTTTAGGGCCAATTGTGGGTCAAAAATAGTGAAAACGAAGCCTCAGACAGTGTTAGAGGACTGTCAGTAGGGGATTAATGGACACCTGACACGGTTTCCCCTACAGACACCTCGCTAGAAGTCATGTTCACTAACATCAGCGGCCACAGAGTGTAAACATGGCAACAACAAGTTTTCACTTCTTACATTCATATAGTGTATCCAGATCATTTTTCTGACTACCCATTTCAAGCTCAACACTTGAGCTGCTGTGAAAAGTGTTAGGATTTATTTAAAAGGACTGTGCTGAACACACTTCAAATTAGATTGTAGCGTTCACAAATCTCTTCCCATCACACGACCCAAATCAAACAGATAACTCCAGACACTACGCAGTTCAAGTTCAGGTTCAAGTTTATTTATGTGGCATCATTTTCACACAGATCGTAACGACCCAGACTGCCTGAAAGTAATAAGGGCAAAAATAGAAAGAGGACCCGAGCAATCTTTGCCTGTCTGCTCTGTCTGACATTATTCCTCAGTGATTGCAAAAATTCTTTGGGATAATATGCCATTAGTCTAAAAACAGCACTGCTTTTCTTAGTCCATTTTAAATAATATCTGGTAAAATTAGTTATGTTCCCAAAGAAAAAAATGTCCCACTTTTAACACAACTAGACAAGTCTGTTTTATCATGCATTATACATTATATGTTCACTATCTTGTCATTCATTATCTATTTAAACACCAGTGTCCTCTTTTTGTTTGTACTATAGTTAGGGACAAATACATTCATATGAAATTAAAGCAACTGGAAATAAGTAATTTTCTGTTGCTTTATCGCCTCCAGTGGACAAACGCAGTAGTGCTCCCGTCTTGATCTTCCTAATCTGAAGCGAGTCGAGTAAATGTCATGATGCGATAATGTGATGAAGTAATGTATTTATTTGTGGCCACGTGGGATTAATAACTGTAATATTAGGATGGTAAAATTGAGTAAACTTTGTTTTATCCATCAACAAAAATCTATTTAACATTTTACTTACCTGTCAACTGGAAGTCCATTCATTCCTATGAGAGCCTTCATAATTTCCAATGTGTTTATTAGAACTTCATAATTTGTCTCAAGTGTGTTGAAAAACATTTTCAGATTCTGGACGGATGTATTCACTAAACATTAGCATAAAATGCTAATTGGCATAATTAGATACTTTGGAAAATTAGCATTTAATGCTAGTTTGTGTAATAATTAAAAAATAACTAGATCAGCCGGTTTAAATATTGCAAATTTAATGGTATTTTGCCCAAATATATATTGTAGCATAGGCGACACCACCTAAATGAAAGTTAAATAGAAGTGAGAGTTTTTCTAATGCTGCATGTGCATATTTCATTACACTGGCTGCCAAAACCACAGAAAAATAAATTCTCCCATCATTTGTAAAGAGATGCATTTCCTTGCATTGCACACTAGGGGACATACCATACTACTATACCATATGGAATATGGAAAACAAAACAAAGCTGTGTGGAAACCAGGTGTTACATACTTTTGCATCAAAGGAACTTCAAAGCCAATTCCATCACCAGTTGTTTGACAAGATATCTTTAACAGGATGCATATGTCGTGTTTTACCGGATACATAAATATCTCTCAGACACGTTGATTAAACAACAGAGGAAATTAAAAGCGCTATAAATATGAGTATTGTTCTTCCTTCTATTGTCCTTCTCCCCTACAGAACAAATCTAATTAAGCTTGGGATTTCATAAAACACAAGACCTCCGCCAGTGATTCTGCTATCATGTGGTATCATCATTTCCACAGGTTCTTAGATTAGCAACTGTTAGGCCCAATTCTGCTCATTTGTCACAGGAAAGACTTGCAAGGCTTCTGCAACAGAATACCAGTGACATATGAGAACTTCTCCGCGGCTAAAGTCGGATCCTGTGCAGTGCCAAGGTGCATTAAGGAGATTACTGTAAAGACCAAAACAATGTCTGAACTTCAGTAACCGATACGCCTGCCAGAACAATATTTACACAAGGTTAAAAAATGCTGCATTGTGAGTGTCTTGATCTATTAATAAACCTTTAAATTCAGTCTGTAGTTTAACTGTGTCCATTGTGTGGCACCACCGCTCTCCCTGTAAAGAAGTTTACAGTGAGAGAAAAGTTTTATTTGCTTTGTCTCTCCATGTACTGTAACCCCTCAGGACATTGTGGCTTCTATTTAAAACAAATGATTAAAATTCTTGTTAATGAAAACACATCAGATCAACAGTCTGTTCATGTATGTTTTTGTTGATAGAGCTGAGTTAATCTGGAGATATAATGAGACCAATAAGGAGCCATTTATAATGCACACACTGTTAATCAAAATAATTCAAAAGAACAATATTTGCATATATTTCTTATTTAAATTCGTATAACTCACCTTTTTACCTAAGCAGTTACCGTGAAAGTAAAAGTGACAGGTTGATAAACTGTCTGCGTTGTTCAGTAACAAACGAAGAAAAAATACTCAGGCATGTGAGTGTAAAAGTGCATGACCAAATAAAGCAAGTCCTTTCTAGTGAGTGAACACTGATCTCTCTATATAAGAAGGGAGGCTGGACACCCCCAAGGACTGACAGACGACCAGTCAAGGTGAGTGCCTTACAGTCTTTTATTAGCAGGAGACACACCAGCAGCTTAATGAACAATGCTGGGCATGACTTAGTCACTACCAGACACCACAAAGTGAATACAGAGCTTTATTGTGACTTGACTTCAGAGTATGTACAGTAAGTTCACTTTAATAAGTAATACTTTAATTACAGCTATTAATGTAAACTATTTCTGTCTTTCTTCAGAACCCTCAGACCATCAATATCTGTTCATCTCGGGGGGAAGGAAGAAGGTAAAGACATTTTTCATCAGTGCCTTATTTGAAATGTCAGACTTTGTTATGAAATGTCTCTATGTTCATTACTCTTGTGTGCAATGGGTAAAGAAATCAATTAACATAGCAAATCTGTGCATCTAATTCTGTTTAATTATGTCCTTTTCCTTTGCTGACAAAGTGTCTGATACTTTTAAACAATGACTTGTGGCGCATGTAACAAGGCATCGACAAAGAAAACATACAATGAATGAAAGAGTTACCTCTGATGTCACTCTATTGTTGAACACTGTAAATGTAGCCTTTTGATTTTGTATCAGTCATAAATAAGTAAAAATATCCCATTATCCATCTCCTCATTTGAGTGTAAAATTCATGTGTTAACAGCTCTGTTCATTGGTGAAGATACCATCATGAGAAGATGTAATGACTGAAATGAATGACTGCTGTTCTGTTTTTACTTACTTGCAGTAAAAGGTCAACATGGGTGACGCGGAAATGGAGTGTTTTGGCCCGGCGGCCGTTTACCTCCGGAAGCCAGAAAAAGAGAGAATTGAAGCTCAAAACACTCCCTTTGATGCTAAAACTGCATACTTTGTGACCGAGCCTGCGGAGATGTACCTCAAGGGGAAGCTTGTAGCGAGAGAAGGAGGCAAAGCCACCGTGGATACTCTCTGTGGAAAGGTTAGTCTGGAATTTAAATGCATTTAAAATTTACAGTAGAGTTAAAGCAGTTCCTTGTATGCATGCCAGTTTATGTCTAGTAATGGTTTTCTTTAATGTAATATCTGGCTGTGATAGAATTAATAATGAATACTCACCAGTTTGCTCTCATTAACTGTCTACAGTCAAAGCTGATGTCCTGTGTTGTTTCTGTCCGTGTCACAGACCATCACTGTAAAAGACACTGAAGTCTTCCCCATGAACCCTCCAAAGTATGATAAGATTGAGGACATGGCCATGATGACCCACCTCAGTGAACCCTCTGTGCTGTATAACCTCAAAGAGCGTTATGCAGCATGGATGATCTACGTGAGTTCGACCTCATCGTCACAGCAGCAGATGAAGCAATGACTACACAAAGACACACGTCAGTTAATATCCCTTTCTATCTCCACAGACCTACTCAGGGCTGTTCTGTGTCACTGTGAACCCCTACAAGTGGCTCCCAGTGTACGATTCAGTGGTTGTAGCAGGATACAGAGGCAAGAAGAGGATTGAGGCTCCACCACACATCTTCTCCATCTCTGATAACGCCTATCAGTTCATGCTCACTGGTGGGTGACAAGTGTGATGGAGTTTTGAATGCAACTACTACAGCGTTTATCAAATGGTTTTAACTTTGAGAACATGTCTTGTGAAACATATTAAGCTAGTAGCAGCTAACAGAAGCTCATTATTGGCTAACTGCTGAGGTCAGCCCTACACACGGGTGTGTATGTGACTGAATGAGTGAGAGAGTGAGTGAGTGATCTCAATTTGGTAATATCCCAAATATTCACATTACCATGAACTATTCCTGTAACAAAATTGCATTGACTAAACGAAGTCAGCGGCATACTAGACATTATAACAACACATCAATGGTGTACATATCTACCAAATGTTGAACTTAAATAGAATTGGTCTTCCAGACATTTAAATGAAAAAAAAAAAATCTATTCCTACTTTAAAAAAAAGAATAAATATAAAGTGAGGATTTCAAAATAAGGCACATGTTAAAGGTAATGATGTCAATCCAAATATGTGAGTGGAGTGGAGAGGTGAGAATTTCTGCCGCTTGCTCACGGAGCTCAACGCTTCATATCACTCTGTCCTCATCTCAAATTTCCCCCCCAAAAAGGAAAGTCTTTTGTGGATTCCAATGTTAGGGTCACAATCTGAAATATCTGAAAATATGTAACTCTTTTTCCCCCACAGACCGTGAGAATCAATCTATCCTTATCACGTAAGTTTGTCCATTTTCTAAATGATTTACCTATCAAACAGTATCCTGAAATCAATGCACCTGGATGTGAAATAAAAGCATTAGCACTCTTTTTATTTTTTACATAAATACCATACAGTAACATTGACTGGACACTCTGCTCTACATGAACTATCTGAACAAGTTTTCTTTCAATGTTTGTTCAGTTCACCTAAAACAAGTTGTTTCTCTTGCTAATTGATCTGTTTTTATGCTCAAAGTGGAGAATCTGGTGCAGGAAAGACTGTCAACACCAAGCGTGTCATCCAGTACTTTGCAACAATTGCAGTGGCTGGAGGAAAGAAGGAGGTTTCTGGGAAAATACAGGTAAATAACACAATAAAACTGACATGGAGACATGAATTGAGTGCGGTCTTTAAAATGGAGCATCAATTTATGTTTTTCCTGAATTATTTTATGAATAAAGGGGTCGCTGGAAGATCAAATCATTGCAGCCAATCCCCTGCTGGAGGCTTACGGTAATGCAAAGACTGTGAGGAATGACAACTCTTCACGTTTTGTAAGTGTTTGTTCCATGTTTGTCTTTTTAAACAATATCAGACTGCAAAAGGTTATAAATCTAATCTACAGTCCTCTTTTTGATAGGGTAAATTCATCAGAATCCATTTCGGAACAACTGGGAAGTTGGCCTCAGCAGACATTGAAACATGTAAGGCTGGAAATGATGAAGCAGATTCCTCAGTTTGCTTTACATGTCGTTGATCTAAGTGGTGTCCAACTTTCTGGCCAACAGATCTGCTGGAGAAGTCTCGAGTGACGTTCCAGCTGTCTGCAGAGAGGAGCTACCACATCTTCTATCAGCTCATGACAGGCCACAAACCGGAGCTGATAGGTGAGACATTTTTTTATTTTTAAAGGCTGTTCATTACCTGCAGCATAGTGCACATTTTCTTTCATGAATTAACCACAAGTGCTTTCTTTCTCCAGAGGCTCTCCTCATCACCACCAACCCTTACGACTACCCCATGATCAGTCAGGGTGAAATCACTGTCAAGAGTATCGATGACATTGAAGAATTCATTGCCACTGATGTAAGAATATCAAATCCACAAACTCAAAGAAAACTGTTTCGGTGTGAGAGCAGAACTTATGACTTTTCTTTGAATACTTACAGACTGCCATTGACATCCTGGGCTTCACTTCAGAAGAGAAAGCAAGCATTTACAAGCTGACTGGAGCTGTGATGCAGCACGGAGCAATGAAGTTCAAGCAGAAGCAGCGTGAAGAGCAGGCTGAGCCTGATGGCACTGAGGGTATGTTGCACTTTAGAAAACTAGTGAAAAGATGATTTGAATCTTTCTTTATTCTCTTCAAACTGACATATTTTCTCTTATTTTCAGTCGCTGATAAAATTGCATACCTCATGGGGCTGAACTCTGCTGACGTGCTGAAGGCATTGTGCTACCCAAGGGTCAAAGTCGGAAATGAGTTTGTGACTAAAGGCCAGACTGTGCCTCAGGTGAAATGTTAACACGCAGTCCTGTGAATCTTGTTTAACCCCTGAAAATTGCAACATCATTATTAATGTTGTATCATTCTCGTATCTGTTGAAATCAGGTCAACAATTCCGTCATGGCTCTCTGCAAGTCCGTCTATGAGAAAATGTTCTTGTGGATGGTCGTCAGAATCAATGAGATGTTGGATACCAAGCAGCCCAGAAGCTATTTCATCGGTGTCCTGGATATTGCTGGCTTTGAAATCTTTGACGTAAGTTTGGTGACATGATTTCTCTTCTTTTTTTTTTTTAATGTTGATAATTTTGTTGTCAAAGTTTGTTTGCTTTAACTTATCGTAATCAAGAAAAGTTTGTCCGTTTCCTCTTTAATGAAGTAACTTTGTTTTGTTACTAATTAATCAGTTCAACAGCTTGGAGCAGCTGTGCATCAACTTCACCAATGAAAAACTGCAACAGTTTTTCAACCACCACATGTTTGTACTGGAGCAAGAAGAGTACAAAAAAGAGGGAATTGAATGGGAGTTCATTGATTTTGGTATGGACTTGGCTGCCTGCATTGAGCTGATTGAGAAGGTGAGCCACATGCTCTATATTCACAAACATCACAAATCTGATGACATGTAAGTGTTTGTTTTAAATAATCTTTTCATCATGACAGCCAATGGGCATCTTCTCCATCCTTGAAGAGGAGTGCATGTTCCCCAAGGCATCAGACATGACCTTCAAGAACAAGCTGTACGACCAGCATCTTGGTAAAACCAAGGCTTTTGAGAAGCCAAAACCTGCCAAAGGCAAAGCCGAGGCTCACTTTTCTCTGGTTCACTATGCCGGCACTGTTGACTACAACATCAACGGATGGCTCGACAAGAACAAAGACCCCTTGAACGACTCAGTTGTTCAGCTCTACCAGAAGTCTTCAGTCAAACTGTTGGCCTTCCTGTATTTGACACATGCCTCAGCAGAAGGTACATGCTGTTACCCATTTCTACATGTTGATATATAAAACATTTAAATGTATTACATGTGTGGAGTTTATTTATTTTAATATAATAACTGCTCCACTGACAGCTGAAGGCGGTGGTGGAAAGAAAGGTGGCAAGAAGAAGGGTGGTTCCTTCCAGACTGTGTCTGCATTGTTCAGGGTAAGATATGACAGAAGCATTTATGTACTTTATTGGGTTAATTAAGTTCTTTTTGTCCATTTAATTCACTTTATTTACTTCTGCAGGAAAATTTGGGCAAGCTGATGACAAATTTGAGGAGCACACATCCTCATTTTGTGCGCTGCCTGATTCCCAATGAATCAAAGACACCAGGTATGTGCTCAGTGTGCTGATGTTAATTTAATTTATTGAGGGATGTGCCTGACTTATGCATTGCTTTACATAGTCTAATCTGATTGGTCAAGTCTTGTCTATGTTGTATATGTTGTTGTTGTTTTTGATTTATCACCCCGTGTTTAAATTTAATGTATTGGTAGAAAAAAAACTTTAAAAAACTAATTATTGGCCAAGTTACACGTGACAATCACACAGTTGTTTTGAAGTTATAGAAATTGGAGAGAAAAAGCAAGTCAAAGGAAATATATAATGTGATTTGACTATTTCTTTTACAGTTGCTAATTCATCATTCACTTAATAAAATATCACAGGTCTCATGGAGAACTTCCTGGTCATCCACCAGCTGAGGTGTAACGGTGTGCTGGAAGGTATCAGGATCTGCAGGAAAGGTTTCCCCAGCAGAATCATCTACGGTGACTTCAAGCAGAGGTAGCAGAATTATGAACTTGACAGTCATTAAAGAGCATTTATTATCTTCAAGCAAGTATGTCTAACTGAATGAAATCTTTACTCTTAGATACAAAGTATTGAATGCTGGTGTCATCCCAGAGGGCCAATTCATTGACAACAAGAAGGCCTCAGAGAAACTGCTGGGATCCATCGATGTGGACCACACTCAGTATAAGTTTGGCCACACCAAGGTAGAGTAAGAAATGGTGTCCTTCAACAAGGCTGTTTGCTTAAATGATTAACGACCATCAATAATTATTTAAAAGTATTTCTATTGATTCTCAGGTGTTCTTCAAAGCCGGTCTGCTGGGTGTTCTGGAGGAGATGAGAGATGAGAAACTGGCTCAGCTGGTCACAATGACTCAGGCTCTAAGCAGAGGTTACCTGATGAGGAAAGAGTTTGTCAAGATGATGGAAAGGAGGTAATATCTCTATTGATGTCCAAATTTTAAGGCATGCTTGTCCAGTCTGCAAGTTTGCTAACTTTTCAAACGTACTTTTTCTTTGTCGTTGTCAGAGAGGCAATTTTCGCCATCCAGTACAACATCCGCTCATTCATGAATGTCAAAACGTGGCCATGGATGAAGCTGTACTTCAAGATTAAGCCTCTGCTAAAGAGTGCAGAGACTGAAAAAGAGATGGCCGTAATGAAAGAGGAATTTGGAAAGACCAAAGAAGATCTAACAAAGGCTCTGGCTAAGAAGAAAGAACTGGAGGAGAAGATGGTTTCTCTCCTACAGGAGAAGAATGACTTGCTGCTGCAAGTGCAGTCTGTAAGTTGTATCATCACACTGCATGTGCATGTACACTAAATATCCTGCACTATATCACTGATGTGGCAATGTTGCATTGGTTTTAAGGAATCTGAGAACCTCAGTGATGCAGAGGAAAGGTGTGAGGGGCTCATTAAAGCAAAAATCCAGCTTGAAGCCAAAGTCAAAGAGACGTCTGAGAGACTGGAGGATGAGGAGGAAATGAATGCTGAGCTGACTGCAAAGAAGAGGAAGCTGGAGGACGAGTGCTCTGAGCTGAAGAAAGACATTGATGACTTGGAGCTCACCCTGGCCAAAGTGGAAAAGGAGAAACATGCCACCGAGAACAAGGTTACATCAGAGCCTTTCAATTCTAAATCTTCCTGTTGGTTGAAAACTTGTTCAACTGTTACTTGCATTTTAATTTAATAATTTTAAAATTAATTCATGTAAACTTTTATAGGTCAAAAACCTTACAGAGGAAATGTCATCTCAAGATGAGGTCATTGCCAAGTTGACCAAAGAGAAGAAAGCCCTCCAAGAGGCCCATCAACAGACCCTTGATGATCTGCAGGCAGAGGAAGACAAAGTCAACACTCTGACCAAGGCCAAGACCAAGCTGGAGCAGCAAGTGGATGATGTGAGTAACATCTACATTTAAAATCAAAAGTTCAACTTGCCTATAAAACAGCAAAAAACCTTAATGCACACCTTTCCTTTGGATCCCTTGTGTACATAAAGGCAACTTAAATCCAGAGAATGATGGATTTTGCCACTAAAAACAAAGCTAAAAAACAGCAAAATAGAGGGTATCTGCTTAATGCAAATACAATGGATGGCTGTTGCAGAAAAGAAGCCACCATTTATATTGTTATATAAAAATAATGATAACTTTTTGATGTTCTAAACATATATTTTGTGGGTAGCTTGAAGGTTCTCTGGAGCAAGAAAAGAAGCTCCGAATGGATCTGGAGCGAGCAAAAAGAAAGCTTGAAGGAGATCTGAAACTGGCCCAGGAATCCATAATGGATCTGGAGAATGACAAGCAGCAGTCGGATGAGAAATTAAAGAAGTGAGAAGAAACAACTAGCTACTTGCAATAAATTATCTAATGGAAGGCTCTACTAAGCTGTTATTTTAATATGCTGATTAATTTTGTCCCCTGCAGGAAGGACTTTGAGATAAGCCAGCTTCTCAGTAAGATCGAGGATGAGCAGTCTCTTGGAATCCAGCTGCAGAAAAAGATAAAGGAACTGCAGGTACAGTTTGAATTATTAGTAGAAGGTAATAGAAACCATCACATATCTTGAAGGATTCTTAGTTAAACATTGTGTGTTTCAGGCTCGTATTGAGGAGCTGGAGGAGGAGATTGAGGCTGAGCGAGCTGCTCGAGCCAAGGTGGAGAAGCAGAGGTCTGATCTCTCCAGGGAACTTGAGGAGATCAGCGAGAGGCTGGAAGAAGCTGGTGGAGCCACTGCTGCTCAGATTGAGATGAACAAGAAGCGTGAGGCCGAGTTCCAGAAGCTGCGTCGAGATCTGGAAGAGTCCACCCTGCAGCACGAGGCCACCGCTGCGGCTCTCCGCAAGAAGCAGGCCGACAGTGTGGCAGAGCTGGGAGAACAGATCGACAACCTCCAGAGGGTCAAGCAGAAGCTGGAGAAAGAGAAAAGTGAATACAGGATGGAGATCGACGACCTCAGCAGCAATATGGAGTCAATCGCCAAAACAAAGGTGAGAAAACTAATTTCCTTTCCATGGAGCAAAAAGTAATTGTAACATGCTGATATTAATACATGTTCTCTTTTACCAGGGAAACCTTGAAAAAATGTGCAGGTCATTAGAAGATCAACTGAGTGAGCTCAAATCCAAAAACGATGAAAACGTTCGTCAGCTGAACGACACAAGTGCACAGAAAGCAAGACTTCAAACTGAGACCGGTATGAATATCATTCAGGGCGTTCCAAACTTCCTGTAACATTCTGTATATCAACGTAACCTACTATTGTCAATAACAACCCTATTCAATCTTCCTAAATTTTTTTCCTAAAGTTTTCGCTGCACATTGCAACACATTGTCGCTTTAAACTTGCTAAATGTATCTCTGTTAAATGAAATGGCTTTTGAGAAAAGACTTTTCGGCTCTTAATGTGAAAAGTGTATATACATTTTTAAGTTAACTGTTACAGTTGGTTTCTATTGTTCATTAAGTCATCTAATATCTCTGATTAGGTGAATGTACACGTCAGCTGGAGGAGAAAGAAGCTCTTGTATCTCAGCTGACAAGAGCCAAGCAGGCTTACACTCAGCAGATTGAGGAGCTGAAGAGGCACATAGAGGAGGAAGTAAAGGTAATAGTCTATTAAATCAGAGGAAAAGGCCAGCAGACAATTGGTATCAAATATTAATCAGACTGTAATTGGTTCTTAGGCCAAGAACGCCCTGGCTCACGCTGTTCAATCATCTCGTCACGACTGCGACCTGCTCAGAGAGCAGTTTGAGGAGGAGCAGGAGGCCAAAGCTGAGCTGCAGCGTGGAATGTCCAAGGCCAACAGCGAGGTCGCTCAGTGGAGAACTAAATACGAGACTGATGCCATTCAGCGCACTGAGGAGCTGGAGGAGGCAAAGTAATGAACAGTCCTGAAATCACACGATTTCCACATACATTCATTTCCTAAATCATCATTAACCTGTTTTCTGTATATATTAAATCAGGAAAAAGCTTGCCCAGCGTCTTCAGGATGCAGAGGAATCCATCGAGGCTGTGAATGCAAAATGTGCGTCTCTGGAAAAGACGAAACAGAGACTGCAGGGTGAAGTGGAGGACATGATGATTGATGTGGAGAGAGCTAATGCTCTGGCTGCTAACCTCGACAAGAAGCAAAGGAACTTTGACAAGGTCAGATAATTTTGTATATACATATGGTATTAGACAGATTAATTTAAGGTAACAAAAACACTCAATTGTTTTTTTGGACTTTCAGGTTCTTGCAGAGTGGAAACAGAAGTATGAGGAGAGCCAGGCAGAGCTGGAGGGATCTCAGAAGGAGGCTCGCTCAATGAGCACGGAGCTGTTCAAAATGAAAAACTCATATGAAGAAGCTCTGGACCAACTGGAGACCCTGAAGAGAGAGAACAAGAACCTGCAACGTAAAACAATTCATTGTCAATTAATTTATCTGAAGTATTCCTGTTACTTAATTTTTTATAATGCTAATATTCTAAAATGTATTCTTGTGTACAACAGAGGAGATCTCAGACTTGAGTGAACAACTTGGGGACACTGGTAAGACGATTCATGAGCTTGAGAAGGGAAAGAAGACGGTGGAAACTGAGAAGACAGAGATCCAGACGGCTCTGGAGGAGGCAGAGGTAAACATCAGCAGAGCTTTAGAGCTCACCTCTTTCAGACTCATTCTGCCAGTGTTGGACTCGACACCTCAGTGCTTTTTTTCTTCACTGTGACCCAGACTCAGTTTTTGTGCATTTTGAATAAAGGAACTGTCCTGTGCTCTAGATGATAATAGTCACACTTGTCCACAGGCTACCCTGGAGCATGAGGAATCCAAGATTATGCGTGTTCATCTTGAGCTCACCCAAGTCAAGAGTGAAATTGACAGGAAACTTGCAGAGAAGGACGAGGAGATCGAACAGATCAAGAGGAACAGTCAGAGGGTGATCGACTCCATGCAGAGCACTTTAGATTCTGAGGTCAGGAGCAGGAATGATGCCCTGAGAGTCAAGAAGAAGATGGAGGGAGACCTCAATGAGATGGAGATTCAGCTGAGCCACGCCAACCGCCAGTCAGCTGAAGCCCAGAAACAGCTGAGAACCGTGCAGGGGCAGCTTAAGGTAAGATTCACTGAAGGCTTTGTGGCAGAGCATCTTGCTTAAAAGCTTAAAGCTGATATATCAATCAATGTTTGACGATTCAGGATGCCCAACTTCACCTTGATGAAGCCATAAGAGGCCAAGAAGACATGAAGGAGCAGGTTGCCATGGTGGAGCGCAGGAACAACCTGATGCTGGCTGAGATCGAGGAGCTCAGAGCTGCACTGGAGCAAACGGAGAGAAGCCGCAAAGTGGCTGAACAGGAGCTGGTTGATGCCAGCGAGCGTGTGGGGCTACTGCACTCTCAGGTATGCTCAAAGGTTAACAAACAAAAATGTTCTTCTATAGTTCAATATGTGAAAATTCATGTCTGCTTTTTTAATAATAGAACACCAGCCTCATCAATACCAAGAAGAAGTTGGAGGCTGACTTTGTCCAAGTCCAAGGTGAAGTGGAAGATTCTGTCCAGGAAGCAAGAAATGCTGAAGACAAGGCCAAGAAGGCCATCACTGATGTGAGTCATCTTTATGCATTTCTTTGTAACAGAACAGTACAGAGGATAATGTCAGGGCATAATATCATATGTTGGGCCATTTCTTAACAGTGTCAAGTGTTATAGCATTTGAAACATTAGACTGCAATAGGCTTATATTCAATCATTTATAACTCAACATTGTAGGCTGCCATGATGGCAGAAGAGCTGAAGAAGGAGCAGGACACCAGCGCTCACCTGGAGAGGATGAAGAAGAACCTGGAGGTGACAGTGAAGGACCTGCAGCACCGCCTGGATGAAGCTGAGAATCTGGCCATGAAGGGTGGCAAGAAGCAGCTCCAGAAACTGGAGGCTAGGGTAAAGACTTATTTTATCTCAACTTGACGTTTTGTTTAAGTATTATAATCTTGCCCTCTATGTGAAAGCATACATTGTTCATTTTTCAGGTGCGTGAGCTTGAGACTGAAGTTGAAGGCGAGCAGAGACGAGGAGCAGAGGCTATCAAAGGAGTTCGTAAATATGAGAGAAGAGTGAAAGAGCTCACCTATCAGGTAGGCAGTTGTTTTCTACCTATTGATTGGTACAGTCATCTGACGAAGGTGCAACTTAATCAATTTCCATCATGTTAAATGCAGACAGAGGAGGACAAGAAGAATGTCACCCGACTCCAGGATCTGGTAGACAAACTGCAGCTGAAAGTCAAGGCCTACAAGAGGCAGGCTGAGGAGGCTGTAAGTCAGAAACCATTATCACATTTTTTTACTGTATCATATCACATCACAAATATCACAAATAAGGCTGGAAACAGAAAAGCACACAATTATTATTTTTTTTAAATATATGCAATGATGGTGGATTTTGACTGAATCTCTTCATACAGGAGGAGCAGGCCAACACTCACCTGTCCAGGTACAGGAAGGTGCAGCATGAGATGGAAGAGGCTCAGGAGCGCGCTGACATCGCTGAGTCTCAGGTCAACAAGCTGAGAGCAAAGAGTCGGGAAATTGGAAAAGTGAGTGATACATGAACCCCAGGAAGTAAGATCAGGATAACTGTACAAGGAAACATAATTAGTACATTAACTAATGATTTGTGACAGTTCAAGATTTCACATGCATACTGCTGTGACTTTTTTGTTTTGTTTTATTCCTTTTTTATTTTAAATGGAGCAAGTTAAAGCTACAGGCATGTTACATGACACTTTATATTTCCTGTCATAGGTGAACTGCCATTCATTATTTTCTTTCCATTGTAGGGAAAGGAGGCTGAATAACAATCTGCAACCTCATCGAGAGACACCAATGAGAATCATAAAATATGCTTTTTCATTGAAATACTCTCACTAAATATTCTAGCACTATATTAAATAAATTATATGGCCAATCTTCTGTCTTTGTACTTTTCTTTGCACAACACAAACATAAGTACTACTTCATGGAAAAAAAAAGTTCAGTTGGATTTCTTGATACACTGATGTTGAGCAAATATAGGAGTAGTAATCTTTTATAGGCATATGGTGTCATTATAGGGTTGAGTTTGGTTGTCTTGCTGCTCAGTCTGGGACTTAAATCCACAAATCTTACTCACTAAATAAAACACCCAATAACCATGTTTTGACAAAACAAGTTTTCTCTTTTCATGATATTAGCTCTACAAATTTGCTAAACATTCTTTGTTTAAAACCCACAAGTGATGAGACAGGAGCTACAAGTAAAGAATCAACCATGTTAACAAGATGTTAACAGCAGAAAATGCAGAAACAGGCAATTTCACTTAAATATGAAAATGTAAACAACTTAACGTAAAGATATATGCATTGAAAGAGGCTTTAAGGGAAACGTTTTGCGTTTGGGTAATAGGCTAGTCGTTTTTTTGGCAGCAAGCTAGCAGCCTGTTAGATTGGTTTAGTCCTCAAAAAGTGGGGCGGCCCCAAAAGGGGTAATTTTCAAAACACCAAAAAATGCTAAAAATTGAGTAATTATAGTCTGTCGATACATGTAGTAGTATAGTTTGTCCAAAAATGACAGAAATACACCAATTATGGGAAAAAGTCATACTATAGTATGTCGATTTTTGTCAAAAATGATTGAATTTTAAATTGCTTAAAAATACTTTCAAAAGTCTTCTTAAACTCTGTTGATACATTTAGTAGTGTCGATTGTCCGATAAAGACAGAAAAACACCCTATTGTGAGATGTCAAAAAATTTGACAAAAAAGTCATACAGTATGTCGATTTTTTTGTCAAAAATGGCAAAATTTTAAAATGCTTAAAAATGCTTAAATTGTTCTTATAATACTCTGTTGATAGATTTAATAGGGCATGGTGGTGTAGTGGTTATCACTCTTGCCTCACAGCAAGAGGCTTGCCAGTTCGATCCCGGCCTGCGGCCCTTCTGTGTGGAGTTTGCATGTTCTCCACGTGTCGGCGTTGGGTCTCTCCAGTTACTGGGTACTCCGGCTTCCTCCCACAGTCCAAAAACATGCAGCTTAGGTTTAATTGGTGACTAATTGCCCGTAGATGTGAGTGAGCATGTGAATTGTTGTCTGTTTTTATGTGTCAGTCCTGCGATAGACTTGCGTCCAGGGGGTACCCTGCCTCTCGCCCAATGCAGCTGGGATCGGCTACAGCCCCTGTTAGGATTTATTGTGAGTAAGTCTGTAAGATGCACACATAAATACTCCTTAAAATACCAGGCTCAGAAGAATGCTCTGTTTTCCTAACTAAGGTACTCTGCCCTTTTCATTCTCTCTTATCTGGAGTTTGGTCACAGCTATTCCCTATCAGGCTTACCAATCACAAGTAACCATAATGTTTGTTACTTAACATGCATGAATGATTTAACGGCATTTGAGTGTTTCTGACACTTATCAACCACAGTGAGGAACCAGGCTGGACCGGTGAAGAAGAGACAGCGCTGTTACAACGGAGACACTCATGTTTGGAGAAGGAGGAGTTATTCCTATAAATGGGTCCAGGGTTTGTGAGACGGGGCCGATTCTCAGACTGCCTACAGGAGACAGAGGTTGTCTGCTCTGATAGGGGACAGCTGACATGAGGCCCAGAGATCTCTGTTATACATTTCGACTCATTGTAATCAATAAATCGGTTGGCATACTGAGACCAGAAAGTTATGCATCCTCGTCTTCTTTTCCTGTCATCAACCAACACGCAAAGAGAGAAATGGGATTGAGGTTATTGTTCGCTAGCTTTTAAGGGAGGACATGCTTGTATCAGTACCGACTGAATTAGGCCGATTTAGAGTACCTTTATTGGAAATTGTGGACAATTACAGGATTGTTGAGACTCTTAAGTCTTAGTTGATATTGTATCATAACTTAATTCTTAGCATTGTAGATCTCTCGACACCCCCGTTTTTTTTTTAAAAAAGACAGAAAAGCATCATATTATGAAATGTCCAAAAACTGAAAAAGTCATATTAAAGTATGTCGACATTTGACAAAAATGGCAAGATTTTAAAATGCTTAAAATGGTCTTATTATACTCTGTTGATACATATAGTAGTGTAGATTGTCCGATAAAGACAGAAAAACACCCGATTGTGAGATGTCAAAAATCTGACAAAAAAATCATACTATAGTATGTCGATTTTTTTCAATGAGAAGGTAATAAAATTTTAAAATGTCCCAGATTCAGAGAAATGCTTTATTAGAATCTCTTGACATGTGTTATGGTAAAATCTTGGAAAAAGGGACAGAAAACACAATTTTATGAGCTTTCCAAAATTGGAAAAAACTCATACTATATAGTATGTCGATTTTGGTCAAAAAAGTTGAATTTTTAAGATACTTAAAAATGCTGAAAATGGTCTTATTATACTGTGTTGATACATGTAGTAGTATAGTTTGTCCAAAAATGACAGAAATACACTATCTTATGGGATGTCCAAAATTAGAAAAGTCATACTATAGCATGTCGATTTTGTCAAAATTTGTAAAATTTTAAACTGCCTAAAACTGTTCAAAAAAGACGAATTAGAGTCTGTTGATACATATAAGAGCAAAATAAGGCTCGAAATGGCAGAAAACAACGTGTTTTATTTTGTCCAAAATTTTGAAAAAAGTCATACTATACCATTTCGATTTTTGTCAAAATTTGTCAATTTTTAAACTGCCTAAACTGTTCAAAATAGACAAATTATAGTCTTTCAAAACATATTAGAGTACAACAAGGCTTGAAATGGCAGAAAACACAATATTTTGGGATGTCAAAAAGT
>CAFUXE010002892.1:56733-75930 GCA_903364295.1 Serranus cabrilla | reverse complement strand
TGTTATTGTTTAGATATTGTGGTTGTGTTTAGATATTTAAGATGTTGTGGTTGTGTTCAAATATTTAAGGTGTTTAGATATTGTGATAGTCAGCACAGTGATCTTTCAGAAACATTTTTTTTGACATTTTATTTGACATTTTTTCAACAATTCTTTCCAATAAATTTAACAGTCTCTCCTCCCTGCCCTCCTCTCTTCTTGCCCTCTCCTCTGCCCTCTCCAAAAACTCCAGGACAGCCTCACTGTTGCCCCTCTGCCTCTTTGGAGCTGGCCCTGTATCTCCTGACCCTCCCGCTACGGCTGCTTCTTCGTCTCCATCGGATGGCATTGAATCAGGGGAATCAGGCTGGGACATGGAAGTAGCCCCCCCCAGGCTGAGGCAATAAGGCAGGGCGGCCTTAAAGATGGCCTGCCGCCTATTGCCTCATCCATGAGGTTAAACCACTTCCATGTACCAGCAGTTGCCTCCCCTGATTCAGGGCCACTTCCTGACGGGTGTTTCTTGAGCTCCTGCACACAATTCAATTCATATCAAATTTATTAATCTATGTTCAGAATAGTATTTTACACTGAAATGAATTTCGAACTGGGAGTATTATAGATAAATTACTTACAAAGGGCTACAAAATACAAACCTTGTATGTCTTTTTCATGTTCTCCCACTTTTTGGCCACATGAGCAGGGGACACCTTCTTCTCCAGGCCCATTTCCTTCAATAGTGTTCTAGAAAATGAAATTATTTTGCAGAAAAAAAATGCAATTAAATATTATTATTATAATAACAATCATATGGGAATTTATCATATGTGCACTATCTTTTACATAATAAAGCAACACAATAAACATAATCATTAGTATCTAATATGTCTCACTCCCAGCCAGCAGCAGCAGCAAAACGCCTCCTGCTGAAAAGGTGGTCCTTCTCGGCCCTGAGGCGTATGAGCCTTTCCACGCTCTCGTCTGTCCCTGTATAGAATAATACATCAATATACATCCATTGGTACCGCAACACGGAAATTAAGTTTACATATAAGTATATTTACCGCTGACTAGGGATGTCACGATTGCAGATTTTCTTAGTACAATTATTGTCAAAGAAATAATCATGATTTTAAGTGAACATTTTTACATTAGTTAATTTTACTCTACCATGAATCAGTAAAATTACACTCCATATAGGTCTTGAATTTTAATCTATTTCCATCTCTAGGAACTTTCTCGTTACGAAATAATACAACAATGTAAAGTGTCCAAAAAGTACAAGAAAAAAGATGCAGATGATCGTCAGGGGAATGTCATATATACTTAATGTTTAAGATATTGAAATAATTTTCATAATTTGTCTTATCTTATGTAGCCAGATGAAAATATGTTTCTATTATTTTGTTCCTTAAATTTTATTTTTTAACTTGTCCCGTTGCACTGTTTGTCTTACACAATTGGTGGCAAATGACGCGGGAACTATTTGGTAAGAATTCATGTAAGGTTAGGTCAAAATCGTCCTGATTTAACCCAGTTACTATTCACCGTTTACTTTGACATACAAGTCCGGGTGGTTATCCTGTAGGTGCCGAAACATTGATGTATTGCCTGCTTTACAGGCATCACGTTACGGTTGACTCAACGTTAAGTTTAATACCGCAGTGAATGGTGAAAACGGGTAATCGTGATATACCTTCCGCTGACAAATGCCCATAGCTAGCTTAGCTAACGCTATAACAGAAAAGCAGGCTAAGGTTAATGACCGGAGTCGTTGCTGCAGTCATGTATACAGTAGAATCATATGGTAATACTAACTAACGAAGTAGTACACTTATCAAATGTGCATCAGACGCTTGGGAAAATTATTTAAAAAAAAACGGCCAATAATAGTTAAATTACTTACATTTGTATGTTAGCTCCTCTTTTTCGCGGCCGTCCGCCATCTTTCTCTCAAAACCGCACTGCATGATGGTCAATATTGTCGATGTAGTGACCATCGGCTGCTCCCTACATTTCACAATGCATTATGGGAGATATGTAGTGCACTATATAGGGTATAGCGATGCTCACTCAGAATTCGGACACCACTACAAAATGGCTTACTCCCTATATAGTGCACTATATAGGGAATAGGGAGTGGTTTCGGACACAGCCTTTGATTGCAAGCAGACCGAAAGGAAATAATAGTTAAATAGCTAATACACGTGAGCTAACATTGGCTGGTTAGGGACATTGACAAAACCCATTAAGCATTTCGCCGTCACTGTCGTCCTATATTTGATATTTTCCAAATGTGGACATGTATGCAGTTAATGTAAGAAATGAAGATAACTAACACTTGAAAAAGTTTACCTTGTATTATAGACATTTCTTATCAGCGGTGCAGTCAGTTAGCCGGTGTGGTGGGCGTGTAGTGTAATGTCCTCGGTCGGAGGTCAGATCCACCCACGGATCCACCTCTCCCTCCTCCCCCGGTCCAAATATGGTCTACCTCCAGTTTCCGCAACCAAGATGGCGAGATTCAAAAAGAAAGATGGCGACGAGTATAACGCTGAACTCGATGCGTCAAACGGGCAGTCCACAAACCAATGGGTGACGTCACGATGACTACGTCCATTATTTATATACAGTCTATGGTTTCACACAGTAAAGAAAACACTGGGAGCCACAAAACCCTTTTGAAATTTCAAATGAAATAACACTGCATATAACGGTTTGTTTTGCCTTTGTGCTATGTATAAACAAACTATAATGTGTTACATTTATGAAATCAATGAACGACTGCAGAGAAAAGGATATAACATTTCTGCATGCAACAAAACTTTCTTAACTCCGAAAGAAAAAGACGTTGGGTTGAAGGTTAATTAAAATACTCCATGTCTATTTGAGTCCTTCTTGTAGTCCGTAATGAAAAAAAAAAACGCCGAACTTAAATTATCCACTGGCAGCAAACCAAAAATGCCGTCCTCTCTCTGGGTGCCATCATCCTTTTACTGGCACCGTGCAGTCAGCTGTCAACCTGAATAATAAAATGTCTATTTCACTCTATTTCAAAATATGAATATATGCAAAATAAAAGTTAATTAAAATATTTATCATACTTGGTTAATGTGATTTCTGCTCCTGAACCTCAGCGCACAGCGTCTGCACATTGGGGCTGTATGCCGTCACCTTCATCGTCACACAGGATTGTAAGCTGTCCTCTGTGAGGCGTGTGCGATGTTTGTTTTAATAAAGTTCATGTTGGAGAACACCTGCTCACATACATATGTGGATCCAAAGATCGACAGGACTCCAAGTGCATACTTTTTCATGTTCACATAAATGTCGGGGATAGCATTCCAAGTTTCGAACACAAGTTTGTCTGGTTTGGGGAGGTTTTCAATATCACGCCATTTGTGATTTTGAGCAAGAACGGCCTTCTGACGTGAAACATCTTCAAGGTCCGCTGTCAAGCGCTTGAACTTGGACACCCACATGTCTTTGTCGGCTATGTCAGCCAGTTCCATCTCAAGATCAGGTGGACTCACATCTGGAAATATTCGAAATAGCTGACACTGTAATGCAATCTAGACTAATGTTACCACAGACCACAGCCTCTAAATTAACAAGAGATTAAAACACGCCTGCAAGAGCCTCAACAAAAAAATGGCAATATGCTGAGCTGTTGTGTTGGATTACAGTTAGTTCAACAGGGATGGATCGAGGCTTAGGGGAGTGACAGGGAAGGATAATGTGTTTTTTTCCTCTCTGAACTCACCGAATCGTTTCCCAAACGATGTTTGCATTGCGATGACTGCAGAATGTAAAAACTCCAAATTCATCATGTGAGCTTCTTTGAACTCTCACTGTCAACTTGCGCTCGAATGCCAATACCTTCTCCAACATGTGCAGGGCTGTGCGTCCTTTACCCTGAAGAGCTGTGTTCAGCGTGTTCAGGTGTGCTGTCATGTCTACCAAGAAGTGGAGCTTTTCCAGCCACTCTGGCTGTTCCAGCGCAGGAAATGTGAGCCCTTTGCTGCCCAGGAAGGTTTTCACTTCTTCCAGACACGCGGCAAAGCTTTTCAGCACCTCGCCTCTGGACAGCCGCCGGACTTTGTCGTGCAGCAGGAGATCAGAATACGTGCTTTCCGGCTCGTCCGGTAACGAACGGAACTGACGGTGATTTAAACCTTTCGCCATTATTTTATTGACAATCTGAATGACAACATTCATTACTTCTGTGCATTCCGGAGGAAATGTTTGAGCACACAGTGCTTCTTGGTGCAGGATGCAGTGAAAAGTTAGCAACTTTCTGTCCAGCGACTTCTGCAGTAAAGCCACAAAGCCCTTGTGCGCTCCTGTCATACTTGGTGCCCCGTCTGTAGCCACTGACACCAGGTGGGTGGTGTTTATTCCTTTGGCTCTTAAACAATTCAAGACAGCCCCACAGACGTCCTCCCCCCGTGTTTGGCCTTTTAGTGGTATCAACTCAATCACTTCTTCCTGTGGCCCAGCAGAGTTTACATACCGGCAGAACAGCGCTATTTGTTCAATATCACCTTTGTCTTTAGATTCATCACAGGCAATTGAGTAGGCCACAGCTGAATTGATGTCTTTAATTTGCTGTCTGGTGATGTCTTCTGCCATTTTTATGGTTCTGTCTTTGTCAGTCTTTGCAGAGATCCCTGATTTTCTGAACAATTTCACTCTTGTTTTTAAAGTCTGTGAATAGATGTTCTGAAATCTTAATGAAAGATTCTTCTATATATTCTCCATCTGTGAACGGCTTCCCGTGCCTGACTATTTCCTGAGCGGCAACAAAACTAGCATATGTACTTGAATTTGCTGACTTCACCCACTTCTTGAAGTGATTTTTGCTCTGATCAGCCTTCCGCATCAGTTCCGAAACGGCTTTTTTTTCTCTCATCTCCATCCGGATATTTTTGAGCAAAGGCTGCGTGTTTATTTTGGAAATGTCTTGCGACATTTGACTTTTTGTTGTTAGCTAGTTTCTCATTACATATTAAGCACACTGGTAAACCAGTCTCGTCAGCAGTGAAAGCAAATGAATCTGCCCACGTAGCATTGAACGTCCTGTTTTCTTCAGACACTTTTCTTTTCTTTGAATTTTCCATAGTTGGGCTACCTGGGGTCGAAAAGTTCAAGAAACCGCAAACTGGCGGGTGTCGCACATTGTGGGGTTGTGACGTGTTTTAAGAGCGACAAAAATATTTACATTTTTTAGATGTTTATTTAGATGTTTCAAGATCGCCATAATCTTCATAGAATTACATTTTGAAAATGAACAAACTAAAATAAAATACATTTTAATTAAATACAAATTAATTATTTGCAAAAGCTGAGCCGCATCAGAGGGATCAAAGAGCCGCGGGTTGCCGACCCCTGGTCTAGCTGCAACCGCAGCCGCTACAAACCACGCCCCCTACAAACCAAGCCAAACCAAATTTTTCTACATGAATAATGAATTAAAAGAAAACACATTCTAGAAGGTTTTTACTTCCCCAATTCAGATTTATTATACACTATTTAAGAAAAAAAAAGTATGAGAGTCTGTCAGTAAGAAACACATTTTCATTCAGTCTTTCTTGAACAGGTAAAACTGCCAAAAAACTTTATTATTATTAGTGCATGTCTGTATCTGTGCACACAAACAGCTGTTAAACCAACTGACAGCTGATTCAGCTGTGATCCGCTGCCGCGTCATTAGAAACGGACGTCGCTTCACGTGACGCTGCAGAGGAAAGGACGTCTCATGTTCCTTAAAACTTTTCCTCACTCCTTGCCTGGTTTCCCTGCGTCTCTCCATGCATCCCCGGGGGGCGGTACTAAGACGCAAGGAAAGGACGCAAGTGAGGGAAACGTGGATGCAATTAAGGAACATGGGATGCACCTAATGCTGTGTTCCAAAGTCAAGGAAGGATCCTCAAATGGCTGAATTTGAAGGACACTACGTCATCGATATCCGCCAAAGGACTGTTCCAATGTCCAGGCTTACCCATAAAGCCTTGCGCACACCGGTCGACCGGGGGATTTAAAAAATGGTGCAGAAGCGGTGACGCCGGCGGCAAAATATGCATTTAAATGTAAATATTTTCACTATAAAATCAATATTTATTCAGTATGATAATAATATAGGAAGGAAACAGGAGCGCTGTAATTACACTGCGACAGACGATAGCGCCAATATCCCTTATTATTTATTTCATTATTTATTTTTATTATTATTTATGTGCATACATGTTATCTATAGAACGATTTTCAAGATACTGAAAGACACTACAGATTAGTGAGCACAGTTTAAAAAACGGAAATACGTAGTTGGAGAAAGAAAGAATATATTGATAAACACAAAAAACGAAGAGCAGTCACACATTAGAAATGTGTGTGTGTGTGTGTATATGTATACATGCACACTTGGAAGGCTGTTCCATTTGTGTGTTATGCCAGTTATAGGAAGGACGCTGGCCTTGTCTCTGAAGGACCCGGCTCTGAAGGAAGGATCCTACCAAGGAAGGATCCTTGACATTGGGAAACAGCCCTAAGAGCTTTGGGACGGTCGTAAAGATGCCGCTGCAGAAGAACTTCCGGTTCAAACGAGGAGCGATAAAATAAAGAACTTGGGATGCACCCCATGAGATGCACCCTAAGACGCAAGGAACGGATGCACATGAGATGCACCCATGAGATGCGCCATATAAGGCACATGGGATGCAACCATAGCCTACGTCGGGGGAGGGGGGGCTAACAGGGCGTGGTGAGGGACAGGAACCGGCCGATCTCCCCCTCCTCTCCTCTGTAGCCTCATACCAAGGTACAGATGGACGCGAAAGGATAGAATCAGGATAAACATGGCCGAGTTTATTTTAACGCATCATGGACGTACCATTTTCCTAAATTAGTGGGAATCTAGTTATTTTTGGACTCTGTATTTCATTAGAGAGAGAAGGAAGAGGTATTTGGATGTGTGCGACCACCTGTGTTAGGGAAAAGAAAAAGAAGGAATGGAGTGGAGTCGAGAGGACGAAAGGATGGATTTCTTTTTTTCATGAAGGGTCTGCGACGGTCCTGGATTTTGTTTAAAGTGTTCTGCACTAGGGGAGAGGACGCCAAAAGTTAATCTCAACAGGTGAATGTTTGATTTAAGAGCATTTCTGTGCAAACGGCGATTGAATAAATAAACTTGTGCAATAGCCAAACCAAGTGCTCAAATGCGGTGTCGGGACCACCAGGCTGCTGAAATACTACTACTACTAGAATAAGACTCTAAGTAACTGTGGGCAAAAGTCAAATCAGTTTAGTCTGCAAATGTCTTATAACACATAAGCCTATAAACAATTGCATTGGGACCGAATGCACACCCGGCAGTTGCATGTGATGATAGTAATAATCTCCGGCGTGTTTAGTGTTCCAGGGATTCAGACCAGTTCAACCTGTTCTGCTTTGACCCGGGTTGGAGAGTGGTTACCACTGAGGTTGCGCCGTTGGAAGTCACTTCTTTCTTAACATTTCAGTATGTTACGCCCCAAACTACAGGAGAAAAACACACACTAGCTGTTGCTTCTACACCCCGTCGAGCCTGGTTATTTCAGGATTTATATGTAGACATATCTAGCTGCCGTTCATCTAGAATAATAAACGTCATATCTTAAAACATTTTCCTCCATACCAGAAGATTTTTTCCACTGAGGCAAGGATTCCAGAAAACGTAAAAAGGCCGTCGCTGAAAATAAACGACTCGTCGGAGCGGCTATCTGTTTGTCTGCTGCGAGGGCTAGCAATTACAAACCACAACATTTAGGCCGCTTCGTTATCGGTTTATATTGTGGCCCGGTAGAACATCGTCCAAAGGTGTAATAAAGACAAACGAGTGAGGACCCTGCTTTTCTTCGCCACTTGGCCATGCGAGTTGCTCGAATCTACGTAGAAGAATGTTTCGCCTTCGCCCGGCGTTAGCTCAGACGCTGCTTCATGTAAGAGTGGAAACCTTGCTTTGTTTCAACTGTGGGGTAGAGTCGAGCTGTATGAATTTATTATGAGTGAGAAAGACACACGTACTCTCAGATGAGTCAGAGTTTTTAAAATCGTCATTAAAGACCTCTGTGCATGTTCCACCTTGTTTGAAAAGTGGTTGGCCTCTGCTTTGAGCTTGCAGGCTGTATTTTGGCAAACAAACCTGTAACGACTGGCTTGGCGACACTTTTAGCTAGCAAATAAATGTTTTCCTGCTATTTACGACATTCATTTTCTCTCCAGGGCTAACAATAACAACATGCTTCTGGCCTCTGTCGTGGTGGTGTGGGAATGGTTAAACGAACACGGACGGTGGCGGCCTTACAGCCCCGCCGTCTCCCACCAGATAGAGGCGGCCATCCGGAGCAGTGACTCACGCGGAGGGAGCGTAGTCCTCGGCCAAGTCGACAGCCGACTCTTGCCGTACATCATAGATCTCCAGTCCATGCACCAGTTCAGACAGGACACAGGTAAGACTGGGCAGGGGATGATACACAGTGCTAGGGTATCACGTTTGTTTTTGTTTTTATTATAAAACTTCACCTGTAAAATAGAATGATATATCCTCCCTAAAATTATATTGTGGCACATTGTTGTGTTGTCATAATTTAACACGACCTAGTAATAATATTAATCGTTGGCCCTAAACACACCACTGTGTAAATTTAAGATAAAGGTGTGACCTTGTCTGATATGTTATTCTCAGCTCATAGTATGCAGAGCTATATATGACGAATGAAACCGGTTTAGGAGTAGCATGCTAGTATTAATAATGAAAAGACAGTTTTAGCTCATTTGTTTAATTTCTATATATACAGGTTTCGGGATTCAATGTTATGTTGTCAAGGTTAGGATTTTTGCTTGAATTCTATTATAGCATATTTATTCTCAACATAATCTAGTGCATCACTCCACAATCACTCACATGCCCCAAAAATCGTTTAACATTAAAAAACAACAACAATCCTCAAGTCATAGTTGTTATGTTCTCCTGGCGTCTCGCACCATGCACAAAGCAGACCCTAACCTAAATGAGAAAATAAAGGAACTGAAATAGTAAATAATAAACTTTTCTAATGTAAATATTCTTCTGGGATAGAATTATCATTTTGGGCAGTTGTTTTCTTCTCTTCACTTGTCATTTATGGAAAGAGAAGTCTCCTATCAATGCTTTAGCTAAATTAGCAAGCATTAAATAATGATGGTCAAAGTGAACATGAACAGCTAATAAAAAAAGACAATATAAATGGACTGCTATGGGTATAAAGAAATTCTCTCAACCTTATTTTTGCTTGGCATTTATAGTAACATTTTAGATGTCATGATAAAGGCCTGAGAGTATGGACATATTTGGTTTGGGTATGTTGAAATTGCTTGAAAAGGAATTTTTATGCTCACATTTGGATCACAGCATTGAGCCTTTTAGGAACACTGAGTAAGAAGTCACAACAATTGACTCAAGTAAAACATGCAAATGTGTTATGGAGGATACATTTCATTCACATTTACATTTGAATGTATCAACTTTGATGAGTTCTTCGCCTCTTTGTACTCAGCAGTAAAACATGGTGTATTAGTTGAATAGTTCTCTGGAAAGGAAAATATTGCCTTTTTATAACCATCCATCCTGGTTAAAAGGGATTACAACCTTATCTGTTTGGTGGAGTAGGTTAAAAGACCTCTGATTGGAAATCTCATCAATGATAACACGTGTTGAGTGATATGACAGTATTTATACAAAAAACTTTCTAAAAATGTCTATGGTTCACATTTGTCTCTGTTGTTTCTGATGTAAAAAAAAACAAAAAAAACAGCACAGCCTAATTTTATTTATTTCATTTGAAACTGTTCCTTTTGAACTATAGTTCCTTATAAAATAAGAAAATACACTGTAAATTGAATTTTAATCAACACAAGTGTATAGAAAAAAATAGGCTTTACCTTGTGCTTATTTCAGACATTATTTGTTGAATTCCCAGAAATGTTATATCATATCATTATAGAGATATAAAATGAACTACATTCGGATGTAAGATTTTGGCCACATTGCTCCGCCCTCATTAGAAGTCTAGTTGCAAGCATTGCCAGGCTGATTTGGCAGTATGGAAAACTAGCATCACAGTATTAGGTGCTGTTTTGTTTTTTAAGTAATATCCACTCTATTAGTCTTTTTATTTTCTCTTTTGATTAATCTCTGAAGCACTCAAAAATGTGTATATGCAGTCATTTAGTGTCTCCTAGAGCCTGACTCTTGCATGTTTTTGGAAAGGATCCCTTTAATGTGGTGGTGAAAGTCCGAAGCGGCAAGCTATGCTGCATGCTATGAAGCCAAGCTAACCTTAACTGCACATATCGCTCAATAAACTGTAAATAGTATCACAAACACTTACTGACAGAACATTTAATAGATCACGTATTGTTGGCATGGCTCCATCCTTCAGTAACAGCTTTGAAGCAAAACCAGCTCTGTGTTGACGGTAAAGTGGTTGGCACAGACTAAAGTATTAGTAGCAGCATCTGCTGCCGAAACATTGTCATCTATAAAAACAAGCCATTGATTCCTTCTATTCCCCGACGCTGGGATAGGAAACAGACACTTGTTTTGGCTTTTACAGCCAACAACAGAACAGTTTGCGTGTCTCCGTCTGACTTCGGATACATCTCGAGCAGCCATAGCAAACTGGAGTACCAAATGCCACTGACAGGCCCTGAGAGCAGAGGGAGGTGGGACCTTGCGCTTTTCTCAGGGCCCGTCTGTGGACTTTATGCTAGTAACTCTGTTTGTGACGACTGACCGAGAGCCAATTTAAAACAAACTGTAAAAGGATACAAAATAAGTCGTGGGTAGGACATTGGAACAATGCAGAGGTTACAGGTTTCTCAGGCTTAAATGGCTAAAGGATATATGAGAAAGAATATAATAGAGATATAATATGAAGAATATATGTGTAGGCCAGAAAAAAAGTGTGTTTCATAATAGTAATACACCTCAAACTAAATGAAATAACACAAATTGTTTTTCACAAGCCCCCCTCCGTCCTACAGTCTTGTTTTTAATACTGCCAATCCAACAGGGTGAGGTTATAATCAACACCTGTGAGTTTTAATGTACAGTGCTTAACAAATGTATTAGGCCACCACCATTTTTTGCCACAGCTGCCCTAAATTAACAGCATTTGTAATTACCAAAATATTTTTTTGCTTTTCTGTAATGGTTAATACACCAGTATGTAGAAGCTTTTTAACCAAAATGATATGTTTAATACTCAAATATAACGATTATTGTTAGCCATGAATTTTAAAATGTTTTACACAACTGAGAAAACTCGCTTGGATAAAGTTGGAGCGCCCCCCTGCTGGAGAAATATGGTGACACCCTTTCCTAATCACGCCAAGCTTCTTTCTGCATTGTTTTCTGTATAACAAGGTGTTTATCGGAGCATATCGGACAACGTATATGGCAAAACGATACATCTCTGGTCAGCCTTTATCACCAGAAAAACCCTAAAATATTGATTTGCTCTCTAAAACCTAGTATTGACTTATCTCTTTTTCAAAGTTATGAGTACTGTGAAACTTCTGTCAGGCAACAGAGAAAATAATCTGTGTTGGGTTGAAATTCAACAATATGATGGCATTGAGCAGCTGCAAATGACCATAGCACCACCAAGTAAGCTGCATTCTTTAGCCTTTATCCGCTAGCACTCCCCACACTCATGAAAGCACAGCAGCTGCACACAAGAAACAGAGGGAGACCTTGTGGAAAGAATGGAATATTTCTAGGTCTAATGAGCAGAAAGTTCACTTTAGTTGTCATCTTTCTGCCGCCCCCAGCCCCCTTTCTCTCCCTCTCTCTTGTACGAGTGTTAAGTTTTGTCAATAGGCAAGAGTGCCGAGGGCCTCTCGGTTTTGTCTTCAACATGGGCAAGATGGAAAGATACAAGAGTGTGTGTGTGTGTGTTTGTGCAGTGGGGGATTGTGTGGGAATGGTTGCTGCTAGGGATGCCCCGATACCAATTTTTTCAGACCGAGTATGAGTATTTTCATTTGTGTACTCTGCCGATACCGAGTACCGATACGATACTTCTACCACAAAAATAACTGGACTAAAAATGCAATGAATTGGAGGCAGGCTTTATTTGCTTCTCTGCAAGTTAGAACAAATGATAATAATTCAGTAAAAATAAATAAAATGAGTATAAAATAACTAGCAGACCTTTTAAACAAGATATAAACATTTTCTGTGTAAACAAAAAGCCTCCACACTGTCTTCACATTTGACAAAATATCAGACATTTGACAAATGAAACAATAAAACTTATTGCACAGTTAACTTAATATATCAAAACTATGAAGTACTGTCCCACCTTTCAATAACACACAATATCACCAGTGACACTATTGTAGTCTCCACATTTGTATGTAAAAAAAATATAATTGAAACAAATATTAAATCCTTCGTCTTCTACAACTGAAAGTGGCTGGTAATCAGTTATAGTTACTCTCTACTTGTTCAAAAAACTAACTGAGTTAGTAACTGAATTACTCGATAATAAAAGTAACTAGTTACCAGGGAAAGTAACTATTTGCGTTACTCAAAAAAAAAAAGTTGCTATATTTCAAAGAATTTAGATTTTTCTGAGCAGTTTTCACAAGTCAGTTGAAATGAGTAGAACAGACAGGTGCTTGTTCATGCTGGCTTGTGTGTAAAAACACTGGCTCCGATTGGCTATCATGAAACATGACTCTGCCTTAGCCAATCAGAATCAGCCATCTCCTCACTTGCTGTGTGTGTCGGGGTGCGTTCAGATCATACAGTTTATTCAATCAATGCATAGTAACGCACCACATTTAACGTCCAGTAACGGTAATGGCGTTAAACAGTAATTCGTTAGATTGGCCCGTTACTGAAAAAATGACGCCGTTACTTTAAACGGCGTTATTCCAAACACTGGTATTAAATTACGTATTCTCCTTTCCTCCCCTTGACACCTTAGCAGCGCGTAGCTTGCAGTCTGCCTTGCTTCTGTCGCCGTCCCTTATCTTAAAGTATGTCCACACAGCTGACATGCCGCTTGAATTAATGGTGCTCTTTTGCCTGAAACGCCGCCAGATTCACTCGTCTCACTCATGGGTCTCACTCTTTCGTCGTCACCACGCTGACTCCGGCTCGACATCTCCCCCTAGACACCACTAATCAGTAATTACAACAAAAATGACAAGCCGCTCTCATCGACAGCTCGAAACTAATGAAGTGGTATCGGTGCGTGGTATCGGAGAATTTTTATAATCTGTGCCTCTGTGTTCTCTCTCTCCCCCTCTCTGTCCTTCGCTCCTCGACTATTGTTGGATTCCAACAAACAGGCCAATGCATGGGGGGGAATTTTGTATTTGTAAGATACATAAGTATTTTTAAAGCAAAATGTGTCATTCAACAAGTAGCAAACCCCTTTAATACCCTTTTTCCTCTGGGGCCGGTGCCTGGACGGTTCAGAGCTGGTGCTCGTGCTGGTTCGCAGTGGTTCAGCTTGCGAACCAGCTCCGAAACCAGTTTGCTTTTCCACCGGCTCAAGAGCCACGTCAATACGCCTCAGTATTCGTCTGTATACGCCTCCGCTCCCCCGGCAACTATAACAACAACAACAGCAGACTCTCCTTACAAATGTTGCTGCTGGCTTTTTGAGCCGACACTGGCACCCAAACACCACTGGTACAACACATGTGTGGTGCTCGTCTTGATCACTATGGACATTGATTGGACTATGGACTATGATTAAGTTTGTATTAACACTGAGTAAACTAACGCTAGCCTGTTAACGCTAGCTCTCTAATGCTATCAATAACATTGCACTCAAACATATCAAATAAAATGTGTGTTAGCCATGATAACCCAGCCCCTGACGTAAGCTGTTCGCAGTTCAAGACCAGCTAAGAGTTGGTGCTGCTGTGGAACTAGTTTTCCCGGCCGAGAACCGGTTCGCAATAGGGCAACGGCCAGTACCGGCCCAGAACTGGCCCCGGTGGAAAAATGGAATAAGAAAAAACACATTCTCCAGGCCACCATATTCCACCGCTACTAACTAATGGCTGGATTCAGCAGATAAGCCAGCAACACTTATAAAAGCCTAATAGTTAGCTACCTAGCTAGCACATGTATTTTATTTCAACTTTTCGTCAGTACATCATGCTATGAATCAACAAAGCCAGCTTACACCAGCTAAAGTTTCTATCTAAAATGTTGTCATTCTTATGATGGAATAGTTTCATTATTTCACTGTGGATGGACTTTTCTACCTTAGTTTAGTATAGAACTGGTATGGGGATTCAGCTAATGTTTAGAGGGGCTCAACATAGAAAAATATGTGAAACAAGAATATTTTGTACAGTTGTTTACTAGTCTGTCCCCCTCTTTTTTTCACGGTGCTTTTAAAGACTGACTGTTCATCAGTTTCTTTGAGAAGCGTTTTTCAAACTCTGAGGTTATCTTTATCCTGCTCCTGCAGCATATTGCTCCTCTTGCACCAGCTGGTCCTGTTGAAGGAGACGCATTCCCAGACTCCCTCAATTGCCATGGCCGTTAGGGTCATGGTGGAGAGGGCACAAGGGTTGGATGGGTGACTCCCAAGGGACGCAGGGAAGGGGGATTGTGGGGACAAGAGAGCAGAAGGGAGTAGAACTGAACATTAACACTAACTCGATTTGCATGCACACAATAAGCCAGGTCAGTGGGAGGGAATTACAGGAGCTTCAACAACTTGTCTCTGATCATTCTTTTAAAATCATTAGGTAGGTGAATAATCTTCTTACAGTTAAAAAAGAAACCCAACATTACCCTGACTCTCACTTTTTTGGCTATTGCTCTGCTGTAATTATTGAGTAGTTATTAATTACAATAATTGGCAGTACTTCCTTCCTAGGTGGTGAGCTTGAGCAGCTGCAACTTTCCTGGGGCTCCAGTTCATTGTAAAAGTACATTCAGTGAACATGTCAATGACTGACTGATTCTGCGAATCAGGGCTCCAGCTAACTTTACTAGTAAATTCGGTACACAAACCAAAACACTGCCAGCCCAACCACACTCAGTGTCCAGGATTATCAAGTGAGTAGTGTGTTCAGATCAGCGAAGACGAGGAAAACGCTGATCCTGATGGAGTTTATAGTGAAGTACTTGAGGCTTGTGCTAATGCCTGCCTTCACTTAGATCTTTAAACTCTCCCTGTGACACCCCACCATCCCAGCCTGTCTCAAATCAGCCTCAATTATCCCTGTCCCCAAAAATTAATCAGCCTATAACCTCAATGACTACGGATCTATTGCGTTAACATCAGCAGTTGCAAAATGTTTTGAGAGAAGCACAGACGACGCCATCTCGACAGCCCTCCAATTTTTTCGGAGTCATCTGGAGCCATATTTTTGGTATTTTCCAACACCACACTCTCTATTTTCCTGCGACACCCTCTGCGTGACACTCTGCGTTACACTCTTTGCTTGACACAGAGAGCAGAGGAGGATTATGGACGTTCGACCATATAGAGACAGAAAGGACATGCCATCGTTTAAATAAGATAAATAATTTAAGGCTGTTTCGTTTGTTTAATAAAAATGACAAGGTATAGACCTGTTCTATAGGAAAGGGAAGCTTAAATTACTTCTGTTGTGATGTGGGGCTATATAGAAAGTACAAATAAATCAAATTGACATGACCCTCAAGGGGGTCAGGACTGTTGTTAGGGGGGTGGGGTGCCCCACTTATACTATGGTAGGGGAAACACTGGGCTGCCCTTCGCCCTCCCTGGACGACATCACCAGCTCACGATGTCTTTACTGAGCAAGCAAGATTGCCTGTGACCACCTTCAACCAGGTCACCACCTGCTCAGCCTGCTGCCGTCTGGGAGGAGGTACAGAAGCCTAAAATGCAGAACTAGCAGGATGAATAAACGCCTATTTCCCTGGGCTGTCAGAACTCTCAACACCGCTGCAGGATAAATTATTAAAATGTACAATATAACTCATGTGCAAACAAGCATTTTCAGTGGTAATTTATTTTTATTTACTACATCACACGCCCATGTCCTTGTTTTTTGTCCTTGTTTTAGCTCAATGTTCTTAAATGTTTAAGCACCTTAGCAGTGGCACTTTCAATTTCGTTGTATACTTGACTATACAATGACGATAAAGGCTATTTGATTTGATTTGAGCTGTAAAACCAATACTTCCCGGAGAGAGAGTTTTGGATGCATTTTCAGTTTTTTTAAGGTTAGGGGTCTTCTTTTGTCTCATGTCCCACCTAATCTTTCTCTAACTATCTCTTTCTCTTTCCTTCTCAATCACCCTCTTTCTCTGTTTTCTTTCTCACACTGAAAGGGGCTTGGACTCTTTCAAGGTTAGACAAAGTTTAAACAAAGACAGGCAAAGCTGAACGGAAAAAAATGTCAGAGGAGACAAGAGAGAGAAAAGTGTAGAGAGGACAACCGTAAAGTTAAACACCACAGAAGAATATTACTGGAGGGAAACTGACAGACGATAGAAGATGTAGAGCTAAATATCACCTAGAAATGAGCTGAGGTCAGAAGTAAAGGAGAAGGATAAAAGTGACAAAGGCTTACGTGTTGACTTACATTACATAGCAGAGTGCAATTTCTTAAAACCAGAATAAAAATAAGTCTATGATGGATAATATTGCTTAAAATACTTTAAGATGTGTGAAGCAGTAAACCAGCCAGCTGCCTTTCAGATGCATAAAAAAGAAAAATTGTCAAAACTAAAATGGTATTTCAAATACATTAACTACCTTAACATTTTAAATTTAAATCACACTGTTTAGTGTTTTGAAGAACTAACTTCAAATGAGACTGGATACTTTATACATTGACACAAAAAAATAGTGTGAAAGAACCCACAGGGCATGCATAAAAGCAGTTAGCATATATGAAAGCATGTAAAGACACCAATAAATATCTGGTACTCCTGCGCAACTATATCATGCATCCCACTGATGCGATTGCCTCAGAATGTCTTTGTTAGTTAGTGCCTTAAAGCACCAAGTTCCTTGAAAGTCTGCAAAATGCATAATCTAGCAGACTTTTGCCAACAAATGAACAAACACGGGCCACACGGTGGTGTACTGGTTAGCACTACAGACTCCTGACTACGGAAGCCGTAATGCTCCAACAATCCATCAAACGGTGTGGCTTCGTAGCTTAGCAAAGTCCTACTAAAACATTCTGACAGATTTTTGAGTGCCGTGTACCACATAAAATTGGTTCGAGGTCAGCAAGCACAACCACAATTAATCCCGAACATAAGCACTGTACTGTTGATTTTTGAGAAAATTAAAGGATTTTAAGTGCGCCTTATAGTCCGAAAAATCCGGTAAGTCCCCCTTTTCTGTCTGTGAAACACTGGCAAGACATAAGCACCAAAGGCACACGCATGCACACACACACACACACACACACACACACGGCTGATGACTGTCATGTGATGGGGTTTAGAAGGGCTTGCAGGGAGTCAAAGAGATGAAATACAAAACAAGAAATGGAAACAAGAGTGATGCAAGATAATTTGTTTATTTTAGAAAGATACTTGTAAAGACAGTTGTACAATGTATCCTCTTGTTGTGGAGGGAGCTTTCTAAAATTCTATGTGAATCATACTTTAATACATTTGACAGAAGTTCTCCAGCTCTATGAATGCACAATAATAACTTGGTGGAATATTACTGCCATTTGTTTTGTAGTGGATGCAGGGTCTAAAATAAATGTTTGGTCAGTCAGCCATAGGCTAGTAAACTGATGAAATGTACTGGCCAAATGATTTATTCACTGAAACGTTAAACTACCTAAGATCCTATGTCGATAAAAACGGCAACATACATTGGCGCTATGGCAAACTGCTCCCCTGAAATCCTCATTTGAAAGATTTAGGGGCAGCTATAAAATATTGTAATTTGTGGTGCCACTGTTTTGTATATTGTGTATAGTGTATATTTCATTGTATATTTCTTGCATTGTTTTTCAGTCCTGTATTTGTAGGGTGTTGACATAGTTTGATGCATATAATACTGGAATCGCTCAGTGTGCACTCGGGGTGTCACAATTCTTTAAGTTCACACTTTGATCAGACTTTTGATTTTAAAGTCATGATTCAGTTGTTTTGAATTAAACTTTTTTTCTTCTGACAGCAATGGTGTTGCTAGAATATCAAGTTTTTATTCATTACATTCATACAGATCATTGGGGAGGGATAATGTACAGTGAGCAAGTCTGTACATTAGACTTGCTCAAAAGGATAATAAAAGGATAAGGTGTTGAATCACCCTGAAGAGGTCCTTTTGGCAGTAATGACTCACTTGCTTAATACACAGAATTACTGAATAATAATAATAATAATAATTTGACACAGAATATATTGAAAAATAATGTTATATGGTCATCTTAAATAAGAAGACCAGAAGAGTCTGGATGCAGTTGAAACTGCATTCATTGAGGGGACAACTTTGTAAACACAACCAGTGTTGAGGAAAATCTTGGAGACGACAAGAGCTCTTGGGTTAAGCCTTGGGCGGGATACTTAATCAGAATACAGGTACAACTAACAAAGTACAGTCGAACAAGTTGATTGGAACAGTCCCCCATCTTTGTAGTATCATTCCTCTTACCAAAGTTCGTGTGTCAGAACCAGTAAAGCTTGGATGTTTGTGTGTGTGAGAGAGAACCTGTGAGTCTAGCTTCTCACATGATAATTTCCTTCATTTGTCTTCATTCTCTGCTCACAGTCCAATCTCCAATGTTCCATTACCTTACAGGATTGTCCACTTGCCATATTCAAAGCCCTTCACACTCTTCCCTTTAGTCTAAATTGTCACTGTTATCCATGTAGGCAGACTGTGGAAGCAGGTCCATCACCCTCAGTCATTGTGTCTCTTCAGCATAGGTACAATGCAACATGTCAAAAGGAAATCAGAATTAGACCGGATTGCTGCCTTAGCCAAAATAATAATAATAATAATTAAAGCTGCAAGCAGCGATTAACGGGCCCGAGCAGAGTGGAGCGGTCGGGGGAGCCGGCCACACCAGGCCTCGCGATCGACTGCCGCCTTTCCAAGCAACCTACGACAAAGAGGTCACAAGTTATGAAAGGGGGCGTGACCACGGTAAGGGGGCGGGGTAATCAATCAGTCATTAAACAGGGACTCTCTG
>CAFUXE010002892.1:40490-56638 GCA_903364295.1 Serranus cabrilla | reverse complement strand
GTTCATGAGTTATAGAAAATGGGCGTGGCTAATGAAAAGAGGCGGGGTAATCAGTCAGTCATTAAACAGGGACTCTCTGCTGAGCACAATGATACCTCATACATGACTCTACGACAAACGGTTCAAGAGTTACAAAGGGGGGCGTGGTTAAAGCATAATGGGTGGGTCTTTATGAAATATTGTTTCGGTAATCTGTTCAGGGCTGGACCCTCATCAAGCATGACAAGTTTGAGGCAGATCGGACAATGTATGAACAAGTTATAAGGTCACGTTTGTAGTACAAATCACGCCATATTTTGCCGCCATGTCACGCCCACATAGTGTGATGCTCCGTAAAGTTTTTGATAAATGTTGATCCCAAAGGCATTATGATGGTACTGACCAAGTCTGAAGTCGGTTGGATTAAATCTGTAGCAGCAGTGCGTTAAAGTATGCATAATGGTCATTTTATGAAAGGGGGAGTGGTTTAAGCATTATGGGCGGGGCTTTATGAAATATTGTTGCCCAACCCTGTTCAGGAGTGGAGTCTTATGAAGCATGAGAAGTTTGGACAATGTCCCACAAAGTATGGCAGAGATATAACCATATCAGTTTTTATGGCGTCACTCCATTTTTCGCCGCTATTTTGCTGCTATTTTGCCACTATTTTGCCGCTATGCCACGCCCACATATTGCGATGACCATAAAAGCTTTTAATAACTTTAGGTCCCAAAGGCCTTGTGATGGTACTGACCAAGTTTGAAGCTGATCCAATGTAATCTCTAGGAGGAGTTCGTCAAAAAATGGCCAAAAACGGCCAAAAACGCTATTGTTTGAGTCAAGATGGCCGACTTCCTGTTGGGTTTTGGGTATGGCTCCAAGAGGCATTTGGTGCGTCTCCCCATGATACATATGTGTACCAAATTTCATTAATTTACGTGAATGCTCCCCATAGGGTGCCGCTCCATTTTCACGTTCTAGGGGGCGCTACTGAGCCATTTTGCCATGCCCATTCCTACGAACAGTAGAATGTAAATTTTAACCAGGATTGACGTATATTCCAAGTTTGATGAGTTTTTGAATATGATAAGGCCCCTAAATTAGCGATTTTGGGTTAGGAATAATAATAATTCCTTCAATTTCAGTAGGTCCTCGCACCATCGGTGCTCGGGCCCTAATAATAGATTTAATTTGAAAGCGCCTTTCATGTCACCCAAGGTCACATTACAGAAAAAGTTAAAATTACACAAGGAAATCAGTATAAGCATAAAAACACACAATAATAAAACCAATGTCTAAAATCACGCTGTAAAATAAACCATGGCATAAGTCACAATAAAATAAGGCAGGGATGGTAAAAGTGGGTAGGTTGGAGGGAGTAGGCAGTCCGGAACTTGATTTGAAGATGGGGAGAGAGTCACAGTTTCGGAGGTCGGGTGGTAGGGTGTTCCAGAGCTGGGGAGCAGAGCGACTGAAGGCCCTGCTCCCCATAGTGCTGAGGTGGGCAGGGGGCACGGAGAGGTGGAGGGAGGAGGAGGATCCAAGGGAACGAGTGGGGGTGTTTACATGCAGGAGGTCAGACAGGTAGGGAGGGACGAGGTTGTGAATGGCCATGAATGTGTACAGGAGGAGTTTGTAGTTGATGCGATTTTTCACGGGGAGCCAGTGGAGGTCCTGCAAGAGGGGGCTATGAGGGGTATGAGGGGGTCCTTGTGATGATGCGAGCGGCTGAGTTTTGAACCAGTTGAGGTTTATGTAGAGACTTCTGAGGGAGGCCGAAGAGTACAGAATTACAGTAATCCAGTCGGGAGGTGACAAGGCTGTGGACAAGGATGGCAGCTGTGCGCGGGGTGAGGGAGGGGTGGAGTCTATTGATATTACAGAGATGGAAGTAGGCAGTGCGGGTAATGGTGTTGATGTGAGAGTGGAAGGAAAGTGTGCTGTCGAGGATGACACCCAGACTCTTTACCTGAGGGGAGGGGGAAACTGAGGAGCTGTCAATGGTGAGAGAGAAACTGTTAACTTTAGAAAGGGTGGATTTTGTGCAGAGGAGGAGGATTTCAGTTTTATTGCAGTTTAATTTGAGGAAGTTTGAGGTGAACCAGGTTTTTAATTCGGAGAGACAAGATGTGAGGGAGGGGGGTGGGAGTGTGGAATTTCGTTTACAAGAGAGGTAGAGCTGGGTGTCATCCGCATAACAGTGGAACTGGATGTTGAATTTACGGAGGATGTGACAGAGGGGGAGGAGATAGATGATGAAGAGAAGTGGCCCAGATCACTGGGACAGATCACTGGGGCACGCCTGTGGTGACTGGGGAGGGTTGTGAAGTGAAAGATTTGAGCTGTATGCACTGAGTGCGGCCAGAGAGGTAGGAGTGGAACCAGCTGAGGGGAAAGTGGGAGAAGCCAATGGAGGAGAGTCTACTGAGGAGGATGGGGTGAGAGATAGTATCGAAGGCCGCACTCAGGTCAAGGAGGATGAGGATGGAGACGGAACCAGAGTCCGCTGCGATGAGGAGGTTGTTGGTGATTTTGATTAAGGCGGTTTCTGTGCTGTGACGGGGGCGGAAACCAGGCTGGAAAGGCTCATAGAGTGAGTGGAGGGATAAGTGAGAGTGAAGTTGGTTGGCCACAGTTTTTTCTAGAATTTTGGAAATGAAAGGTAGGTTGGAAATGGGGCGGAGGTTGTTGTAATCATTGGGGTCTGAACCGGGTTTCTTTAATATGGGTGTGACAGCAGCAGTTTTTAAAAGTGAGGGGACTATTCCAGATGAGAGTGAGGAGTGAATAATGGTGGATATGAGGGGGAGCAGAGAGGAGAGGCAGGACTTGACTCGGTTTGTGGGGAGGGGATCGAGCTGACAAGTGGTGGGCTTTGATTTGTGAATGAGGTCAGATTTCGGAGGTAGTGGGAAGAAGAAAACTGGAGAAGGGATGACAAGGAGGGGGAGGTTCAGGTGGGGAGAGAGATGACGAATTGTGATGTAGGTGCTGATGAATGTTATGTATTTTCTGGTTGAAGAAGTCCATTATGGAGTTGCAGGTTTCTGTCGAGTACAGGTAGGGGGTAGAGAATTGGGTGGCTAGAGGCTTTTGTTGAGAACAGAGAACAGGGTTTTTGGGTTTCCTTCATTGGAGAGGATGAGGCCGGAGTAGTAGCTGGATTTGGTTTGAGAGATAGAGTCCTTATATTGTGCGATATGGGTGGTGTACTTGTCCTCGTGGATGGTGAGACCGGTTCTTTTGTAGAGTCGCTCAAGTTGTCGTTTTTTTGATTTTATGGACCTGAGCTCGGGGGTAAACCAGGGGGCAGATGTAGAGAAAGAAACAGACCGGGTTTTCAGGGGGGCGAGAGAGGTGAGGGTGTTGGTGAGGCAGGTGTTGTAGAGAGCGACCAGTTCATCAGGGTTGGAGATAGAGTCCAGGATCAGAAAACTGTCAATATTGGAGCGGAGAGTGTCGATGTTAATGTCCATGGTATTACGAAATGAGATAAGGCGGGGAGATTTGATTGTAGAGAGGCGGAGTACTGCATTAAAAGTGAGGAGGAAGTGATCTGTTACAGGGAAAGCATCAGCAGTGGGCTTGGAGGGGGTGAGACCAGAGCAGCAGACTAAATCTAATGTGTGTCCTTTAATGTGGGTGGGGAAATCTGTGAGGTGTTGTAATCCAAAACTGCCCAGACAGGATGCGAAGTCTCTGGTGAGAGGCAGGTTGGTGTTGTCCATATGAATATTGAAAGTCCCCCAGCAGAATTACATTTGGTGAGAGAGTGGATATATGAGTGAGTAGGGTGGAAATTTCACTGATAAAATCACTGTGGGGCTTAGGGGGGGCGATAAACTGTGGCGATGGTGGTTGGTTAGGGTCTGGGAAGCTTAAAAACAAGGCATTCAAATGAGGAGAATGAAGGAACGGAGATGGGCAGCACCTTCCACTTCTTGCGGTGAATTACTCCACGGCCGTTGCCATGGGGACGGGAGATGTAAACAAAACCGGGAGGAGTGGATTCGTTGAGCGTGGAAAAGTCATTGGGCTGTTGCCAGGTTTCTGTTAAAAAGAGAAAGTCAAGCTTACGGTCAGTGAGGAGATCTTGGATGAGGTGTCCTTTGCTGGTGAGTGAGCGGATGTTAAGCAGACCGAAGTTGACAGCAGAGGTCTCGTGTTTGACAGCAGCAGCACCACCAGTATTAGCCAACCTAGCCAAGCCGGCTAAAGCGTGGGGGTTTGCTGTCCAGCCGGAGTGTCTGGGAGAGCGACGAGAAGTGGACCAGGTGGAGTTGGCTGTAGTGGAGTTGTTGAGCTGGATGTATCTGCGGGACCCACGTGGATGTAGCGCCGACGAGGAGGGCGAGCGATGTCCGGGTGGTGATGAAGCTCCGGTGGTGAAGGCTGTGGTGTGTTCCAACGGATCCTGTGAAGGTCTGCAACGGAGTAGTGAAGTAGTCCTGCCACTGGATGATGGCAGAATGACAAGAATATCCAAGTGAGTCCAAACCAGGTGAGACAGATGTTGGGCCACATGACAAGGCAGGAGCCAGGTAGAACGCCGAAAGCTGGTGTCGTGATAGCCGGTTTGCTAGCCCGTGCACTGGTTGACAGTATTGTCGGACTGGTAGCAGGAATAGAGTTGTGTAAGAGAAGCAGTTACGTCTTTTGCGAAGCAGACAGGTTTGGCACATAAAGTCGCAAAGCCGTGGACCATAAAAGCGACATAAAACACATTAAAAGCTACTTTAAAAACTACCGGTGAGCAGCGACAACATTCATGCCAGCGTCCACTCGACCGGAAGGCTCCTTATTATACTAAAATTTTGTTCCAACAATCCAATGACAGGCGGTCCCTTACCAGGACTCTCATTTACAGAGGAAAGCCTCTGCTGCTTTCTTAATGCAGACAATATGAATGAATCTTTTTTCACATTCAGCAGTCTTCCTTCGTTAAAGGAAGAAGGTAAACAAAATGCCTTAATTGCGTTAATATTTTTCAACGTGTTGTGTATTTCAAAATGAATCACAGCGATTAACGTGTGAACAGCCCTATTAATTTCACAATGTCATCATTTTTCTTCAATGCAGCTTTTGGGATTTTGCCTATCCTATTTATAGAACACTCTAACACGCTAACATGATACGATCTTGTTCAAAAGATGAAACAAATCGGATAAACGTAAACTATTTCTACAAAAAGAAAAGAAGAAAAATAATATATCCTACTTCTCTTGCATCTCGATGAATTTTTTCTATCAACCGGTGCGAATCATCACGCATTTGTTCCGATTTTTATTTGTGTCACGATGCATCGTTACATCCCTACTTGCCACCATATACTGATAAAACATCTGCAGCATCTTACTTCAGATGTCAAAAGATCTGAGCTTCCTTAAGAAAAAAAGTCACATCAGTATTCACTGGCTGAAGAGAGGGCTTGAACCTGCGGAAATCTACTATCATTTCCCGAGTCTTTGAGGTGTTCAGTAGGAGATAGTTCTTATATATATAATAATAATAATATTGATATGGTGTTCAGGCCTGGACTCTTATTATGTATGAGAAATCTGGGGCAGATAACACCTAAGCCTCAAAATGTCCTCCGGGTCTTGTTTATTTTGACTTTAAAAGGGTCAGAAAATGTCCTGTGAGTACATACTTTTTCCATAACACTTGGAACTTTCAATATCTGGCAGTTATTTACAATTTCTGCATGTTTTAAGAGTGAAATAACAAAAACAAAATCTGATTTGAGACTTTTATCAGGGGAGAAAACAATTTAATTGAGCAACAATCACAAATTTTTCAATTAAAACTTGAAATTTGAAAAGTATATTACTATGAAAAAATAAAAAAACATAACATATGTCTCTAAATGTGCAAGAAAAATGTCATAAAATGGAGACAAGGTACAGTCATTTTTTATCCCACAGGGCAGTTCTGTCCTTGGGCTCCTCAAAGCCACACAGCTCACACAAAGACTCCTCAAAGGCTCCTCAGTGGTTGAGGACTCCATCACCAGGCTCTGCCTCGTTCGAACATCTCTGATGGTGTGGTGAGCGGCTTCGGTCTCTGGCCGTATCCACAGAGCCTCTGCTGGTCACTCGGGAGGGTCGTCTACCCGACGTGTGTTACATTGATAATCGTTGTTTTACCGCTCTACGGTCTCTATTTCTGTGTGTGCGCACTTTCCAACCCAGCATTTCATTTTGACTCCTAATTCCGTCATGAATCTCTCTATGTATTATTTCCCTTTGCGTCTTCAGCACCTCGTTGGTGAGGACAGACTGCTGCCCCCAGCACAGGGCGCAGTGGGGCTGAATGCAGCGGATCGCTGCAGTTGCGCACTAGGGGGCAGATGAGTCGCTGTCACACCCGCTCTGCCAGATGTGGTGGCGTGTGGGCGCTGGGCTCTCCAGTGTTAAGATCTATACAAAAAATACATCACGTTGTGTACAGCTCACTGTTCTGCCTGGTTATTGTGCGTAAATTGGAGTGCAACAAGTGCCAAGGACGTTTCCACCGGTTTGTAGCATCCGTGAGCATGACATAACATCCAGGATTATATGTGTACATATGTATACATGCTTTTAAAACTCCTCTGACCTTACCTTAATGTCTGGCCACTTTTTTTGTTATTATTCCACAGTACGGGTCTCCAGCTGCATTAAGAGCAGTAGTGACACATTGCCACTCAGTTTGCCTGCACTTGTTGTTGAGGCACCAAAAAACACATTTTGGTTTGCCTCTACCTCGTAATTCTGCGAGGCGACCTCGCAAGCAGTGAATCTTTTTTTTCTGGCAGCACGTTGATTTGCCACTGTTCTTTTGAAAATCAGTGAGCAAGCCAGCGAATTTATGGTCATTTACATGTGATCAGCATATTCATTTGCGGGAGGAGCCGTGGGGTGGTTGGTGACTTCAGCATGTGCGCTCAATTCCACGCTGATTGAGATGTATCAAGGAAAGGTGCGCAGAACCTGGCGCAATCCCAGTTTGATACATGTGAAAACAAATGTGCGTACGTACTTTTCTAGTTTTGGGAGTACACCATCTTTCAGTATGAAAGCTACGCACTGTTTGATACATGAGGCCCCTGGAGAACCTGAGGAAACCAGGTCTATTAAGCACTCCAGAGTCACAGGCTCAAACTCATTAAACACAGCCAGTAGAGGTGCAGAGACAGAGGGATCAGAGGCAGGATATGAGATAAGAGCCCTTGCATTAACAACTTTTTCAATGAAAAAGAGTAAAAACCTATTACACATTTCAGGAGATGTTCAATATCAACAGAAAGTGGGGCATTTATAGCAGAGTTGATGGTGTTGAGTAGCACACGTGCGTTATCACGGTTGTCTTCAATGAGCTCAGCCAAGTGCTCTCTTTTGGCTTCTTTAACAATGTTAACGGCGCCAACAGTCCTTCAAGATCTGTAAAGAGACTTGCAGCCTATCTTGCTTCCATCTCCGTTCGGCTCTGCTGCACTCTTGTCTGGCCACACGCGTTTTTTTGTTGAACCAGGGCTCAGGTTTAGATCTTCGTTGCACAGTTTTTAATGGGGCCACAGTGTCTAGTATGTCTCGGCAGGACTGTGAAACCAGGAACCTCTGGTTCCTCCTCCTTCCTGGTCGAAAACAGCCAGGAACTGACCCACTGCATTGGAGTTAAGAATCCGACCGCACCGAGCAGGAACACAAGAATTATCCGCGACACAGGATAAACCAGCTTCAAATAATATAGGCCTATGATCAGACACCACAGTGTCACATATCTCCAAATTTGACACGCACAAGCCATATGACAGGACGAGGTCCAACGTATGTCCGTGTTCATGCGTGGGACCACTTACCTTATTACCTTATTAGGCTTAAAAAGTCCTTCACCAAAGGCTTATCAGGACAGCATACATGGACATTAAAATTGCCATCAAAAAGGACACGGTCATAATTTGGCATAATTTCTGCCAGCAGATCCAAGAATTAATTCCCTAAATCCTTGTTGTATTTGGGGGGTCTGTAAATGATAGCGCACAGTACTGGGTCGAAGCGACCTACTTCAAATAAGGTTGCCTCAAAGCTGGAAAAATACGTCCATATAGCGCGCTGCTTACATTTAAACCCATTTCGATAAACAGTTGCTGTTCCTTCTCCTCGACCCGATGTCCGTGGGGAGTTGAAATATGAACAGTCAGGCGGCAAAAGTTCAACAAGAGTACTGCACTCACCAGTACCTATCCAGGTTTCTGTCCAGGTTTTGTCCATCCAATGATTTTATTTTTTAAAAATGAATTGCGAAAAGCAAGGTCATTTTAAGCTTCTATTGAGGTTTTTAAATTAGGCTTTGTGGTTATGATGTAATCACCCAAGAAGAAAACAACAAAATCTTTCATTTGAATAAAGTGATTCATTGAATAAAATGAATAATTTATGGTGCTCTTATATGCCTACTAGACGGCCCCCTTAAGGCTAAACCCTAACAAATGTAGACTGATGCCGAATATTAAGATATTAACATGTTGTGATTGATTTTTTAAAAACTTTTGGACTGTACAGTCCTCTAATATGCACTCCATGACAGTCATACAGTCATGGAGTGCGTATTAGTATAACCATAGTAACTGTAGAGCGCCGTCATCTTGCAGTACTATGGGCTGTGACATCACAGGGTTGGTTGGTTTTGCAGTCCTGATGAGAGCGCCGTTGTCCGCATGACAGTGAGGGATAATAGCGAGAGAAAAGAGTGAATGATGTAGACTTGTGAGCAAAAGGAAAGGAGAAGACAAAAGGGAGGTCACCACTGCATTGCTCCTGGGTGTAAAAATTCGTTTTACAAAGTTAAGGCCAAGGACAATGCAGTCCATATTTACAAGGAAATGTCAATGTACAGAAACGTTCACTACAGACCCTGGAGTCCATCAGGAAAACAGCACCTGTAGCTTCACTATAGGTCTTTTACAGTTATTTAAAAAGGTCTGAGATCTGATGTCTGATGGTGCCCCCGAAAGGCACGATAAACATACCCATTGCAAAATTTTAAACAAAGCATTAAATTGCACCTTATAATGTCACTGAAGCCAATCCAAAATGTATGTGACTCAGGCTATGTCCTCATAACGCTGTGTGTGTGTGTGGATACAGGGATACAATATAGGTAGACGCTCATTAACCATGCAACGACCCAAGAACTCCACACCCATTGCCTCTAAACCTCTGAGTCCATCTAAATCAGCCACTCTTGTGTGTGTGTGTATTATTTTTCTATATGCCACCTGCAGTGACAATAAAGGAATCTTTAATCTTTAACATCATGGCTGTATGGCCATTATTTGCTGCATGAGCAAGTGACTTTTTCCCATTGCATGTCTTTATTCTTCCTCCAGGAAACAGGGGTACAACTAACATTTTTGTTGCATTGTGAAAAAGGGCTGAGCTTTATGTGAATAATATTGATATTGGTAATTTGTGAAGAGTACTTACCAGCTTTGCTGTAAATGCCTTATTTAATTTTTTATGTTTTCTGTCTATAATACATTTTACTGTATCCCCACCTTTTTTTTTTTGGTTTACAGGAACCATCCGTCCAGTGCGGAGGAGTTTTTACGACCCAACCTCAGCCCCAGGTCACGGCTGGCAGTGGGAATGGGAAAATGATGGGGGTACCTGGACGGCTTATGACATGGAGGTAGCCATTGCCATAGAGAACGCCCACAATCGGCAGCAGCCCTGCCTTGACCTGACGCCACTCGGCTTCTGCTACCTCATTGATTTTCAGAACATGACACAGGTGTGTTACTTTTTTGGAGATGTACATTACCAACAAAATAATGAGGCTAAACTAATAATTAGAAATTTAATAAAACTAATCTTTTATCCTGTTGTCCTGCAGGTAAACAGACAGAGCCAGAGGTACCGGAGGCTCCAGAGACGTTTGGACATGGCCTACCCTTTAGTGTCCGGACCTCTTCCAATACCCAAAGGAGGTGGTGTTGGAGGAGGTGGAGGCCTTACAGGAGCCCTGCTGGGTGTTGGTATGTCGGGGGTCAGCATGGGTGTTGGAAGCTCTGTCTATCCAAATGGGGGCTTACTGTCTACTGGACTAGGCCATCCTTGTTCCTGCCAGCAGTGCATGCTGGTCCTTAGTGTAAAGTCCAATTCAGGAGGAGCAGGATTAGGAGGGGCAGGGATACAGAATCTAGGTAGACGCTCATTAACCATGCAACGACCCAAGAACTCCACACCCATTGCCTCTAAACCTCTGAGTCCATCTAAATCAGCCACTCTTGGGCGAGGACAGCAGCAGAACTCCAACTCCAACTACTATCAGTCGTTGCCACACGGTCTTGCCATCTCCAAAAACATTGCCTCTCCAAGAAGAAACGCCCAGCTTTTTGCTCAGTCGCTGGCTGCCCTCAGTGTTGGTACCTCCTCTCTGGGTATCTCCTCGTCTTTCAACAGGCCGCCTCCACCATCCATCCCACCTCCTCAACCTCCATCATCCAACCTGAACCAGATCCCACTGTCTATTCCCGCAAAGCAATCCTCATCTTCAGCCAGTGACTCAGTGCCAACCGCCACATTAATTACCCCTGCTAACAGCGTTACTACACCCCCTTCTCCAGTGCCATCTCCATCACCGGTGGTGATGAAGCCCCAGCGCACACTCTCATCTGCAGCAACAGTGTGTCATGCCCCGTTGCCACAGAGATCAAGCTTAGCCGGGCTGAGCAGACCAGCATTACAGAGGATTGCAATGGCCCAGTCAAGAGCACTCATAGCATCGGGGTGAGTAAATAAAACCAGGGATTAGTTTGGTTTTCTGACTAGAAAACACAGCCCATGTAGATCCATTAAAATATTCCATTTTTGGGGAGGAGGGGTTCATAGTTTTAAGTCCAAAACTTTCCAATTTGGTTGCTTGCAAATTCCACCAGATGATTGAACAAACATATAATGACAAAACAATATAATGTATGATTGCATTATATGATCAGGAACACAGCACCTGTAGCTTCACTATAGGTCTTTTACAGTTATTTAAAAGGTCTGAGATCTGATGTCTGATGGTGCCCCCGAAAGGCACGATAAACATACCCATTGCAAAATTTGAAACAAAGCATTAAATTGCACCTTATATTGTCACTGAAGCCAGCTATGTCCTCATAACGCTGTGTGTGTGTGTGTGTGTGTCCTATCAGACTGCCATATCAAGCCATAACATTAATGCCTCTGTGACATTTTGCTCTGTACAATCTTTGGAGGAAGTAACAGAAGTGATATTTCGGCGAGACTGTTGAATGAAAAAGTGTGTGTCAAAAGTTACCTGAGCCTTCTGTGTGTTGTCCATCTGTGAAGTGGTGATATGTAGAGAAGAGGGGTAGGGAGGGATTGTGTGAGAGCACAGGCGTGTGAGTGTACCATGGCTGGTAATCTTCTCATCTCCAACAATAAATAGCTGTCCTTTCCTCTTCGAAATCAACCTCCATGCGCTGCACTAATTTCACCTTGCCTTTGGGCTAAACCAGTGCTTCTCAATTATTTTATGTTACGCCCCCCTTAGGAAGAAGAAAACAATTCGCGCACTTTTTGTCTATTTTGGTCAATAATTAATAAAAAAAAAGCCCTATGTGTAAATAATTTACACACTTTTTCCAGGAGAAGTACAACATTTTTACCATTTACCATTCTTCTAAATACCTAAAACTGTGTTTTATAAAAAGAACAACTCAGACAGTTTTACATTTCTGGAGCTTTCTGAGTCCATGTTACAGGCTGTTATATTTGTCAATAGCCAGGCGTTTTTTATTTTAGTAGTGGTAGTTTCTGAAACAATTCCTGTCCACCTAAAGACAGAGACCCACATGACACAAATGACACATCCAAGCTGTGCTTTTGTGGCACAGAGTGCACTTTTTTCCTTTTGTCTTTTGTCTGTGCACTCATTTGTGTTGGTTGGGACAGGGAAGTGGCCTTGAGTGGGAGGACGATAAAATCACTTCAGGAAAAAATACTAAAACTATTACTTACAAGATTCGGATTTACTTACACAGAATATACCTTTAAAACTTTGTTAAACTCCAAGAAACCGCACCAAAAGTTTGACTGAATCCTCCAACTCTGTCACACAAATGCCGCCTGCCGCTGCTCTTTTACTCCTTCTCCCCACACGGAACTCAGTCATTACCGTTATGCATGTAATAGCATCAGAAAGCCCAGTTTCACAGCTTTCGGGTGCAGTTTGAACGATTAAAATTGCACGAAGTAGCGGGGAGTTACGGTAATTTGAAATACACATGTGCCTCGGTGTCACTGGTTATCCCCGTGGTTTTAAAAGGTACGGCAAAAAAAGAAAGTTCCCCAGGATCACACACACCCCACCTGGCATCGCATTCCCTATGTAAGGGAAACACTGGAAGTATAAACTGGATACACAAATACAAAAACACATTTCACCAATGGAAATTGTTGTTAACTGGGGTATTGTGAATAAGCCAGATGATAATGATTCATCCGACTTTTATTCTGACATCCAACAACTGCCTCTGTGACTTTTGTCTCTTCTATCTCTACTTGCCGTCTTGTGTATCAATATTACAGTAATCTTCCATGAATAATAGCAAATGTATTTCTCTAGGTGTTGACATACCAAAGCTTTAATATCCATTTTGTGATGTTTTTGTTTGCCAACATGTGCATATGTTATATTCATTATTTCCCCATGTATTGACTCAGGAAAGGTTTTGAAATTTTGTCCATGAAAATGTGTGCAAATCATGTATTCCAATCCATCTTTAATTGTCCTTTTTGCACTATTTTCAGTTAAGTGTGTTCCTTGAACTCACTTGTAGTTTAGATACAAGTTGATACAAGTGCTCTGGGCTATTCGCCATACTAATTAGATGGCTTTCAGATGTCTTACAGTATGTCCTACTTTGGCCCATACTGAAAAGAGTAAATAATTATTAGATAGATGGTCATTAAATTCCGTGCAATCATTTATAGTCCTCATAGGCGTACACTCCTCCTGACTTTAGTGATCAGGGCATGTTAAAGGATAAAGTGCAATAACTTTAGTGAGCTCAGTTTGTCCATGTGTGACCAAATATCTGCAGAAACAAATTGTATTTCCACCAGCTAGTGCAAATAAGCCATCAGCATGCTCACACAGAACATGGATTGCAGCTGCTGATGGCACCATAAATGTTTTGTAGCTGAGTGCAATTTTCACTTTGTTTCCCGACTTATCTAAGTGGTGAAGTAGTAAACCTTCTAGAGGTTAAAGTGTGGGTTGTGAAGAATGGAGCCTCAGTTGTGGATATCCTGAGTCAGACTGAGAGCAAATTCCTGTCACTGAATCCCAAAGGTGAACATCCCTAAAAAATGCAGTCAGTCTCTCTGAATTCACTAATGATTTCACTCTCATCGTGTGTTGCAAACAGCGTCGATGATTGTGAATTGGACTGTTTTTGTAATGAGGCTCATTTACATAGAAAGCAGCCAATTTGGCTCCAAATGTCTGCACAGTAGGCACAGAGGCACATTTGCCCGGCAGTGCAGTTGGATGCCATTAGTCTTCAATATACCTAAGGGAGTCCTTCGGCATTACATTTTCTGTTGTTTCCAGCTTTGCCATGCTTTGCAGTCAAACTGAGGAGAGGAAAGTGTTGCTCTTTTACCCTCAGAGGCTGGTTTTAACCAGCTTTCAGTCAGAACTCAACTTATTTAAAGTTATTCTGCAGTACTGCAACATGAATCAAAAAGTTGATTTTTACTTTCCATGTTTTATGTTATATAACAGTATGGTAAGCTGTTCAATCACAAAAAAAAAATGGTGTGTGTTTAACTTTCCATGTGAAAACCCCTCTCTAAAACCAAGGTCAGAGTGTTTTGAGATGTAGATTTTTTGGCAGCTCCCCCAACTGCCAAATGTTCCCTGCCCCCTCCTCTCCTACCCTGACTACGATCCTCCCTCCTCTTCGATGGTGTCACAGCAGTCTGGACCCCTCAGAGCCTCATTGTTGGTCTCCACAGTAACCTTTGTTGGATTTCTCAAGCCTGGGCTGCATTAGCAGCACAATGCCAAGCCGCGGCTATTATTCTTTTCTTCATGTTCTCTTTTCCTTCCCCTCTCTTTAGTCCGTGTGTGTGTGTGTGTGTGTGTGTGTGTGTGTGTGTGTGTGACACATGTTGATTTCCATTTGTCTGTAAAGAAGACACTTTATTCCAATACCAACATTATTTTTCTACGTTGAATATTCCATAAAATATACTCATCCAAAGTTGGACCGTTATCAAATGTTAGTTTTGAGAAAAAGGGCCTTAAAGATAATGATACATATTCAGCCATGTTTCACATGTAAAAACACATTTATTGAGACTAAACTCAAAATGAACACAATATTTTGGGTTAAAAATGATACCCCACATTTGTATATGTTGTCTACACATACTGTCACGCATGCACGTGCACATGGCCGCGAGCATGAGCACATACACAGCACATTACAGGCCTTGAAGCTCATGCAGCCCAAGTATCCAAAACATATGGAATACAATAATGATAAAATATGAACAAATTTACTTTACATATGATGTAATACAGAATATATCATGGGGGTTTAAATCTAATAGAACTTTAAATAAAATATTAATAGAATAATATAATAGTATTCTAAAATATTATATTATAATAGAAAGACAGGTATGGATATAATAGAAATACTGTTGCCATCTGCTCTGGTGTAAACAGCAGGTAGCGCCGCAGTTGTGAAGCAGTTACACTTGTACTCCTGAGCTACCTCAGTGTCTTTAACATTGTCCTTGTTTAGATAACTACCGTCAGAAACATTGTCTGCTATCATCGGATCATCAGTGAGTGAAATATTTTACTCCTCATCTTCCTCCAACTCACACTCTCCCTCCTTAACTTTAACTTGGCTAACGCTAACCGGATCGTCCGTGTCTGAGTTGGAGGCTCCGCCATCAGTCTCCTCTTCTCTCTTCTCGCCACCCACCAGTGCGGTGAAATAGTCCGTAACTAACTCTGTCCAATTGTCATCACATGAAGCACCCTGACTGTAATTAAATTGAAAAGTTTTGCAATGTATTCCTCACGGGAACCCATTGAACAAAGCTAGCTATCTTCTACCACTCTCTGTCAATCACTCAGCTCAGCCATTCTGTTAACAGCTGTGTGCCGCAAAAAACGTTTAGACAACGCTACGTTTAAGAGCTTCAAAACTATACTTATCATTGGACTTTTATATTAATGTTGACATTGTATAAAAGCTGAGACTTCATATATTCATAGATGCACAAAAACCCAAAACAGCCAAAAATGTTTTTTTTTTTTTAAATTTTAGACATTAATTTTGATGGAAAGCGCCCAGAAGGGATGCCATGATGCACTAAGATGTTGGGGTAGACATTCTTGTTCATGATACCGTCGGTTTTCACAAATTTCCCATGCTGTTTCCACAAATGGAACCTCACTGTGTTTCACTCTGGGTGTAATGCATCTGACATCAAAATTTCTCCAGCTTTTCTGAGGACATAAACATGACGATGCTGACTGAAGAGTTCAAACTTGGACTTGTCCGTCCAGAATATCTTCTTCCATTCATCGACAGTCCAGTGTTTTTGCTCCCTGGCAAATCTGCGGCATTTCTGGATGTTTGCAGGCCTCAATAATGGCTTCTTAATAGCTATTCTTACCTTTAAGCCTTGTTCCGTCAGTCATCTGCTCATGGTCATTCTGGAATCTTTCACACTGTGAGAACACTTTGTCCTTCCCTATTTGTCTGAGAGACCATCTAGCATCATAAAGTGCTTTAACATGGACTCTTTCACTTTCAGTTAGCTCTCCACAGGAATGAGGAGGTTCAAACCGAATTCTACTGGGCTCAATGGGCTTCTCTTAGACATCAGAAATTAATCAAACATAACATTCAACCACTAAAAAAGTTTTTCTGTTGAGGAATGCAAGTAAATAACACATTTGAAATCTTAATCAAGTAATAATAATGTGCTTTACTATTTTTTCTGTAAAACAGTACATTTAAAATTCAATGGTTAATAATAATTAAAGCTGCAAGCAGCGATGAACGGGCCCAAGAAGAATGGAGCAGTCGGGAGAGCCGGCCATACCAGGCCTTGCGATCATCGGCCACCTCCCCAAATAAC
>CAFUXE010002892.1:990-27028 GCA_903364295.1 Serranus cabrilla | reverse complement strand
ATATTACACATGAATGAGTGATATGTCAACCTCTTCTATGAACAAGAACTCCAGGGATTTCCTTCAACCATTGCTAATATTAATATGGTAATTTGATTATAATTATTAAATTAATTATTAATTAAGATTCCAAATTAACAATTTAGCAACATTATGAGACTGATATAGGCAAATTGGCTATCTTTTCTCTGTTTACAGAGTGGTGCCCCATCTTGAGGTGACTTGGAGTAAATCAAGTCATATCATTTTTCATAATTAATAATTATTCATGACAATTATTAATAATATTGATAGCCATCTGATACCCTTTTTATAATATTATGGTGCAACCCCCCTTTGAGGCATAGCACCACTACCGTTAATCCCAACATATATATTTTTTTACACTTTATGGATGAAAATTATTTTAGTGTCAACTGCATCCTCTTACGGCGGCTAGTGGTCTTCATTGTCTCTTACCTGTTTGTAAAATCACCTCAACACCCCTCTCTGCAGTCTTCAGTGTCCCACCTGTAAAACCATCTACGGCGTGAAGACAGGCAACCAACCAGCAGGGAAGATGGAGTACCATGTCATCCCACACTCTCTACCAGGGCATCCTGACAGCAAAACCATACGCATCATCTACAACATACCACCAGGCCTTCAGGTACTGGACAGGAACTTGGCTGACAGTGTTATTTCTATTCTCATTCTATTCTATTTCTCATACCAGGAGTTTTCTTTATCCAATATGAGGTCAAAGGACAGAGGATGTCCTGTGCTGTACAGATTGTAAAGCCCTCTGGGGGGGCCAACAGCCCAAATTGTTATTGAATAGAAATACGTATTCCATACTCAGGTTGATCAGCATGAGTGGCTACTAATATCAATCTTCTCCATCTCCTCTGCTGTCAGGGACCAGAGCATCCAAACCCAGGGAAGCCCTTCACTGCCCGAGGCTTTCCCCGACACTGCTACCTCCCAGACAGCGAGAGAGGACGCAAGGTAAACACTTCTCAGTCTTCAGTGTTTCCCCGACCATCATAGTGCGAGTGCGCTTCGCAAAATGCATTGCATCAACAACCAAAAATACATCACCTCATAAGCGTCATGCTATGCTATAATCATGCCTCAACCCTCCCGTGTATGTCAAACCCCACGCCCCAAGGAAGCAACGCAAGTCGGGCTGAAAGGACACCACCTGCTGTTTTTACTGCAACACACAGGAAATTATTTCTCTGTAACTTTGGCATTTATTGGATTATTTAAATTATTTTAGACCACTTAGTCAAAGGGTACCACATATTCTTTGTGCCAGATTTCAGATTTTGTGGAAATGGGCGTGACTTATGAATAGAATTCAACTTAACTCAGGGATTGCCAGCATGTGAGAATTTTTAATGTGCAATATTGTTTGCTCAAGTTATAAACAAAGCGCTGTTTCCTTGATTATGGCGCCACCTGCTGGTGGAAGTATGTTGAATTTGGCAGACATCCCCAGTGGCTCATAAGAATGAAACTTTCCAAGGTTGGTGTAGACAGGAGTAACTATTGTCAAGATATGCACCACTTCCTGTTTTTACTGTAAGGCACAGGAAGTTGTTCCTCTATAACTTGTGCAATTTTTTTTAATTATAACACTTCTTTGAACTTTTTACCGTTGGATTCCAAAGATTCTGTGTGCAAAATTTTGTGCAGATCTAACTAAGCGCCTCAAAGGAGTTGAAAAAGTTAAGGCAGCATATTTCGCAATTTTGCAAACAGTCCCGGTGGAAGTGGGCGTGGCCTATACCCAGAGATTCAGCTGAACGCAGTGAACACTTCTATCTTGGAATTTTCAATGTGCATCATAGTATGTGGGAGTTACGGGACAAAAGGATTTCACCTCTGTTACAACGCCACCTTCTGGTGGACATTTGTCAATTTTGTTGCCTGCCGTTAATAGCAGTCTGTACCAGACCTATTAAGGCCATCGTTATGGCGGTTTAGGCTGCAGTATAGGTTTGAAGTTAATAATAACTAGATCTGCTAGCAGGTATTAACGGGGTCCAAGCTTCACACCCAAGTTGGAACTCACAACTTACGGAGGTCATGCAGGTTGGGCCCACAGGACGAAGGTTGGGAGCGATTTCTTGTTAATTAGAGTCATTATATGCACCACTTCTTGTTTTTCCTGCAACCTACAGGAAGTTATTCCTTTGTAATCTTGGCATTTTTTGAATTATCAAAATTATTTTCATACTGCTTAGTCATAGGGTACCACAGATTCTATTTATCAAATTTCATGGACATCAGACTCTGCGCCTTGAAGGAATGACAAAGTAATTTGAGCTTTTTTTGTGATTTTTCTGAAAAATATTTTAAGGAAGAAGTGGGCGTGGCCTATATCATACGTAAGAATATCTGATGTGTGACATGCTATGCAATAGTTACAAGCCAAAACACTCTCCCATTGATTGTGGCGCCACCTCAGGGGCTCATGGGAAACATTTGGTAGGTGAAACTGTTATCAAGATATACATCACTTCCGGTTTATATAACTTTTTGGAGACCTTTTTGGTTTATAACAATTCTTTTGATAACTTTTTACTTTTGGGTTCCAAACATTCTGTGTGCAAAATTTCGTGCCAATCCGACCAAGCGCCTTGGAGGAGTTCGAAAAAGTTAAGACAGTATATTTCACGTTTTGATGAAAAATCATTCAGGCTGAAGTGGACTTGGCCTATATCCAGAGATTCATCTAAATGCAGTGAACACTTGTATCTTGGAATTTTAAATGTGTGACATAGTATGTGGGAATTATGGGCCAAAAGGCTTTCACCTCTATCATAGCACCACCTTCTGGTGGACGTGTCAATTTTGTTGCCTGACGTCGGTGCAGCAGTCTGTACCCGCCCTTTGAAGGCCTACATTGTGGCATTTACGGTTTAGGCTGCAGTATGGGTTTTCGTAAAGAACAATAATCGCAGTTAGAAGCGGTTTCAATAGGGTTCCCAACACCGCTGGTACTGAGATCGCTGTTGCTTTGCACCGTCGATTCCTCGTCCCCTCGGGCTTGGACCCCTAATTAAAGCGATAAACGGGCCCGAGCAGAGTGGAGCTGTCCGGGGTAACTATTTGTGAAAGGGGCGTGGTCAAGATAAGGGGGCGGGGCAAGTAGACTCCAACGAAATAGAAACTCTTTGGCAACTGCTATAATAGCTCTGAAATGAGTGTAAGCGTGAAGAGGCGGAGCAAACATTCATTCAAAATTGGCAGTCTCTGCTTAGTACGCTGACACCTCACACAGGACTCTATGACAAACGGATCATAAGATGTAGAAAAGGAGTGGTGCTAATGAAAAGGGGCGGTGCTATTGTTACCGGCACCAGACCTAGGGGTAATCTGGACCGGCAGCAAGGGTTACACAGGCCAGGAGACACTGTGTAACCTGTGAATCAACAGAGAGAGGACAAAGTTAGCGTCTTCCTCATGCCTCGCACATTTATTTCGGGACTGCGCATGGGCAGAGCATACAGGCATAATCTCTCCATTTGATCCACAACAGCACCAGATCATCACCTACTGGCGGAAAAGTGTAACTGACCTTCACAAGCTATTAACAGTAGTTCAATTCAAAACAAAAATTAGGGGGGGGGGTGTCTGTTCACATATTAACTACAGATATGGCATTTTCAACCCATTACACTATCAATCAGTCATTAAACAGGAACTCTCTGAGTATGCTGACACCTCATACAAGACTCTACGACAAATGGTTCATGAGTTACAGAAGGGGGCGTGGTTAAACCATAAGGGGCGGATTTAAATCTGTAGGAGGATATTAATGTATGCAACATGGTCATTTTATGAAAAGAAGAGCGGCTAAAGCATAAGGGGTGGGGCTTTATGAAATATTGTTATGCAGACGTGTTCAGGACTGGACTCTTATGAAGCATGAGAAGTTTGGACCAGATCAGACAAAGACACAATATCCTGTTTTATGGCCAAACACCATATTTTGCTGCCATGCCACGGCCACATATTGCTCGTTCCCTCGGGCTTGGACCCCTAAAAATCTGACCAGTTTCAATAGGGTTCCCAGCACAGCTGGTACTGGGATCGTCTGTGCTTTGCACCGTGGATCCCTTGCTCCCTCAGGCTTGGACTCCTAATTAAAGCTGGAAGCAGCGTTGAATGGGTCCTTGCATCTACATTCATGTTGGGGTGGCTTTGGGACTTGGCTGATGCAGCCATGCATTTCTGCAACCACCGCACACTGGCGCTTGGTCCTGGGATTGTCACATATCGTAGCATTCTCTCAGTCAGGAAGAACCAATTTTGAGGTGGATCTCATGGCTTGCAGCAGGACATTGCAGTATTAAGAAAAAGGCGCTTTGTTTTTCCACTGGTGGGCGTTAAGATTATGTGTGAATGATTATGTATCTGCCAATTCAATTTTGTTTCTCTAACTTTAATCTACTGCAGGGGTTAAGCTAAAAACTGAATTAAACTTGTTACTTCCTGTTGCCTGCAGGGGGCGCTATGATTATGGTCAATATTTGGAAAAAAAAAAATCGGGGCAGATTGGACAATGTATGCTCAAGTGAGAGCCACTTCCTGTACATGGAGAGTACTCAAAATTCAACACGATGCCCACATACTTTGAAATAAAAAAATATTATGACAAACTTGTTTTTCTGGCCTTTATATATATTCTCTAGTCATCCTTCAGCCAACCACACCTGAGAGGATGGAAAATCTGAAGCCTCTGCATTGTTGAGCTTTGTCAGCATCTTCTCTTTTTCATCCTCCTACAGTCCGTTCTGGCTAGGAGCTCCTTTGGACATCACAGGGGGCGGGCTATTTGCAAAGTTACACCCCCCTCTGCTCCAAGGGCCTCAACCCGTTGATATGAAGAAACCAAAGTCACTACAGTTAGCGACCGCTGCTAGACATGTCTAACCTTAGAGGAAAGCAAACACAGTGTTATGTTGTGTGTCTCTTTTCTTTGCCAGCGTCGGGATAAAGAAGGACTCAATGGCTAGATTTGATTTACAATGGCAATACAGACAAAATAAATACAGACAAACAAAGTGTAACTGAAATATTACAACATAAAGAGAGACAAATACAACAAAACAAACCCACCCCAGAACAGTAACAAGCACTGCAATAGCTGTTTGCATACAAGCATTTCACATAAGATTTTGTATAAATTACATGAGAATAAAATGTGTTGTGCATCATTGCGACTAAAGCAACACAGACAGAGTCCACAGGCAGTAAAAATAGGTAATTTGAAACTTAAAGCTGCCTTCAGTGTTTTTGAAGGAATGAGTCCAAGGGTTTCCATAACCTCCAGAATTTTTCAGATTTGTGGTTGAGATTGTGAGTCAGTTTCTCCAAAGATGGCTGCAATTTGTGAGATCCACATGTTAGCTGTTGGGACCTGCGGAGCAGACCAACATAGCAAGATACATTTTTTCGCCAGAAACCAGAGAATTGTTAACAGGGATTTAACATCTGTATTAAAAAGATTATTCGGCATATGGTTCAATAGATAAAATGAAGAAGTCATTGGGAACTGTTTGCCACTGAGATCCTGAATTACAGAATGAACTTCTTTCCAGAACGTTTGAATAAGGTTACATGACCAAAACATATGAATATATGTACCTTTACCATGCATTTAAAACAAAGATTTTAACTGCTGGGGAACATTCTTTGGAAGTGGACTGGTGTAAAATATGTTCTATGAAAGAATTAAAATTTTTGTTCATGTATGGACATTGAAATACATTTTGGATACATTTCATTGCAGATTCTTTCCCAATCATCATTACTAAATATCACCCCCACATCCCACTCCCACAGCGGCATCAGAGATCCAAAAGCTGATGTGTCAGAGTGCAGCAATAATGTGTAAAAGTTGGAGATAATAACTTTAAGTGATTTGGAGGAAACCATAATGCTCTCAAGTTCTGACAATTTCAATTAGATTGAATCTTTCTGCAATAAGGACACAATGAAGTGGTGAATTTGGAGATACCTGAAAAAGTCTTTATGAGGAATATCAGTCATTTTTAAAAGAGCCAGAGATCAACAGGGCAGTAAAATCTGAAGTACCTTTAGAGGACCATTCTGATAAACCAATAGCTCTGAGTTGATGAGGAAAATCTGGATTCAGTGATAGAGGTGACCAGACAGATAAAATGGAAGGAATTTTTAAGTGTCTTCTAATATCTCTCCAGACCAGCAGTGTGTTGAAGACAATAGAATTATTATGGAGTGGTTTTAGTTGATCTATGTTATTGATAAACAATAGCGACTTTAACTGTCTGGGGTGAGAAGTTAAAGACTCAAGCCCTACCCAAAGAGAATCCTGTCTATTTAGACACCAGTTTGTCATTATTTTAAGTTGAGAGGAGAAGATATATTATTGTAGACTTGGGAGGGATAAGCCTCCCAGTTATTTTTGGCTTGGTGAGTTTAGAAAACTTAACTCTCTTATGTTTATTGTTCCATATACATTTGGAGATGCATACATTTAGGGAGTTGAAAAATGCTTGTGTTAAATAGCAAGGTCAATTTTGAAAAAAGTAATTAAGCTGAGGAAGGATATTCTGAACTAAAGGGGAATAGTTAGTTTCAAATAGATCACTTAAGTCTGAGGAGATAAAATACCCAAATATTTGAAACCCTTCTCTGATACCTGGAAAGGTGTGGACAGGTTTACCTGGGGGGATGTTGAGTGGCAGGGCAACAGATTTGCTTAAATAAATTTTATAGCCGGATAGTTCGCCAAAGGTCGCAATAGAGTTCAAAAGTGCAGGGATGGATACATCAGGTTTCTTAAGATACAGTAAAACATCATCAGCAAATAAGGAAATGTCTCCACCCACTGTGACTCCAGTTACATGAGGATCAGACCTAGTGGCCTGTGCTAGAGGCTCAATAAAAAGTGTGAACAGAAGAGGAGACAGGGGACAACCCTGCCTACAACCTCTGTGCACAGGGAAGCTGTCCGACATTAAGCCATTAGTATTAACCCTAGCGACTGGGTCTGAGTAAAGAGTTTTAATTATATGAATTCATTGAGAGCCTAGACCAAATTTATTCATCATTGAAAAGAGAAAAGACCATTCCACTCGGTCAAAGGCCTTTTCGGCATCTAGACAGACAATCAACGCTGGGTCTTTGTGAGTGTTGAGTACAACATTTAAAGCACGCCTTACGTTGTCGGAGCCATATCTAGATTTCACAAATCCTGTCTGGTCTGGCTTGATAATTTTAGGCAGCACATTTTCAAGTCTACGAGCAAGCACTTTTGTAATAATTTTATAATCCACGTTAAGGAGACTGATAGGTCATGATGAACAGTCTAGGGGATTTTTGTCCTTTTTTAAAAGTAAATTAATGGAGGCTTGATTCCAAGAGGAGGGAACTTAACCGTTTAATGTACTGTTGATAGCAGGTATAAGAATAGGGTGAATCTCTTGTCAGAATTTCTTATAGAATTCCAGCGGAAAGCTGTCTGGGCCTGGGCATTTCCCATTAGGCATTGCCTGAATAGCAGACCAAACTTCCTCAGGTGTAAAAGGAGAATTCAAAATGGAGCGATCCTCCTCTGCAGCTGTGGGTAGAGACAAGTTATTTAAATAAAAGGTAATATCAGAATCAGTGTAATTTGAGCTATAAAGAGATTTGTAAAAGTCTTTAAAGGTGGAGTTAATTATTACAGGGTCACGTGCAATCATGCCACGAGGAGTCCTTATCTGATTTATTAAATGGTCAGTGGCCTTGGTTTTTAATTGATGGGCAAGTAAGCGGTTGGCTTAATTACCAAATTCAAAGTATTTTTGTTTAGTGTACAGTAACATTTTTTGAATATGGCAAGTATGATTGAGTTTCCTCTTTGCTGCCATCAGCAGTTTAAGATTTGCAGTTGGGGGTGATTGTTTATGCAACTGTTTCAAATTGTACACTTCTTTTTCTAAAGTTTTCCCATTGCTCTCTTGAATTACTTTTTGATGGGAAGTGTAGGATATGAGATGTCCACGTAAAGTATACTATTAACAGTTTAATAAAAGCTTTGTGCCTTTAGCGTAGTCTCATAGCCTACTGTTGATTCTAGCGTCTGCTTTAGCCACTGTTGCAACTGTATATTCTTAATTGAGCCACTATTTACAGTTCAATAAAAACTATGTGCAGTTAGCATAGCTTCATAGCCTGCTGTTGATGCTTGCGCCTGCTTTAGCCACTGTCGCTATGGAATATTCTCATTCGAGCTAAGTAATCATTCGGCTTCTGTTGGGATAAAGAGGCATGGCATTCAAATTGTGTTTGAACTGTCACCAAATGCCAATCGGTTTAAATCCCTGGGAGGAGTTTGTTAAAGTATAAGGCGTAGAGATGGCGAAAAATGGCCTAAAAAGTCATATTGGAGTCAAGATGGCCGACTTCCTGTTGGGTTTGGGGTATTTGGTTTTTTGGTGCATCTCTCCATGATATGTCTGTGTACCAAATTCTTTTCGTTTACTTGAATGCTCCCCATAAGGTGCTGCTCCATTTTAACTTTCTAAGGGTTGCTACTGAGCCAATTTGCCACGCCCATTCCTGCAAACTGTAGAATATGTACATTTTCACCAGGATTGACGTATACTCCAAGTTTGGTGAGTTTTTGAATATGATAACACCCCCAAAAAGGTAATTCATTTACCAAAATAATAATAATTCTAAGGGTTTGAATAGGTCCTCGCGCTGTCTGTGCTTGGGCTCTAATAATAATTCCTTCAATTTCAATAGGTCCTCGCACCCCGTTGCTAGTGCCCTGATAAACATTTCACTCTAATGGACAACAAGAGCAGAAAACTAAAAAAAAAAAAACTTAAGTGGGGACTACCCTTACTGCTCTCCATCTCAAAGATTGCACCAAGGGTGATCTGCTCAGAAGGACCTGCTGCTGTGCTGCTCTCCTCAAGTATTTAATTGAAGATGCTGGCAAGGCTGCTGCTTGCTTGCTCAGATTCCACATGCCTGAAATGTCTGTGACTGCATCCAGATGGGAGGCTTATCATAGTTTGTATCCCCTGCTCATCTTCGCTCTCCTAAGTGAGAAACCGTATCCGGACATGGACAGAGGGGATGACCTCGGCTGCGGTAGCAGAGGCGGAACTGACTGGACTTCAGGAAATACGGGCAGAACCGGCTCCCCTCTCCATCAATAGCAGCACAGTGGAGAGAGTCCACACCTTCACTTTCCTAGGCATCACCATCTCTGCTGACCTGTCCTGGTCTGCCAACACCAGGGCAGCTGTCAAGAAGGCACAGCAGCATCTGTTCTTCCAGAGAGTGCTCAGAAAAAGCAACATCAACCAAAAGCTGCTGATAACCTACTACCGATCCTCGATCATGAGCATCCTGACCTACTGCTCCCTGGTGTGGTTCTCCCACTGCACTGAGGCAGACTGGAAGAAGCTCCAGAGGGTGATCAAAACAGCACAGAAGATCATGGCCTGCCCCCTCCCCTCCCTAAATGACATCCATTTATCACGCTGCCTCAGCAGAGCACAGACCATCGCCAAAGGCAAAACCCATCCAGCCCACCACCTGTTTGTCCTGCTGCCCTCTGGCAGTCGTTACAGGTCCATTAGATCCAGGACAAAAAGACTCAGAAACAGTTTCTTTCCACAAGCTATAGCCTCCCTGAACTCACACATGCACCAGACACTCTACAAACAATAATCCTGGTGAAAAAATCATGTGCAATTCTTCCACTATCCCTGTGCAATAACTTTACCTGTGAAAACTTTTTTTTTTTTTTTTTTTTACCTGTGCAATATCTACTTGTGAAAAACTTGGCCTTTGCAATGACTGATTATTACATGACTTTCTTTCATCTTGAAGCATTCAATTTTGTGTAGCATTCATTTTGTATAGCATTTTCTGTAGCACTTGTATTTTAGTGCAAGTCTCGTCCTGTTTATCTGTACTTATACTTGAATCAGCACCTCGAAATGGCCCTTGCAATTTCGAGGCAATCAGAGATGGCAGACTTCACCCACAGCACCCTCTGTTGGCCAGAGGATGTATATGCAGCCAGCCAGCCGGCCGTCCGTGGGGTGAAGTAATATTAGTATTCTTCTCTATTCTATTTTAGTTGAATCTTTGAGGTCTTCTCCAACAGCCCCCATTCGTTGCTGTTAGAATAGCTGGCAGGGCGTTGTTTTCTTCGGATGAACAGGCATGCAATGGCCGTTTTTTATGAATGAGGCAGTCAATCATGTACTTGGTACTGCTCCATCATGTCTGGACATCCTGCTTGAGACGTTTTGGTGTGACTTTCAGCTCAATTTGTAGGTCTTCGAGGCTTGAATAATCCTTGGGAAAATGTTTAAAGTGGCCCACTATTTTTCTGCCGTTGTCTAGTGCATCACTTCCAGCTCCCTGTGACAAGACTCCTTCATGGACAACAAGCTGAATGTATCATGACATGTACCTTCTTTCTGTCAATCTTCCACTCACTCAGCATCTCCTCCATGGCATTAGCTGTGTGAGAACCTCTGAACTCTCATGCAGGTAACACTGCTCTCTGAAATGTAAAGTCAGAGTCCATCAGTGCGCAGTCAGAATTAAGAAGGACAGCGGACGATGGTCTGAGCCCCAAATGTCAGTGGTGAAGCTGACAGTATTTGCTTTCTCCACATGTGCAGCAATACACTGTTCTTTATGTTCTTTATACACTTCTTTATGCATTTGTGGTATAGTTTCACAAACAATGTAGTGTCGGCTACGCATAATGTAGCGAGGCTTGAGGTGTTCAATTAACTGCATAAACCCGACATTGATCACCACCGACAGGCTGGTCATCGAGCACAATAAATTGGAATATCTTTTCTGTTATAGCTAATTACTTTTTGCCATCCCGTGGGAGTTTGCCACTCTTTGCAAATGTTTCGGACATGAGGTTTGTCTTATTAAACTTCCCCGGGTCTGTACCACCACGGGTAACTTGTTTATGACAAGTTTTGCACTCAGCTGCCACGTCTTTTTCAGACTTTAAGGGGGAAAAAAATTCCACACTGCTGACATTACTCCTAGTCCTGTCTGGTAGCACCTATGCACATGCTGTTATTGTGATCACATGGGCTATGCATGCTGTATCCAGGAACTGCTGGATAGAAGAGCTGGAGCCTGAGTCTGTCTGGAGTCTGAAATGGACTGCTTTTATTAGAGTGCTTATATCGGAGATTTTAGATGCAGACTGATGTAATACAATACGCATTTTTCTGCTGATATCGGACCGATATCCAATATCAATATCAGACTGGGACACCTCTGGTTCCCATCATCAATGGTCCTGACTTGCCCTCTCGGGTTTGGACCCTAATTATTAAAATAAACATTTTTGTTTCCCTCTAATTTGCTGTCAGGTACTGAGACTGATCCTGGTAGCGTGGGACCGTAGGTTGATCTTCTCAGTTGGGACTTCAAGCACTACTGGGGAGTCTGACACCGTCATCTGGAACGAGGTACAGTACACAAAACATTCTTTAACAATTCAAAAATGAATCTGATATAAGATAGTTTGTCAAATATACACATTAGGCTTATTGCCACTGAAACAAATGAAAACATTTTTCCTGTGTTGTAAAGGTTCACCATAAGACAGAGTTTGGCTCCAACCTGACGGGTCACGGCTTCCCAGACCCTGGACACCTCGACAATGTCCTGGAAGAGCTCAGAGCTCAGGGTATTACAGAGGACGACGGACTGATGGAAAAGTGCAAGGACAAGTGACCTGTCGCAGCAGAGAAGAAAGAGACATATATTTTAAGGCAGTGAAGAATTAGACGTGAGAACGAGGAGTAGAGGAAAAGACCATGAAAATTACAGAAGCATGAGAAGGAAATGGATAAGGCCCTGGACTGAGACACACTCTCTTTCAGCACTTTAAAAGTATGTAGGGGGACATTTTAGGTTATGGAAAACATTGATTTTGTTTTGCTGATGGAACAAATTTTCAAGATTTTGAGTGAGTCACTGCTGGGTTCATCTGTCAATGCAAGTCCAAACTTTTTTAAGTAAGCACATCATAAAAGTGGGAGGTAGTCTGAGGAAGCTGCAGAACAGAGACTAAGCAACATAGAAAGAGTAGGAAGTAAAGAAACCAGCTCATGATGGCTCTCATGGTACTAAATGTTGAAGTGAAAACTATTTTGTACCAATGCTTACGATAACAAGTTCACTTAACTGAAAGAGAGTAACCAGGAAAAGAAGGTAAAATATTGGATCAGTTTAATAAAAACTGAGAGAAAAGTACAAACAGAGAAAGCAATTGGAGCAGTGGGGGATGGGACAGAAGGAGGAAACGCAGGAATTATGTAGCAGCAAGAGACAGAGATGGTGTATGTATGTAGCGTAGGATTGAAGTAGAGGTTTATTTACTTGTATGGTACTTAACAGGTACTTCGGCTATCATAAACACAAGGAAAAGAGTGATGATGGGAAGGACATGTATTGTGTGCTTTATTTAATGAAACCTGCTTGTTTCTGGTGGAAGTTTAATGCTGTTGCTCCCTCTTGTGGTGGTTCTGATAAACTAAACCTCAGCCTGCAAGCTACTTGATGTTTTTTTGTATGATCGAGGCTGTGTGTTTATGATTGTGTGTGAAATGACAAAAGACCAAACTTAGGCCTAGTCATCTGGGCCTATTTAGAGTCTTAATATTGAGCCACTCCAAGTTAACCTTAGATTCCCAGGTACCAGTATTACTTGGACATATTTGATTTTGCCTAACTAATTCCCTAACTATTTTTTGTTCATATGGTTTTTAAGTGGGTGTAAATGCAGTTGTATCCTGTCAACAGTGTGGTACCAATGAGAACTGAAGATGTTAATAATAAAAACCTGATGAAGATTAGCAGTTTTAGGATTACTTAAAGTGCTGAGGATTTGCTTCAAGGCCTGTTTGTTTAGTTCTAGCTGAATGAGCTTCACTGTCTGTGTTTACACATAGAGAAATTAACCTAAGGTTGGTCTCCAGCCACAAAGCCCTTCAGATTGTCAGATTGGCTAAATTAAAATATGTCCATCCTGCCCAATTTATGACTAGTCTAACTATTAGACCCTGATAAACAAGGAATAACATGGTTACGCAGTCATCTATTAAGGGTCCCATATTAATGTAAAATATAGACTCCTTCCTAATGATAGCAACTTAAGACTATTTCCTAATTTTAATTGAGAAGGGAAATTGCACCAAAACCCTTTAAGACAACACGTCAGCACATTATTTCTGATGTTTTGCTGTGCCACTACGTGCAGATGCGTCTGAAAATGTATTTATTACATTATTTTGAACCTGCACCAGAGGAGCGATTTTTGGAATGTTTGTAAAGGATACACAATATGGGACCTTTAATCTGTGACATGTTGAATTAGATTAGAATCATTATTCTCTCAAAAACACTGAAAATAATTATTCTTACCTCTACCTCTCCTGATAACGCACTGTCAAGACCTTGAGTTTGGTCTGTAAATGACCACATGATCACAAGTGTGTATGTGTGTGAAAAGGTGAATATATGTGGTATACTACCAACATGCTCCTAGTTTAGGTTTAGAGTAATATTTTAGTACCCCATGGGAATTACATCATCCATTTGGTGGTGTTTCAGGATCATATCCCCCTTCTTATTATATGAATTGTAGTTATACTTTTGTTTTTAATAGCATTTATTTTTTGTCACTATCAAAAACTGCCTTTTTCATTTTGTATGTTTATGTTGTATTATGTCAGTTTTCATTTGTGACAGTTGGTTTACAAAGAGTATTAAGTACAATGTCTTTTTTCATTGTGTACAGAAGTTAAGCTGATTTGTGTTCTTTGGAAAAGGAATTTGATGGTAGACTTTTATTTGAGTGTGAAATGTAATGAGCCTCAGTAGCAAGTCAAACTTTCCTACTCTTGCTCTTCTATGAGGTAAAGAATACTTTGTTTTTCAACATATCATCTGTCATGCTAGTATTGTGCACTGAGCCTTTATCTGCCTACAGGAGCTCTCATAAACTGTGACCCTGGAAGGTTTTGTAGCAGATGTGTTGATGGAAATTTTGGTCTTAGTTTGATGTCCACCCCTCTTTTCACTGCAGAATTTTTCAGTGCAGATGGCATGCTGAAAATGATTTTAAACATTTTAAAATATAATACAATCATGATTTCATCCAGTTGTCTTGCTCTGCTGGCCCAAACACCTCACTATGACTTGGAACAACTCATATTTAGTTTGATCAATACGTCACTTGATTGTTCAGTTTGTCTTTCTGTTATTAAAGCTATGTTATTGTTGTTGTTTTATTTCTAAACAATGGACAAGAAATTAAAATGTTTTTATTACTGTTTCTCTTGACAATTAATTGGATGAACTAGTGATTTGGCCATGATTTGTTATTGCAGGTTTTTGAAGTTTCACTAACATGAACCTCAAGGATTTTTTTTTTTTTTTTAACTTAGTTTTTATTTCAAATTCAACAATTTATACAATAATATTCACAATTTTTCAATTTTCCTTTTTTGTTTACAGCTTTATCCATGTGTGTACAGAGACAGGCATAATAAAATTAAAATAAATAAGAGAGAAAAAAAAACAACCACAACAAAGAAAACAAGAACAGACAAGTATAACTTAACTCTATAATAGCGAGAAGAATATATAAGGTGTATGAAAACCTAGAGATAAAAAAATAAATAAAAAAGAAGTAAGAATAAGGCAGGGGAGTCACGTGTATGTATATGAGCATGTAGTAGCTTTAGCTTAAAAGCAATATGGTAGTGGCAGGGTTCCATCTTTTCATGAATTTTTCTTTCTGTAGTCTCAGACTATATGTTATGCGTTCCATATGGTATATTTCCAATACTTTCTCAGTCCAGTTACTATATGTCGGGGGGTCAGGTTTTAGCCATTTAGTTGTTATACATTTGAGGGCTGCTGTAATAAGTATTTGTAAAAGATATTTTTTAGCTCTACCATCAATGCCTAGTGGTGTTCGGCCCAGTAGTGCCACAGTCGGATCTTTTGTAAACTTTTGTTGGAATATCATTTCAAGAGCTTTAAAGACATCCTCCCAAAACGTTTTTTATTTTGTACATGTCCAGAATATGTGAGTATGATTGCCAATTTGTGTACCACATTTTCTCCAACATATATTAGAATATGTCGGGCCCATTTTTGACACTATAGCCGGCGTCCGGAAGAATCTCATTATTACCTTCCACTTGAATTCTCTCCATGAATTGGAATTGGTTACAAGATGGGCTTCAGCACATATTTCTTCCCACGTGTCCTCTGGTATATCTACATTCATTTCTGATTCCCATGTTCTTTTTATCTGCAATGTATTATTCCAGGTCATACCTGAGAATATACGATAAAAACAGCCTATAATCTTCTTACCCTCGTTTCCAGTTTGTAATTTTAACAAAAACTCCTCGATTGGAGTGGGCTTCAAAACTTTATTCCATTCTTTATGTTTAGTTAAAAATGTTCTTAATTGTAAATATTTAAAGAAATCAGTGTTAGGGAGTATAAATTCCTCTTTCAATTGTTCAAATGACTTTAAGCTCCCACCCCTATGAAGTTGGTGTAACTTATTGAGTCCATGTTCTGACCACTTCCTAAACCCTACATCCATATGAGAAGGTGCAAAATCCTTTATAAATCCAATGTCAGTTCGTGTTGAGATTGTTTTAGGTAAGCCAAATGATACTTTTATTTTCCTCCAAATATTCAATGTGACTCTTGTCCATTCACCCATTTGAGTGTCCCTTGATGTGATATCTATAAAAGGTAAGACCTGTAGGGGAGTAGAACACAAACTTTTTTCTATATGTAACCCACTTCTGAGTTTGTACACGTCGCTACCTAGGTTCGTAGGAGCTGAGAGTAAGAGCAATAACCACTGGACACAGGTACAAGTAGTTGTTGTGATCTTTTTAGTTTTTAAAGCTTTCAACAATGCACAATATACATACAATTAATTACCTATGGGCCCAATAACTAAGAAAAACATAAAGTGTCCCTTTGAAAAGGTTCTTCTGAAAAATGGTTTGTTGTGGATCCAATCAAAGTTCAAGTCAAAAGTCAGGGGTAGTCAAAGGTCAAGGGGAAGTCAAGGGAAAGTATCCAAGAAAGCTCTCGTTAGTGTCGATCAGTGGGACTGACACTATCCTACCGCAGAATCCGCTGAATGATGTGGTGGAGGTTCAAAGTTCAACTGGGAGGCTCGCCATCTACTGGATCGCTGGTCAACCTCGTTGGACACAAGGACTGGAGCTCCACTTTCTCCACACATCAATTAAGACCTGACCAAGAAGGAGTTTTTTACCAGGAGAAGCCGGGGCGATTAGAAGTGCTTCTTTCGCTCTCCGTCCTCTCTCTCTCACTCGTTTTCAACCTCAGGGGAAAAAAAGAAGAAGTGCTCCGTTGTACTCATTAGCGATGTTAAGCCACATTAACTATTATAGCGCATTACTTCCTGTCACCAAAATAAAGTTCCGGTTTTTCAAAATAAAACCAACAGTACTTATAAACATAATATGGAAGAAATAATGATCAGAAATGAATAACAATAATTTCTTAACCCTTCTTAGGTGGGTTACATATATTTAGCCAGCGTGTATCTGAGAGATCCTGAATCCATATTGTTCAGGGTCTTAGCTGTGCAGCCCAGAAGTAATGTCTAAGATTCGGGAGTTGGAGGCCTCCATGGGATTTTGAAAGCTGTAGTGTTTTCAGTCTAACTCTTGGCCGTCGCCCTTGCCAAATGGACTTTGAGATAAGTCTATCTAATTTATCAAACGTGGATTTAGGAATATCAATTGGCAACATCTGAAATAGGTATAGAAGCTTAGGAAGTATATTCATCCGTACACTTTCTATACGACCTAACAAAGATAGTGGAAGAGTTGGAACCTCAAGGGTTTTTAAAAGTGTATAATGTTTGAGTTTGAGAATTGGATCAATGGTGTGCAGTGTCTGAAGCCAGGTGAGAAGTGTAGCAAATAGCTACTGAAAGCAATACCTCTTCCATACATTTGTGGATAAGGGCCTTCCCTGACATTGTCTTCTTGTTCATGAGGGGTGGTTGGGAAAAGGTGACAATAGGTGCTGGTATGGAGAGACAGCATCAATAAGTGTACATATTACAAAAATAAGGAGTACATGTGAGAAAGAACCAATGGAACTTTCTTCTTTTTTTTCAGACATTGTATTAAGTGAAACTTCTGGAATATATACCGACAAGAAAAACGACTACGACAAAAATTCTCATCCACATCACTATTGGCATACAGGCCCCTTGGATAGCTCATTTCGTAGAGCGGAAGACTGTAGGTGTTTATGATAGTGAATCTTAAAATAATATTAAATAAAAAAGTTTTTTTTGAGTTGCCAGGATTGTGCACCACTCTTCAGTCGCCCCAAAGCTTGTACAGTTTCTTGGATCAATTATTTGACTAATTACAATAATAAAGTATCATGAGGTATAATGTTATAGTGCTGATTTGGAAATGTGTGGTGGGATGTGATGGCTTCAAAAGGCATTCCATGACCGGGAATTTAACCCAGGCTGTGTTGGTAAAAGAGCCAAATTCTAACCACTAGACCACCAGGGAAAGCTATGACATCATAAAAACACAAATATATTTGTCTACAGGTCTAAGAAGCTAGAGTCATGGTGTCAACCTGATCATGTACTTCATTGATCAAATTGCCTTCTTTAATACTGACTTCACTTAGTCAATTACAGGCCTTCGTATGTGTACTGGTAGCATGGTGGCTTTCCACTATAAGCTCCTCAAACCTATGGACAATATCCAAATTTCCTTTCCCCTGAAAAATACTTAAATCTACTTAAAGTCACCAGCAATCTACTTGCCTCTGACTCCGGTTCCCTCAACATGTTCCTCCTCCTTGACCTCAACACCATCGACCACTCCACGTCCTCAGTTGCCTGTAATCATGCATTGGCATTAATGCATGATTGCATAAAATCCTAATCCAAATACCATTGATTATAATAATATTGGACGTCGTCACCGTGATGTAGCTAATTGGTCCGTGGACCGCCGTTTAAAGCCTTGAGCTCTGTATTTTCACCCTTGCCTTAATAGTGTATAGCCGTTGCCACAGTGTTGTGCTACGTCATCAGCTAATGCTATCGCTAGCTTGGTTACCAAGAGACAATAATTCTTCAAAATGAACAGCCAGCTTATTTGACTGTCTTTTAGTCCAATCAAACACTGAACAAATATTTATTTTCAACAGATATATTAATCTTGATGAAGTAAAACGTTCTAAGACCACATTGCACTGTGGTAGTGGCCTTTCAATCATACAGTAGCTGCCTAAATATACCCTGCTCTGATATCTATTTGACTCCAAATGGAACCATAATTTACAAAATACACATCATGTTGTTTTGAAGGAGACTTGAAATGAACAATTGATATCTTAAAGTAGGAGGGTTGTTTTTTTCTATTGACTTACTTACAAAGTTCTTTCTGAAATTTATGGTATCACCAACCATTTATGGCCTCACTTGTCAGCCCTGGGGGTTGCTGCTTGGGTGATACACATTATGCTTTTATATATTTCAGGTGTAATCATATCTTTGACTGGTTGAAACAATTGCATTATTCTGTTGTATTACAGGGAAAATGCAAATCAAAATTAAGTTATGCAACGGGTAAAACATAGCCAGCTTATGTTGTTCAAAAAAGTGTAAACAGTACACCCATTTATTAGGCTCAGTAAATAGAAATAAAAAAAGTTTTCACATTTGTAGCAATTATTATGCAGCCAAATAATACTGAACTGTAGTTTTATACTTAACCATCCCAAACTGAAACAAGGCAGTTCATTTCTTTGCTTTTTTTTAAAATGGTAAGCTTTTTGTACTTATTTCAGTTAGATTTTTTGTTAGACAGCAGCTCTTGTAAACTAATCTGAGTAGTGGACAGGTTAGTAAGACCTGTACTGTTGATGGGAGCATTAACAATACCAAATGGTTACAATTGAGATTTTGTACAGATAATACATTCTCAGTGTTCATTTAGCGAACATGCCATGCTTAAACCATGTCTAGTGTGTTAGCAGGACAAGTCATAATAATTAAACCCTCTCAGAGGTATGTGATAGCCTTATAGAGAATTTTTAACCATTTATACTCTGCTAACTGGCTTTAGATAGATAGACAGATAGATGCCTTTATTTGTCACTGTATCAAGACACAATGAAATTACGGTTGCCCATCCAGCAGTATTAAAAAGGAGACATAACATATTATAAAAGGAAAACACACGTTGTACATCACATGGGACAGACAAAACACAAAATGCACACCACAAGACATATTAGGCAGACAAGAGAGCTTAAGTGGTGAGCTATTGCACCAATCTCATTTTATTTTTTTTGTCAGCGTGTATGTTTGTTGAGGGACTGAATGGCTGTAGGGAAAAAAACTGTATGATAACCTGTTTGTGCGTGCTTTTATTGATCTGTAACACCATCCTGAAGGCATCAGCTAAAAGAGGTAATTGCCGGGGTGTGAGGTGTCTTTTTTACGATGTTTTTGGCTTTTGAAAGGTAATGTGTGTCAGCAATGTCCTGCAATGAGGGTAGGGAGCAGCCTATGATTTTTTCTGCTGACCTAATAACCCTGTGCAGAGCCTTTTTGTCAGCTGCTGCGCATCCTGAGTACCATGCTGTAAGACTGTATGTGATGATGCTTTGAATGGCAGAGGTGTAGAAAGTTAACAGTAGTTTGTGATGTAGATTGTACTTTTTTAGGACTCTGAGGAAGTGTAGGCATTGTTGTGCCTTCTTTACAGTAGCCATGGTGTTTGTAGACCAGGACAAGCTGTCAGAGATGTGGGTTCCAAGGAATTTAAAACTGTGTATGATTTCCACACGACCTCCATTGATGATGATAGGCTGGGGGTTCGCTCTGTGTTTCCTGAAGTCCAGGATCAGTTCTTTGGTTTTGTTTGTGTTGAATGACAGGTTATTTGATGAACACCACTGTGACAGTTTGCAGATTTAATAATAATAATAATAATATTTAATATTGTAGGCTTTAATATTATAGCATCCTCAGCTGAATGACGGTTATCTGCAAGCCCCTACTTTAAAAACCCAGCATTGATCGCAGTGTGCTTGCTAATTTTAGGCCCATCTCCAAGCTGCCTTTTATCTCTAAAATCTTGGAGAAATTTGTTCATGCTCAGTTAAAGTCCTTCCTGGATGAGCATGATGTCTTGGAGATCTTTCAGTCTGGCTTTAAAACTTTGCATAGCAGTTTTTAACGATATCCTCGTAGCAAATGACTCTGGTGACCATGTCATCCTTGTTCTGTTGGACCTTACCGCAGCCTTTGATACCGTGGACCACAACACTCTATTAGCCTGGTTACAGCAACTAGTGGGCCTCTGTGGTACTGCACTGCACTGGTTTAGATCTTACCTGACCGACAGAAGCATGACTGTAAGCCATTCTCATATGGGGTTCCACAGGGGTCGATTTTAGGGCCCCTGCTTTTCTCACTGTATCTACTGCCTCTGGGCTCCATCCTGAGAAAGCACGGCATCTCTTTCCACTGTTACACTGACAACAGTCAGATATATGTGCAGCTGAAAAAGAAAAATGCTTTCTCCTTCACACCACTTCTGTCATGTCTCGAAGACATCAAAGCCTGGATGGCCCTGAACTTTTTAAACTTCGATGAAAATAAAACAGAAGTGATGGTGTTTGGCCCCAGTGGCCCTTGGGAATCCCCTCCTGTAAACTTGGGCCCTTTGGCATACTACGTGAAGCCAACGATCTCAAATTTGTGTTTTAAGATGGACCGTGACTTTAAATTGGATTGGCAAATTAGCACTGTGGTACAGACCAGCTTTTTCCAGATCAGGCAGCTGGCTAAGGTGAAACCTTTCCTGTCAGTAATCCATGCCTTCATAACATCTCGGCTGAATTACTGTAATGCACTTTACTTCGGAGTCAGCCAGTCATCCCTTGCACGTCTCCAGTTAGTCCAAAATGCTGCCGTTGCCTCTTAACTGGAGTACGTAAGAGGGAGCACATAACTCCCATTCTGGCCTCCCTCCACTGGCTGCCTGTGCATTTTAGAGTCCATTTTAGGATTCTTTAATTTGTTTTTAAATCTTTAAATGGCCTCGCTCCTCCTTACCTCTCTGAGCTCCTTCACCCCTATGCACCCACTCGGTGCCTCCGGTCAGCTGACCTGCTGCTCCTGGAGGCACCGAGATCAAAGCGGAAGCTCAGAGGGGACAGAGCTTTCTCTGTTGCTGGTCCTAAGCTATGAAACGACCTACCCCTGCACATTAGATGAGCCTCATCACTGTCCATTTTTAAAACTCCTCTAAAACCCATTTTTATTCCTTGGCTTTCAACCCCGCATGAGACTCTGCTCTTGTTTTAATGTTTTATGGTTTGTTTTTTATTGTTTTTAATTGTTTTAAAAACAACAAAACATATTAATCTTAATGTTTATTTATTTTACCTACTTGTTTGTTTGTTTTCTGTTGTTTTGCCTACGTATGTGCAGCACTTTGTCACAGCTGTCGTTGTTTTTGAAGTGCTATATAAATAAAGTTGAGTTGAGTTGAGTATCTGCATACCCCTCAGAAAGTAGGTAGTTGCGCCCCTGATTACCAGAATAGCAATTTACCCAAAAGGACAAACCACAAAGTTGGGCAGCCCAGTATTGATATCGAAAATTTGGGAGTGTAGGGTTAGGGTCAGGGATGCTTAAGTTTTCTTCAGTTGTCTTGAGTTTTCTTCAGTTTTCATCAATTTTCTTCAGTTTTCTTCAGTTTTCCTCAGTTTCTTGCAGTTTTTCTGCAGTTTTCTTCAGTTTTCTTCAGTTTTCTTTAGATTTCTTCGTTTTTTTTCAGTTCCTTTCAGTTTTTCTGCAGTTTTCTTGAGTTTTCTTCAGTTTCCATTAGTTTTTCTGCAATTTTCTTTGGTTGTCTTCAGTTTTTTTCACTTTCTTTCAGTTTTTCTGTAGTTGTCTTCAGTTTTGTTCAGTTTTCTTCACTTCCTTTCAGTTTTCTTCACTTCCTTTCAGTTTTCTTCAATTGCTTTCAGTTTATCTTCAATTTTCTTGAGTTTCATTCAGTTTCCTTCAGTTTTCTTCAGTTTGCTTCAGTTTTCTTTAGTTTCCATCAGTTTTTCTTCAGTTTTCTTAAATTTTCTGCAGTTTTCTTCAGTTTCTCTGTTTTTCTGCAGTTTTCTTCAGTTGTCTTGAGTTTTCTTCAGTTTCATTACGTTTTTCTGCAGTTTACTTTAGTTTTCTTCACTTTCTTTCATTTTTATTTCAGTTTTCTTCAGTTTTCTTCAGTTATCTTCAGTTTTTCTTCAGTTTTCTGCAGTTTTCTGCAGTTTTTTTTGCAGTTTTCTTCAGTTTTTCTGCAGTTTTCTGCAGTTCTCTTAAGTTGTCTTTAGCTTTCTTCAGTGTTTTTTAGTTTCCTTCAGTTTTTTAAAAAGTTTTTTTAGTTTTCTTTAGTTTTCTTCAGTTTCTTTCAGTTTTTCTGTAGTCTTCTTCACTTTTCTTCACTTTCTTACAGTTTTTCTTGAGTTTTGTTGAGTTTTCTTCAGTTTCCATCAGTTTTCTTCAATTTTCTGCAGTTTTCTTTTGTTTTCTTCTGTTTCTTTCAGTTTTTCTGTAGTTTTCTTCAGTTTCTTTCAGTTTTTCTTGAGTTTTCTTGAGTTTTCGTCAATTTTCTGCAGTTTTCCTGCATTTTTATTTAGTTTCCATCAGTTTCCTTCTGTTTTTCTGAAATTTTCTTGAGATGTCTTCAGTTTTTCTGGAGTTTCTTTAGTTTTCTTGAGATGTCTTCAGTTTTCTGCATTTTTCTTGAGTTNNTCTGCATTTTTCTTGTGTTTTCTTGAGTTTTCTTTAGTTTTTTTCAGTTTCTTTCAGTTTTTCGCAGTTTTCTTGAGTTTTCTTGAGTTTTTTTTAGTTTTCTTCTGTTTTCTTCAGTTATCTTCAGTTTCCTTCAGTTTTTCTGGAGTTTTCCTACATTTTTATTTAGTTTCCATCAGTGTCCTTCCGTTTTTCTTTAGTTTTCTTCAGTTTCTTTCAGTTTTTCTGTAGTTTTCTTCACTTTTCTTCACTTTCTTTCAGTTTTTTTTGAGTTTTCTTGAGTTTTCTTCAGTTTCCATCAGTTTTTCTTCACTTTTCTTCAATTTTCTGCAGTTTTCTTTTGTTTTCTTCAGTTTCTTTCAGTTTTTCTGTAGTTTTCTTCACTTTTCTTCAGTTTCTTTCAGTTTTTCTTCAGTTTTCTTCACGTTTCTTCAGTTTCCATCAGTGTTTCTTCAGTTTTCTACAATTTTCTGAAGTTTTCTTTAGTTCTCTTCAGTTTCTTTCAGTTTTTCTGCAGTTTTCTTCAGTTCTCATAAGTTGTCTTTAGCTTTCTTCAGTTTTTTTTAGTAACCTTCAGTTTTTTTAAAAGTTTTTTTTAGTTTTCTTCAATTTTCTTCAGTTCTCATAAGTTGTCTTTAGCTTTCTTCAGTTTTTTTTAGTTACCTTCAGTTTTTAAAAAAGTTTTTTTTTAGTTTTCTTCAGTTTCTTTCAGATTTTCTGTAGTTTTCTTCACTTTTCTCCACTTTCTTTCCGTTTTTCTTGAGTTTTGTTTAGTTTTCTTCAGTTTCCATCAGTTTTTCTTCAGTTTTCTTCAATTTTCTGCAGTTTTCTTTTGTTTTCTTCAGTTTCTTTCAGTTTTTCTGTAGTTTTCTTCAGTTTTCTTGAGTTTTCTTGAGTTTTCTTCAGTTTTTCTTCAGTTTTCGTCAATTTTCTTCAGTTTTTCTGCAGTTTTCTTCAGTTTTTCTGCAGTTTTTTTTTTTAGTTTTCTTCAGTTTTCTTGAATTTTATTCAGTTTTCTTTTGTTTTCTCCTTTTTCTTCAGTTATCTTCAGTTTCCTTCAGTTTTTCTTGAGTTTTCCTGCATTTTTATTTAGTTTCCATCAGTTTCCTTCTGTTTTTCTGAAATTTTCTTCAGTTTCTTGAGTTTTCTTGAGTTTTCCTGCATTTTTATTTAGTTTCCACAGTTTTCTTCAGTTTTCTTGAGTTTTCTTGAGTTCCCTACATTTTTATTTAGTTTCCATCAGTGTCCTTCCGTTTTTCTTTAGTTTTCTTCAGTTTCTTTCAGTTTTTCTGCAGTTTTCTTCACTTTTCTTCACTTTCTTTCAGTTTTTCTTGAGTTTCGTTGAGTTTTCTTCAGTTTCCATCAGTTTTTCTTCAGTTTTCTTCAATTTTCTGCAGTTTTCTTTTGTTTTCTTCACTTTCTTTCAGTGTTTCTGTAGATTTCTTCACTTTTCTTCAGTTTCTTTCTATTTTTCTTTTAGTTTTCTTCAAGTTTCTTCAGTTTCCATCAGTGTTTCTTCAGTTTTCTACAATTTTCTGCAGTTTTCATTAGTTCTCTTCAGTTTCTTTCAGCTTTTCGCAGTTTTCTTGAGTTTTATTCAGTTTTATTCAGTTTTCTTTGGTATTTATTCTGTTTTCTTCAGTTATTTTCAGTTCCTTCAGTTTTTCTTGAGTTTTCTTGAGTTTTCTTGCATTTTTATTTAGTTTCCCTCAGTTTCCTTCAGTTTTTCTGAAGTTGTCTTCAGTTTCTTTCAGTTCTACGCAGTTTTCTTGAGTTTTCTTGAGTTTTATTCAGTTTCCTTAAGTTTTATTCAGTTTCCTTCAGTGTTTTTTGTTTCCATAAGTTTCTTTTATTTTTTCTGTATTTTTCTTAATTTTTCTTCAGTTTCTTTCAGTTTTTGTTGAGTATTGTAGAGTTATCTTCAGTTGTCTTTAGTTTTCTTCAGTTATCTTGAGTTTCAATCAATTTTTCTTTAGTTTTCTTCAGTTTCTTTCAGTTTGTCTGTAGTTTAATTCTGTTCATCTGTAGTTGTCTTCAGTTTTATTGATTTTCTTTCAGATTTCTTCTCTTTCAGTTTTTTCTGCAGTTTCCTGAGTTTTCTTGAGTTTTCTTCAGCTTTTTTCAGTTTCTTTCAGTTTTTCTTTCAGTTTAATTATGTTTCCTTCAGTTTTATTCAGTTTCCTTCAGTTTTTCTTGAATTTTCTTTTGTTTACTTCTGTTTTCGTAAGTTTTCTTTAGCTTCCTTCAGATTTTCTGCAGTTTCTTCAGTTTCCTTTAGCTGTCTTGAGTTTTCTTCAGCTTTCTTCAGTTTCTTTCAGTTTTTCTTTCAGTTTTATTATGTTTCCTTTAGTTTCATACATTTTCCTTCAGTTATTCTTGAATTTTCTTCTGTTTACTTCAGTTTTCTTTAGCTTCCTTCATATTTTGTGGTATTACTTTAGTTTCCTTTAGTTGTCTTCAGTTTTTTTCAGTTTCCTTCAATTTGTCTTGAGTTTTCTTCAGTTTCTTCCAGTTTTTCTGTATATTTCTTCAGTTTTCATCAGTTTTGCTGCAGATTTTTGTTTTTTACTTTCTTGAGTTTTCTTGAGTTTCATTCAGTTTATCGCAGTTTTCTTGAGTTTTCTTGAGTTTTCTTCAGTTTTCTTCAGTTTCCTACTGTTTTCTTCAGTTTCCTTCAGTTTTTTCTGGAGGTTTCTGCAGGTTTCTTCAGTTTCATTAGTTTTATTCAGTTTTTCTGCAGTTTTCATGAGTTTCCTTCAATTGTTTTGCGTTTTCTTTAGTTTTCTTCAGTTTCCCTGAAGGGTTCTTGAGTTTTCTTGAGTTTCTTTCAGTTTTGTTCTGCAGTGTCTTGAGTTTTCATCAGTTTTCTTCAGTTTTTCTGTAGTTGCTTTAGTTTTCTTGAGTTGTCAACGGTTTTCTGCAGTTCTCTTCAGTTTTCTTTAGCTTTCTTCAGTTTTCTTTAGTTTCCTTCAGTTTTTTTTGTTATTTCTTTTTAGTTTCTTTACAGTTTTCTTCAGTTTCTTTCAGTTTTTCTGCAGTTTTCTTCATTTTCGTTCAGTTTTTCTTGAGTTTTTTGAGTTTTCTTAATTTTCCAACAGTTTAGCTTCAGTTTGTTTAAATTTTTTGCAG
>CAFUXE010002878.1:0-10575 GCA_903364295.1 Serranus cabrilla | reverse complement strand
AGCATGTCGTTTTTTTTGGGCCAAAACATAAAATGTTTTCAAAATGCACCAAATTCGCAGGATAGCTTCATTAGAGTCTGTTTATGCGTGTCAGGGTGAAACTTTTTGAAAAAGAACAGAAAAACACCATATTATGACGTGTTTTTGTGAGAGTGATCAAACTTTGAAATTCCTTAAAATGCCTAAAAATGCTTAAAATATCCCAATTTCAGTGTGTTGATACATATTAGAGCATTATCTATCCAGAAATGACAGAAAAACACCATGTTGCGAAATGGCCAAATTTTCAAAAAGTCATACTAAAGCATGTCGTTTTTTTTGGGCCAAAACATAAAATGTTTTCAAAATGCACCAAATTCATTATTCATTATTATTATCATTATTCATCTCATTATTTTGACTTACTTTCTCATTATTTTGACTTACTATCTCACTATTTTTATCAAAACAGACTCAATTAGGACCATTTTAGGCATTTTCCAAGTATGAGCATTTGACATTGTTCAACATACTATAGTATGGTGTTTTTTTTTCCATTTTTCAAATCAATCAAATCAAAATCAAAATTACTTTATTTATCCCAGAGGGGAAATTAATTTTGGACCTATTAAAACATTTTTTTAAAAATGACTAAACCATCTTCATATGACATTATACCAAAATAGTATTAAATAAAAAATGGCAGCAAAGTGATAGTATGTCAGAAAAATGTCATTGTATAGTTTGACATCCAGGCATCTGTGGGTTGGTATGTTTGGAAGGAACTCCAGATACTAACTTAGCAGTTTCTTAGTAACACCCATTAGCTAAAAGCACCGGGGTGGGAAGAGGCTCACTACCCTTTAAAATGCCAAGAATGAAATGCTGCTTTAGGCCTTTGGCTCCTTACTTACTTGTATATTGTATATATCAGTTACATCTTTCATTCTGTTCCATGTTTAGTTACTTAGTTTGTCATTCCTTTTGTCTGATTAACAAATTGAAAAAAACCCTCATAGGACAGTTTTCCAAATGTACAGTTTATATTTGAATAGACAGAAACACAAATAATCCAGGTTTGATATCCTGTGTCAAACAATGAGTCCTTTCTGCCAAAAGAACATACATATTTCCCATCATGCTTTTTTCAAGGACAAAGTCATTCCTCTGGGATTAAAAAGAGCATTCTGTCTGATAAAAGTCCCAATATTTGAAGTCCAGTGTTATTACAATCCTCTTATTTTCTTTCCTGTTAAAAACTGCTTCCAGAATGACGAGCCCTTCACCAGAACGATGAAGCTGGGAGAGCCGGCCTTGACAAAACACCTGTGGACAGAACAGGAAGGAGGGAAGTTAATGAAGTCAATGACTGATGAATTAAAAAACACAACAGTAATGATCAGAAATTATATATCCAATCTTTTTCCAATAACTTCCAAAAATCAAAGAATAAAGACCTCTCCCTCACAATTTTGTGTTCTTTTCTTTTTCATTTATAAAAAGAAAGAAAATAAGCAAAACCTTCTAGCAAATCAAAATTAAGAACTCTTGGTGATATAAATCAAAATATACTTAATAAAAAAACATTACCTTTTATGCTGCAACACTTTCAAGAGTGACATCTCTGCGTTTACTTGGTAAAATGTCTCCTTCTCCTCATCTTCAAAGTACAGCTAGAACATGAGGACGGGTTCAATGAGGTTAGTTAGTCATAAAAACAATCATTGTCATTCCATCTATTCATATAACTGCACTGTACGGGGTAATTTATCTTGTCTGACAGCTGTATTCTTCATTACTTATAATTATCAGAGATCAGTACTCTACATTATACTGCTTCTAAAATATACCACTGTACCAGAACATATTATCTAGTGTATCCATTTCATCATAATGTAGCCCTGCTACAGTTTGTAAGAAAAAGATTATGAATGCAGTAGAAACCACACAGTGTGCTGACTTATTCGTGGTGATGGTGTAAATTATTCCTGACCAGTTCTTGTAGAAAGAAGGTCACAAGAAAAGAACATAAAATCGTATTCTATGTACCTTTTGTCTAATATAACACACACAGCACAAACAGCAAAACACACAAACCTGCAGATTCTGTGGGTGGTATTTCCTGTCTGCGTCCCAAGGTGGGAGTTCCTCTCCAAACATGACCGCCAGGTGATCTATGAAACTGGACAAGACATATAAAAGACACAGTAATGTTGCAGCTGTGTTTCTGAATAAAAGAACTTACTTAAATTCACTTAGTCAAGAGAAATGGAGAAAGGTTTGACAGTTGAGTATCTTTCAGAAATAAAGCACGTGAAGTTATGTTTGGGGCTAAACAAAAAGAACAAGAGGAGTTTACCAGCTGCTCTCGCAGAAAGCAGAGATGAAGTCAGTCTGTTGGTGTTCGGGATAGAGGAAGAGAACCGGCCAGTGCAGAGAGCCCTGCTCGTCCAGGAAGACCTGCGCCCCCGTGGCCTCCTGAGAGCCGAGGGTCAGCTGTGACATCGCTGCAGAGGAGCCTTCGTCCTCATCCTTGCTGTCTGAGCCACGCTGAGGCTTCACAGACTGGAGGAGCTTGACGCCTCGATCCTGCGTTAAGGACACAAAATGTATCGAAAATTGATCATTTAAATGAAACCCTCGTCTTACCTCCATGTCTGTACAGACTCGTGTGTAGCCATGACAGTAGACAATGTTTCAATCATGGATGTTGCTGCAAAGAAGGTACAAATTCCCAGATGGGGGGCTTCAAAAACACCTTCAACCTGACAGTCAGTTCAGCATCCGACCAAATGTCTCCCCTTCTGTTATGGTGTTGAATAATGTCCAGAAAAGTGTTTCTGCAGAACTTTATATAATCATTTGAACCTTTAGATGTTTCATGTGATTTTTTTAGTCAATAAGTCATTTCGGTCTTAGTCGACAAAGGTTTTTTTTAGTGGATTAGTAATTGTTTTAATGCTTTTTTGTCCAGACTGAATGAGTTATTGCCAACACACACCATTTAAAGTGGTGTTTTTGTTACAAATCTGTGGATAAAATCACCTAATCAATTAGTCGACAATGACATGAGTGTTAGTCAACGTAATGTTCTTTATTCAAGAACAGCCCTAGAAATGTGTTAATAATTAGCATATAAATTATTTTACAGTGACCTTTGACCACCAAAACTTTACAGATTTTTTTCAAAATCAGATGCAAATGCAGAATTGAAAGGGTTTGATGCTTAATTGTTGAATAAAGTTTGGAGATGAATTTCCCCCCTTGTCAGGTAAATAATACTGCTTACCTTAATAGCAGCCAGAAGAGCTTCTTTCTCACCATGCAGCTTCTTTTCTTTCATTTTGGCCTTCCTGGCATCTCTGTCAGCTGCTCTCTGAGGCACAAAACATGAACAGGGCTTTATGCTCGGCTGGAGTTACTCTCAAAAGGCAAAATGTTAGCACAGGCTCACTTTAAAGCTTCCAACCCCCCAAAATCACTTGAACTCATCAGTGATCGCACCTTGTGTTTATCTGCTGCTGCCCTCAGCTCCTGCAGCTTCTTATCGGTGGGATGAGCTTTGAGCCCCTCGTCACACCACTGGATGGCCTCTGCAAAGCTGCGCAGCTCTATACAACTCTGAGCCCCTGCAGAAACACACACAACATATACACAGGATTATTTTACTGTCAGATTTAAGGACATGGTGCTACAGGTGAAAATTGGTGCACTACATACCTCTAATTAAAGCTTTAAGGTGGTCTGGTTTGATCTTCTTTGCAGCAGCAGCATCGTTCAACGCAGATCGCATGTTACCTGTGTGATCAAAACAAAAAAAGTATGAAATTAAGAAGAAAGACGAGCAGATGTTTTAAGGGAAAATATATTGTTCTGTGATACAAGCACCCGGCTGTCTACCACAGTAGTATATGTTATTTTATTTTATATTTCTGTATTCAGAGATAGAATCAGCTTAATTGGCCAAGTATGTGTACACATAAACATTTGACTGCTATGTACAGAAAAAGTAGGAAAACAGTGCAGAGTGCAAAAGGTGATGTAATAAATATACTGTATATAGTGTAATATAGTGTTCTATAGTTTATAAACAGTGTAGGGTTATTGCACAGCAATTGTTCCTGACACTATGTGACTGGTGTCAAATGTCCGTCAGGGTAAATTATATTTTAACTGCACCATTTTAAAAGATTATTTTAACTTTCTTTTATAAACATATCTGTACAACAACAGCTAGGACATTGTGAACAAAGTAATAAAAAATGCAATGGTTCTGATATGATATACAGCACAAAGACAAGATATCTAATGATGAGGCTAGGAAACTTTGTTTTTTGTTGGAATAATATATATATATTTTTAACCTCTTTCCATGAAATGATTGTGACAATGTGATTTATTCTTGACAGGTATGTGTATATGTAACATAATCATCGCACCTGGTCAAAAGTGATTACTGATGCATTTAAAGGGGAATAAATAGAGGATTGTGTCTGAAAACAAAATTATTCCAACTTTATGGGCAAACATGTATATACACTCATTCTGAATTCGATGCATTCTGTTCAAATTTTACAGGGCATCCATCCTTTGCATAAGATGTTAAGAATTCATTACAATAACTGTTTTACTGTCATTTTTGTGTTTAGGACAATAAGACATAACTCCCTATAAACAATTTAATTATTTGCAAGCACAGCAAACCATATTCCTGGTTCTAGCAAAAGCATTTACGACTTTAAAAGCTGTTAAAGTATCTGTGAGGCATGTTAATAAGGGATCCTTACGCAGGTGGAAGTGTGCTGCCGCCCGGTTGGTGAGGAGGACAGTGTCAAGGTCCAGGTCTCCACATTTCTTCCTCAAACCTGCTGTGTAACACAGTAAGGCCTTCTCGTAGTTCTTCTCCTTGAAAAACTCGTTCCCCTCATCTTTCAGGCTCTTTGCTTGCACTGAGGAGGAATAAGGGGAAATTATCTGAATCAGTAAAAGGTTTGCAGTCTACAGAGGCTGTTTTTCACTGAAACATGACTGGACTGGGTGTTTTAAAAGCTACCTACCTTCAGGGGGTCGATCTTCATCGTGGATCATGGCCTGGATACAAGCTAGATCTGGATGTGTTTTGGGGTCGATCACATCAGGGGCTTTTTTCATGAACATAGGTATTTTATCAAACTCCTGAATGAGACAAAAAAAGAGAGACCAATGTGGACAGACTGATATTTACCTTGGTGAAGCCTTTGAAGATCTCAGATCTTGTAATTATAGCGACAGTTCATACCCCAAATCAGAGATACCTTACAGTAGTGCTTATAATCAGCTATTATTATCTGTTTTAGTTTGAGATGCAGAGTGTTGGAGGTACCGCCTGTAGAGATGTCTGCTTGAATAGCTGAAACTAGATGGCACTTGGCTTGTGGTTCTCAAAGTGCCACAAAATAAGTTTAAAGAACTCATCAGCAATGTCTACTTCACGAAAAACACGACCTGACTAGTCAACATAAACCTCAGACTGCTTTGAGCACCACAAGCAAGGCTTCATAATAAGACAGTAGAGCCTGACAGATATGGGATCTTTGAGGCAGAGGCGGATAATGATTTTTAAGTGGAAAAAATGACCAATACTGATATGACTGTGAAAAGGTACTCAAAAGGCTACTTTCTCAAACAAATAACTTTATTAAATGCTTTTTTATAAAAAAAAAAAATACTATGTTTATAGTGTATTTTTGGTGTATTGCACTGGAAGCTGAAGTAAAATCATATCAACTACTACTGCTTTTGTATTAAAAAATGCATTATCCCTATCAAATAAAAGCAAAAATAAAATATTTACATTTCTTTAAAGGTGGTTTATTTTTTACTATACACACTGCTGGGTAGCAATCAAGTGCTATGACGTTGGCAGTTAGCTTACCGGCAAACAACAACGACAATACAGTAAACGCAGCTCATTTACGCATAAACAACTTCATAAAATGATGATTACTGATGCATTTCATAGGTTAGCGTTACCTCTTCCCAGGTGTCTTCATTGAAACGATTTTTATATCCCTTGAATTTGTCATAAAACTCGTCCATGCCATCGTCGCTGTCCTCTTGCGCCATTTTGGCTCAAAATACGTTTGAAGCGCTGTACTGATGTTTATTAATCTTCTGTTTACTGTGACACGAGTTTACTGCCACCACCACATCAGTTATAATCACGTTATTTTTTCTAGAAGTTACCCAGCTCTTTTTTTACACATGAGCATGGGTGGTACTATGTGAATAAAGAGTCGTGCGGAAACACAGTTCCGATACATTAGTTCCGCAGCCCTCAAGGAAAGAGATGAAGAATCTAAAATGTATTATCAAAGCGTCAGAGATGGAAATGATATAGAAGTACTGAACCATATTTAAGTGCAATTTTAATGTCATTTACGTTTTTACTTGAACATTTCATGCAGTTTTATTGTTTAATTCAATTAACTTTGCAAAAGGAATATCATTTTTACTCCACTTAATTTACATAACAGCAATATTTACTCGTTACTTTGCAGGTAATATTTTAAGATTATTTTATTGAATATAATAATATAACCCAAATTATATAAAGTAGTTTAAATTACAATTGACATGCAACAACAAATTCCTGCTTTTGTCATGATAACTACATTTAAATAAAATTATATCTCTTAAACCTGGCAAATCTGTTTCATTTATGATTGTACTAATTCATATGCACAATTCTAAATGCAAGACTTTTACATGAAATGCAGTGTTTTAGCACCAGGTATGATCAAGTGGTGGAAAGTCAGTACATTTTAAGGTAATTGTACTTTTATACAGAAAAACTGTGCTATTTTGCACTTATGCACTTATTTGCACCACTATATTTAAGCAGTAAATATTGCACCTTAACATTTAGTTGAAAGGACCAAATTGTATATAAAGTAGTTCAAACAGACTTTTTTTGGTTTCTTCAATTTTAACTTAATGGTGGTAACAGCATATGGTTGTACTATGACATCATTTGTGTTACACATGCAAATGTATATTAAAGTAAGACGGCAAAAGCTCATTATTTCAGTTCACCTCAGTTTTTATTTGCAAGGAAACATGAAAAGCTGTAAGCAACCAACATGTAAATTACAGGTTTTATATCTTTGTTAACCAAAAAGACACTTTCACTTCTCTGAGACAAAACTTTTATTTTTCCCCCACCACCTCACCGATTGCATCATACACAAACATAAAACATACATCCAGAGTTGTTTTTCATACAGTTTCAACTCTTCCCAGAAGATCTAATAGTCCATCTTTACTAAGAAACATCGTCTCACCCGTCTGCTGACAGATCACCTCAAAACGGGGTGCTTCCTCCAGAGCTCCCTGTCCCACTACGATAACATACGGGTAGCCTAGTTTGCTGGCGTCCTTCAGCCTCTTCCCGATGGTCATCTGTGTACGGTCATCAAGAACAACTTCACCTCTCAAACGAGGCAGAGTCTCACCCAAAGTGTGAACCAGTTCTTCGGCTAAGGCCGCCGCCTCGTCGGTCTTACTGCCCTTCTTTGGGGGTAAAACACAAACCTGGTACGGGGCGAGAAGGCCTGGCCAGCGGATCCCCTCTTCTGTTGATAAAACCTCAATGGCTGCAGCCAGAATACGGGTTACCCCAAGACCAAAGCAGCCCATCTCTGCAACACCAGGCTTGTTCTGGGCGTTGCTGAAGGATGCGTTGAATATGTGAGAGTACTTCTTACCCAGGTAAAAGGTGTGGCCGACCTCTATACCCTTTGACTCTACCAGTGTGCCAGTTTTGCACTGTGGGCAGTCAGTTCTGTCTGATGACATGGTCTCCACGTTAGCAGAGAAGGAGCAGTTCCCACAGACCAGGAGCCGGTCCTCACCGATGTCCGCTGGCAGCTGGAACTCATGGGAGAGTTTACCACCGATGTTGCCCGTGTCTGCCTGCACCTGAACGCACCGCAGACCCAGCCGGGCGAAGAGTCTGGTGTATGCGTGGCACACAGATTCATAGGTCTCATAAGCTGCTTCTTCACTCACATCAAATGAGTACATGTCCTTCATGTAGAACTCCCTCCCTCGCAGCAGACCAAACTTCGGCTTTGGTTCATCTCGGAATTTGCGGGTGATCTGTACAAAAAAACATTAATCATAATTTTAAAAATGTTGTTTATTACAACAACATCACTGGTGGCGACAGGATTAAAGGCTACCTGATAGAGGAGCAGAGGCAGCTGTTTGTAGGAGAGAGTCGTCTGGTGAGCCACCAGAGTCGTCACTGCCTCCTCATGTGTGGGACCCAGGCAGTAGTCGGCTCCGTGGCGATCTGTCAGACGAAACAGCTCCTTTCCCATCAGGTCCCAGCGCTCGCTGGTTTTCCAGAGATCAGCTGAGCACAAACTGGGCATGTCCAGCTTCTGCCCACCGATCCCCTGCATCTCTTGGTCAATTACTCTCACCTGTGGGTTTAAGATGTGGTTATTGCATGTTTAGGATCCAAATGACAACATTTATTGATTATTATTTTGAATGGGAATATTGTATCGATGCCCACATACAAAGTATTGATATGTTGTTTAATAATTGATTGTAAAAGCTGCAAATTTAAATTCAACTTCTTGACACTAGAATAATAAAATCTATTGCATTTTAAGCCCACTAGATGGGGCTGTTTTTATATCTTATATTTAATTTTGGACTATGTCCACTAAAATACAAACTAAAAGCTTTTATAAGGTAAAACAAATGTTGACAAAGATTCCTAGCAATAAACAACAGACTAAACAACATAAACTACTATGTTGTATTAACAACTATAATCTGCTATGTTTACATTATTTGATTGTTTTCAACAGAAAGGGGGAGACCCGGGGACAGCATTTTAGGCTTTTGTCAATCTAATCAGAACCACTCTCACCAGCTTCTCCATGGAGCGGACAGTGGCAGGAAGGTAGTAGTAACAGCCGGGGTTGGATGGATGGATGAGCCCAGCCTGCTGCATGAGCCTTTGGCTCTTACAAGTCATCTCTCCCTGCAGTCCCACATCACGCAGGTTTGAAGGCTGGTAGAGGCGCGACACCAGGAGAGAGGGTTTGATTTGTCTGGAGTTGGTGGACGCAGGAACCGTGTTATGTTCAGCACATCCTGAATGGTTCCTCCGGAGGAGTACTGAAGTTCTGTGGAGCCGCCGGAAGATTCTGGGCCACATATGATTAACTATGGGCTCCATGGTAGATCCAGATCTATTAGAGGAGACAAGTCAGGTAGAGCTGAAACTCAGTTTGAGTCATTTTTACAGAGAATACAAAGTGTATTGATCAGTCAAAACAAGACATTTACATTTTATTCTACTTCATCATTTCAGAAGAAAACCATTTTATTGTATACACATTAGACAAGCATCAAAGGGCTGGGTAACAAGGCAAAAATATTAAATTCTGTTATAGGTTATTTCATACCTTATGATAAATATCACAACATATCAGGTTTCCTGATACTTCATACTTTCTGAACTTAATATACTCCTGTGTAAAATAAATATTTGACAGATGAAAAGTACTATGCAGTTTCTTACTAAATAAAGAAGTGCAGCAAATCAGTTTTAAGCGAAATTGTAGAAAACAAAATAATTAAATATACATACACAAGACTTTCTTAATTAGATTTGAAATAGTATGTGCTTATTATTATAAAATTAGACAACGAAATCATGTATAGCATTTATTAAATGTATGATTTTATCATCATACTATTCAATTAACTGATGATAAATTGTCATATTGAATTATTGCCCAACCGTAAGCATATTAAGTGCTTCTACCATTTATACTTCTGCACAGTTTCACAAGATATCCAACGGAATAAAATTCCAACCTTTTCCAGCAAGTAGTAAACAGGTGAAGTCAAGGTCGTCAATGTTCAGTTATTTGCTTCGCTTTGATATGTTGAAAGTGTAGATGCCACTGACAGATGTCCACAACAGCGACAGCTGACGCATAAATGACTTTAAATTAAGCTAACTGAGGTTAGCTCCCTCAGTTAGCACATCATAACGTTGCGTAACAGATGCAGAACAAGTAAAGAAGACGCACCTTAGAAACGACGACTGCTATCTGATTGTTCCCGAGTAGTTTTCTGAGTAGATAAGTAAACAAGTTTCATTTCTGTGAAGTTGAAAGACAGCAGACCACTGAAGGTTCCTGCACCATGCTGCCGTCTTTGGCTGCACACCCGGAGAACGGTCGCTCTGATGTCACAGCGCCACCTGTAGGTCAGGAGCAGAGCCCTTGAAAGAGAGAGTCGTGACAACGGAAGTTCAAAATGCTTACTCGTCACGTGATCCATGTAGACTTCAGATAGTTCCCGGAAGTCCTTGGTGGGCAATAAGAACACATTCTGCAGAGCGGAAGAACTGCGATTTTGGGCAATTGGTAGTCAATGAATGCATTTATTTACAACATAGTAAGACCATGTCTGTATATAATTATATTAATGTAGTTTAATAAGTTTTTTTTTTTTTTTAAGTAAAATTCACAAATATTTAAGGATTAGTTTTTGGTACATGTGCATTCATGTCTTGTCCATGGT
>CAFUXE010002872.1:590966-610074 GCA_903364295.1 Serranus cabrilla | reverse complement strand
CCTCTGTTATGCATTATTCATAAAATGAAGCGGGCTGATGTAAGTTCCACACCTCTGTCATGAATTAAAAACCATCCTGGAGATGAGCGAGCAGAAACAGGTGCAAGACTTCCACTGCAGGTCGTTCTTTCATTCATCATTCATGCTGTTGCTCCGTCAGATAATCGTGCAATCATGGACGAGAAACATGCAAAGTACATTTACTCGAGTACTGTACTGAGGTCAGTTTTTTGAGGTTTGAGTATTCCCATGTACTTTATACCTCTACTCCACTACATTTTAGAGGTACATTTTGTACTTTTTACTCTGCTACATTTAGCTGACAGCTTTAGTTACTTTTCACGTTGTGATTTAACATGAAAATATGATTAATTTGAAATAATTATGCATGTTTGTGAAGCAAACCACATAAAAGTGTATTTTAGTAGTTAAAATGAGCCCTGACAATAAAACACTGCTTATATAAATGCATTAAATAATGATGATTTGGATTATATAAAACAATCTGAGTGGGTCTATTCTGCACAACAAGTACTTCTACTTTTGATAGATTAAGTACATTTTGATGTTGTGTTACTTCAGTAAGTTTTGAATGCAGGACTTTAACTTGTAGTGGAGTAATGCTGCAGTTTGGTATTAGCACTTATAGTCCGGGTAAAGCAAAAAGTTTTCCAAACCACAGAAAAAATGTCTTATGAAACACCCAGACAAATTTGAATCAGAAAGAAAAATCGCCATGGAGCATAAAATTGCATGGAACATAATTTTAGACACGACTCAAAGATCTTGGACACAGAGGAGGTGAAAAACTGTTTAATGCCCTAAAATCAAGTCATATACAGTTTTCAGCTATTATTTTGTATCTTCTTCAACATATTTTCAAACAAATCTCTCATTTTACTTTACCCAGACTTTAAGTAAATACTTTCTCCATTACTCTTTATAATAATTGTCCCTCAGCTCAGTTTGTGTTCTTTGAAATGTGAAATGACTGTAATCATCATTATAGTAGTTTCCATAGCGATGCAGGGAGGCCGCTCTTAAATCTGGTGACTGCACACCTTATTTTTTCCCCCTTTCTCATATGAAAAATATGAATCTCACTTATACCATTAGAGTCAATATTTCAGCCCTCGCTCCCTGCTTACATCATCTTCTGGCTCTCCTAACTCGCCCAGTTTGCCCACTGCATTTCCTCGATCTTGCTGACGTTGTGGTGCACATGAACACATCTTCCTGGCCTCTTTTGGAACTTTCTTGCAGCAGTTTTTTCCACCCAGCTGACCAGAGTCAATCTGCCTGATGTGTTCTGGTTCAGAACTAATTTTTGGACTAACGCAATAATGCCCCGAATCGTGTTGCAGCTTCACAACTCAGCGGGAGCTCTGCCCTTTTGAACCTGTTTGTGATGATGAATGCTGAGAAGAGGCACGGCTCGATTTAAATGCAGCATTTGACACAACAGATCACGCAATTATCATTCTGGCTGGATGCTCGACCGCTCTGATACTCTGTTATTTCCTGCTAAACAGAGGTATGTCAACATATGCAGCATCCTGCTCCGTTTATACTTCAGTTCTTCAACTTGTGCATGCTATTTTCTGCAAAAAATGCAACTTTTTTTGTTTTTTTACATGGAAACACTTATACATGCTTATCCTCACTCAGCTCAACCACCACCGTGCTGTATTTACAAATTACATAGCTCACTCACAGAGCAGAAAATTGCATCTGCGACAGTCACTATTCACTTAAACAGCACGTCGTTCTTATATATCTGCTGCTAACAGCCTCTCTGCATCACGAGCCCATTAAACACAGGCTGATTTTAACATTCCTCGTCTTCCTCATAAGGCTCTTCATGCTCAGACTATTACACCATGAGATCACCCAGAGACATCTTAAATCCTCCGATGAGTTTTGCACTCCCAAGGACCAAATTATAGTGAGGGAAAGTCTGTGACTTTGTCTCTTCTGGCCTCGAAAATAACTTCATCAAATGTGACTGTATTCTCCGTGGGGTGAAGTAATATTAACCAGATATGATGAGCAGCTGGACTCTGCAGTGACCAGGCCAGAGCACAACACAGAGTGAACAACAATTTCTCTTTTCACAGTTTTTCTTCTGGGTTTTGGACAAACCCCCGACAATAGGTTGTACTTTGACCCAGCAGCCAACCAGAGCTGGTCACCTGATGTTAAACTTTCATTACAGAATTTATGGTGTTTATGCAGATGTGTGTTGGCCCTGGAATAGCTCTGTGTCCTTATCTAGATCTAGCCAGCTCACAGGAGATTTACAATGTAAAACATTGACTTTTATGACCTGAAACTTAACAACTTAACTTATCTTGGGTACCTAAACTTGCTTAATATCTGGAAAAACTTCCAAAAAACTCTCTACAAAGGAAGGCTTTTCTGTTTCTATCAACCTTCACATAGACACATATGTGTATATACTGTTTTCATATTTCATTATTGTGAATACCTTAAAATCTGTTATTAAACAGACTGTGACTAATGCACTCATGGCTGTGCATTAACATCTGGTTTATGTGTCCACCACCTCCACACTGTGAGAACAGTGTGTGCTGTTTCCATATATAACTTGCATTAAGATGTGTTTTTTACTGGATTAAGTGCAAATCATAGTTCACAGCAGCTGTAAATTGGGGATCTTTATTATTATACAGTACATCTGTTGCAGGATGTGAATCTTTATGACTTCAGATCCGAAAGGGAGACATTGCTTCCCAATTTACTCAAAAATACCAGTGTGTTTTAACAAGCCCAAGGTGAGAATAAATTCACTCAATGAGGGTCTCAGAGAGAAAGATTTAACAACCTCTCTGAAGCCACCTGCTAGTTCAACTCACGCTTATTAAAAAACACTCAATAATAAAAACAATCTCTTATGTCGAAAGGATTTGCATTATTTCAACACTGCTTTATACAGAAAACAAGACCTTTGCTTGTGTGTTTGCTGTGGGAGAGTCAACAACAGTCTCTGTGGGCTCAGGGAGACGCCACGCAAACACAAACACACCTCCCAGACGGGCCGAGGTGACATCTACAGATCTCTGGTGGGTTTCTGAGGAGCCGAGTCAGGTTGAAGTGATGGTGTTTGCTAACAGTGTGCCTCACACATGCTGGTTTGTGTGTGTGTGTGTGTGTGTGTGTGTGTGCAGGTACTGTAGGTAGTACTCTGCAGGAAGTACAGTGCTGTGGAAAAGTACTTTAAACACATTTTAAGCATTTCATTTCTTACAGAAACAGAGTAATCCAGAGACTGGTCCCCCCTCATAATACAGGGCAGCAAAATATGTCCCACGTTAAAGAAAAGTAAATAACTTTTTACGTAACTTCCATGATTGACGTTTCATGAATCACGTCTGGTATGTAATTTATAATCCGATGCGTTTTATGTATGAATTCTGGTTGTGCTTACTGACCTCAAACCGACTTCTGTCAGAATGTTTTAGTCCGACTTTGGAAAGCTACGAAGCCACACCGCTTGATGGATTGTTGGAGCAATATGGCTTCCGTAATCAAACGAGCTATTCTTTCTTTTAGGTTGGAGATGTTGTTGGTTAAACTGTATATAAACTTATGTAAAATCAGAAACATTTTGCACCCTTAAATAAAAAGTCTTCCAGTGCAGCTGTATGATTTAAATGTCCTGACCTTGATGTATCTGTCCACTCACTCCTTGGTCTTAAAAACATCTCCATGAGTTTAGGAAATCCTCTGTTTCAACTTAACCCAATTCTCAAATGTGGTGCATCAAACATATGTGTTCAAAGTGAAACTTCCTGTTTTGATTTGACGCTCTCCCTTTCTGTCCAGAGGATATGATCCATATAACAAGCACCTGATTTTACACGCCAGCCGTCACGGTTCTGCACCAAAGCAGTCTTTACATCTGTTGTAGATTAATTCAAAGATGACATTTACAGCGAGGACTGTAAATATATAATCTGCTTTGTATGTGTATTACTATTTTTTCAGATCAAGTGATGCATTTTGCAGCACACACACCTTGTAAGGAGGTTGTGGTTGGTGGATGTACAAAGCACACGTGGGTCTTTCTCTGCATGATCAGATAGTGAAAATAAATGAATACATGGCCAGTGAAATGATTTTACATGCTAATCATATGTGGAGCAGTTAGAGCCCACTGGGTCGACTCCTTTCCACTCACACTGAAATGTGCTCCTGCTTGTGTGTGTGAATCTTGGTGGAGTAAGACAGTTATGCCTGAGCTCACAGATGGAGGATATTTGGATGGACATTTATGCTGCCTTTAATATTGGACAATAGGCCTTATAATATCACATTACCACCACCATTATGATGACAGCTGGCGCTATATTCCTGTGGGAAATGTTGTGATTTAGGGACATCGTTGGAGGCCGACAGTTCCTTAAAAGATTCCTCGCTGCTTTAAATGTTTCCCCATTTGCACTGTGGTTCTGTGAAGACCCGGGAACACGGAAATAGCTTTTTCAGACAAATAAATCCAGGTTTTTATCCCTTTTTTTGTTTGTCATTGCATTTTTTTTTAAAGTAAATTTGGCTAAGTAACTAATGAGGTGCATATTTCTTGTTAATATAATAATATTATTAATAACTTTATCTGTATAGCACCTTTGAAAAACCACAGCTTACAAAGTGCTGTGACAGAGAGCTGTTAATTACAAATTCTGACCTAAGAATTAAATTTAAAAAACGATAAAAGACAGTGTAGGATCTATCACCGAGGAAAAGTAGCCTAATAAAGTAATAAGAACAGAATCGAAAGGTAAAAGGAAGACTAGAACAGAGTAAAAAAAAGATTAAATACTTATTATTGTGGCGCTTGTCAAACTTTTCTGTGTCTTCTTGTAAATCTGCGTAACTGGTCGAGATGTTTGATGACGTTTTATCAATCATATTAACGATCCTCTCAAGATGAACCGCTGCAACAGCGGAAAGCTAGCATGCAGTCAAAAAACTCACACCACATCTCCAAGTCATTTCCTCACAGAGCGCTCCAGCTCATTATCCATATTTGTCACTTGGTCGCACACAAACACACTCGGAGGCGAGTCTTCTCTCCGTCAGCTGTTTGACATGTTCTCCACCAGCGGGACTGGCATTCTTTATTCCCGTGGTGACAACGAGCCTAACAACATGTTCTCTGTCTTTCTGTTTGTAGGAAAGAACTGAGACACACAACATCACTGTTCCAACGTACACACACACATTTGTGTCCTCGCACATCAGGTTGTGTCTCCTTCCCACTCAACACACACACACGCGCACATGCAGAACAACACACAGAGACATGGTTTTAATTGCCTCTAATAGCCAGCGTGAACATGCTTCCCTTGTTAGCTGCTGCCTGCGTGGTGTGTAGGGAGCTGCTTAATGATCATTACAAACGGAGGAGGAACACTGAGGTGAACAGGGAGCCAAGCAGGGAGAGCTGGGAGCTGCTCACACTGCATTATGGGAGTGTGTTGCATGTGTGTGTGTGTGTGTGTGGCAGCAGGGAGGTGTAAGATGAAAATAAATAATGCACATGTTTTAGTATTTATGTGTTTGAGCATTCACATTAAAACAGGAGAGTGTGTGAATACATGTGTAGTGAAACAGAAAGGAAAGAATGGACAGGGACATGCATGCATGTGTGTGTGTGTGACCTTATACTGTGTTTCTTGTTAGCCTTTCAACATCCCATTCCCAGTATAAGCCCGCTAATGATGTAGGATTGTGCAACAATTTGTCTGTTTTGAATAAGTCTTCCTGAATAAACATGGAATGATAATGATTAACCTCGGCGGGAGGCTCACACACACACACACACACACACACCACCCAGTGTGCCGCTTCCTGTCTGTGACTCACAAAGGCCTGTTGCTTCTGAAAATTGGAACGTAAGCAGACAAAAAGCGAGCTTTTGTTAAAGTGAAATGGCTGAAAGAGAAAGTTACTCTGTAGGTTGAATTGATGTGAGCGTAGCTGCCGTTTACTTAATGGTTATCAGTGTTTACTCTGCAGTTCACTGACGGGGTAAAGGTCACTCAAGGTGAGCAATTAAACCTTTAGAGTGCAGTGTAAACACACCAGCAGCCACTCAAATGGAAGAACTTGGTTTGGTTTAACTTCCTTATCATTTGGTTTTCAGACGAGCATGAAAAAAATGCTTAAAATATTATTATTCTCTCATTCAGGCTGATTGTCCTGGTTGGGTTTACAGTAGCAAAAGGATGAGTACAGTAACATCAAACAGAATAGAAATGTTTTCAGTTTTTTCCATCGAAAAAATAGTTTTTTATACTGTAAAAGATAAATAAAAATGGTAAAAAGAGGCAGGAAAAGTTGCCAAACACTTACTGTCATATAACAGAAAACAACTGTAAATCATTACATAAATAATTAATTTTAAAATACGGATAATATACAGTAGTTATTCTAAAGAAAAATATTTTACACAGTTTAAATATATTATACTTAATTGTATTATTTACTTATTTATAAAGAAATTTAATTTGAAAAATAAAATAAATAAATAAATAAATAAAACAAAGCAGAAGAAAATGGACGGATATGTATTTATAGAGAAATAAAATAAAATAACTTATTGTTGTTCACTGTTATTTGTTGGTGTTTTTACCATTTCTTTTTACAACAAAAAGCCTTAATCTTTCATTCACCAATATGTGTTTTTCTCTATTTTTTACATAGAATTCACTGTAATTCCTTGTATCCAGACTGCTTTTTGTGTCCTGAGTGAAACCAAAAGTCAACTTCTTTTACTTTGTCTCTACGTAACAAAATTCCTTATTTTAACCAAAGTCATGATGTTTTCCTAAACCTAAGCGAGTACTTTTGTTGCCTAAACTAATGCTTCACATTTTAACAAGGCAGAGAACATTTGGCTTCAGTTCTATAGAAATATATCCTGCATGTATTAGTACCCTGCATGTCCAAAAACGATGCTACAGGGCTGTTACTAACCTCTGACCGAGTGAGAACAGAATACAAGATGATCCCTCTAAACACAGATATGCAGAGTGGAGTTCCTCTGTCTTTTGAAGAGTGTATTCTGGGACAGGATCCAGCTCCGGTCCAGTCCAGTGACCCTGGCTCAATCACAATGTCCGCCCTTTGTCCCGAGCACTGAACCCTTGCAAATATTAATTGACAACACCTGCAAGCTTGATGTGAATGCATGAGGGAGTTCATTAGGTTGAAACGGCTTAAAATGCTGCATTAGGAGCGGGACAGCAGGTTACATCACATCAGATGTTGGCACAGAGGCGTTTCTTTAGCCAGTAAAGTAATGAGGCCTAGATTGTATACATAATTAAGCAGTGTTTGTCTTTCACTTCAGGTTTATGGGTTGAATAATGATTTTGGTGGCTAAAAAATGTTTTGGATACAAAAAACAGACACTTTAGTAACTTGTAATCTTCCTTTGTCATCCTTATTTTTAACACATTAACCTGGTGCAGCTGTGGGCCTCATTTAAAGGATGCAGGATTGCAAAATTGAAGGAAGTGGGAACAAAGGATTTCAAAGGTCCACAGGAGAGCCCTCAAACTCTCACACAATTACAGTGGGAAGCTCCTAATTTCTCTCAGTCCTATTGGAAGTGGGCTGCAAAGCCTGAGACAAGGTGGGCACTGATGGATGTTTGAGCAAAAACAAATGATGTGCAGAGGGCTAATGTGTCTAATATGCACACGCAAATGAGTGCAAATGTGTTTATTTTATTTCTCGAAGAAAAAGATCAGATCATGTTTGAATGGTTCAGAGAGAAAAGGAGCGAGGGCACAAAAGAGCTTCAGTTCAAAAAAGATTCCTTGAGATTTAATTATTTACAAAACAGATGAATGAGATGTGAACAATCAGTATCATCAGCAGCGTCTGTGAGCTGCAGGGTAAGTGCAAAAGCATGTCAGAAGGCTGTTACATGCTAAAGTCATTTGTTAACTGAGACCAGCAACTCTATAGTTCACTCAGGCTGAAATCTGGCATGTGAGGTCAAGTGTGTGGATGCATGTGGCTGCAGCTACTATGAATTTACACGTGTGTTTTCCCAAGATCACAACTCCAAACCACAGCAAACAGACCAGCGTGCCGACAGAGACCGACACAGCCAGGACTGGTCGGCTTTATAGACCTGCCAGATAATTAGCCCAGGTGAGCCAGCTCACTAACGACCTACACTCTGCCAGCTCACCTCCTCCGAGGGAGGAGACACAGGAGCCGGGAGGGCGCTCACATTCATTCCAATGACACAGATGGGATCAAAACATTTTCTATTTCTATAAATATTTGCTTCACTTCCAGCATTTCTGGAATTTTTATTTCCTGTTTAAACTGTCTTTTGTAACCTCTAACCAGGACTTTTTCTGCCCTAAACCCAGCTCAGTGTTTTTGTAGCATAAATTCACAGAAACTGATTCATGAGCTTCACATTGGTATTGTTTGCTAGCTGTATTCTACACACATTACATTACTTCGGTGTTAAAACAAACATGGTCATTTCACGTAATTTTGTAAGATCAGGTTGGAATTTTTACATGTTTACATAAATGTACAGTTACTCTATCACTTGATTGAGGAACAGAGGCTGAATGCACTATGGTGCTCTTCCTATTTAAATGTGAAGGAGGTGAAACCCCTGTTCTGGGAGCTACCCATGCTCAGTGTGCAGCTGTTACTCTTTCCATCAGTTATATACATTAGTTTTACTGCCGAGTTAATCTAATGTTAAAGCATGATCATCAGCACATTTAAAGCTATCACATACATCTCCTTAAGTCTCACCCAGGCAGCCTTAAAAATATAAACAAGATTCAATCTGCCTGCATCTGTAGTGAAAACCAAAACACAATTCTCCAGAAATCCATTTTTAAGGCCTTCCCAGGAGATAGATGCTCATGTTCGGCTCAGTTCGGTATATTAGAGGACTAAGAGTGTAAGAACTAAAGGCATCAAACTGTTTTTCTTTCTAGATTAGCCTCTATAGCCCCTTCATGCCAAAGTGATGTATAACAGGAGCTTTGAGCACTTGGAAAGGCAACAATATAATCCATTATCGTCAGCAGTGACATCTCATTATCAGCTGTTCAGCTCATTGGAGGTAGCATAACGCTAACACCTTCAGCTGCCACACTACTCACTTTCATTTCCGCCGAGCCAACCCCAACTCCAAATCTATTGCTCTGCCTGCGCTGTGATTCACTCTGGTTAATAGCATGTGCCAGATAGCGTTAGCTTAATGCCAGTAAACAGCTTTAAATAAGAGAACAAAAACAAGTTTACTGTTCCTCTAAATGACCACGACTCTCACCTCTATCAGGGCATCACAGGAAGTCGGGCCAAGGCAATCGACCGTCAGACATTGATTCCATAATTGTTTCTGACTGTAGAGAGCAAGACGAAGAGTCAGACCAAAATGTGTTCTTGGCAAAAACGCTTGAATCTCTGTCCGGGAGCTCTCAGCCCGACTCATCTGCCCACCCTGAAATCCCATCAACAGTGCAGAAGAGGCTCCCCTGGCTCGCAGCAGCAGCCCAGACAAGGAGCTTGCATGTCTGTGTGTGTTGTGTGCATGCATAGGAACCTCTGGGATAACACTTTCTTTTGTGCAGATGCCCGAAAGGTCTGAAGAGGATAAATGGAACCAATTACTGGTACTTCAGCACTCATCGTAGCTCTCGCTGCAGCCACATGGCACTTTGACAACAGTTACACACTGGCACTTCACACTTACACAGATCTGGAATTAGCTCCCTGAAAACCATCTCACAGTGAGGATCATCTTTATCCATTGGCTAACAAAGATGCCTGAAGCTATTCTCTGCAGTGCAGCTAATTGAAAAGTCATGTTTTAATCGTGGAGGAGAAATGTACATCACCAAACACAAGCTGTGGTCATTGTCTGTGTCTTTGGGGTCATTTAACATCTTTTTTGTGGCTGTTTGTGTCTGGATCTGTTCAGTAGTCACTCTGTGTCTCTCTGTGGTTGTTTTTAGTATCTTACAGTGTTATTTTGTAGGCGAAGCAGCCTTAGGTGCTGCTGCTGGTGGAAAAAGAGTGACCTTCAGTCAATAGTTCACTCTGGAGATTAAGGGAAGCTGTCAAAAGTTTCCTGCCTCCTCACCCTCTCTCCCCCCATGCTTCATCTCTCTCTTTAGTCTAAAGTCAAGCCTCCAAAGAATAACCTTTAAAAACAAGGTAGATGAAGGGAAAACAAACAGAATAATTAAACGAGTCAAACAAACAACAAAAAGTACAACTTTAGCCTCAAAAAACGAGTGCAGTGAGACACGACTCCTGATCACATTTGTGAGTAAATCAGAATATATGCAGCGTTGCAGGATTCGTAGAGGTTATAAAACGATCCACGAGGAATCTAATTGGATTTCTGAATGGCTTTTTTTTTTTACCAAGAATGAATGAAAAACTTTTTCTCCTCTACACGAGCAGACAGAAAAGAGTAAGAGAGGGAGATAGAGAGAATATAAAAGAGAGATACAGAGAGATTGCCACAGTCAATTACAGCCCTGTCCTGCCCTGCAGCTTGTCCTGATTATCAGCTGCCCATCTCAGCTCTATCTAAATGATTTCACAAGCTGAGTAAATAAAGACATCTCTCACCAGGAGGCAGCCCCCGGTCTGCAGTGCAGGCTGCGGCCACCGGGGGTTGCTGTGTCAGTGAGATAAAAAGACATTCAGCCCCTGATAACACTGTGCAGCTCCATTTCTCTGGATTATCTGCATGTGTCTATGGCTGCTCTCTCTGGGTGTGGCATCTATAGCATCTTTTTACCATCACATTGACATAAATAGGGAATTTTGCAAGCATTTGACCACCATTATTTGATCATACTGCCGACCTTTCTGACTTAATGGTGAACCCTTTAAATGCCAATACTTACAGCTGCATCCTAACCAATAAATACCCAAATAAACTATTTTCAGTGTAGAAATCCTTCTTTTTCCACTTTAGAAGAGCGTCTCATCTTGCACTCATCTTGCTCAAGTACTAAAGCAACAACCATCAAGATTTATAGCTTATTTTGCTCGTCCATCCATGATGTGAAACTGCTCATCATACTCAGGGTCGAGGAGGAGCTGAGGCTGCTCCCAGCTCATACTGGTTGAAGTTGGGCTGCAGACCATCACAGAGCGAGAGACACATTCTGCATAAATCCTGACAGTCAATTTGCTTGTGCAACTTGCAACACTATGTATTTTTACATTGCCGTATGTCTTTTTTTTGAATATATAAGTAGAGAATATGAGCACTTCTTCCACCACTGAAAAATGCATTTAATATCAGTAAGACAGTGCAAGACGAAGCAGCTCTCTGAATGACTGCAACTGTGTATGAATAAATATGATGCGCTTAGGAAACATTTCTTTGTGTCTGCTCGGGCTAAGAGCTATACTGCACCTCAAAAACAAAACAAATTGTCATAGAAAGAAGAGTGAGTTACAATGATAAAGAGTGACAGGGACAAAGGAGGCGAGGGAGAGAGAGAGGGAGGCGAATGGGGATGGTAAAAAAAAAAGGTAATGGAACAGAGAGGAGAGAAGAAAGCGCGGCTGACAACAGAGCTTTGGTGAGCTGGAGGAAATTGAAATGCAGATGGCTAGGTATTCTGTTAAGCTCTCATACCTCGCTCCCTATTCTCAAAGCCCCGTCTCTAATTTCGCTCTCTTCACACTTCTCTTTAACGTTTCTTTTTCATTTCCTTTCCCCCCATTCCTCTCTTTTATCTTCCCCTTCAGTTCCCTTTTATAGTCTATCTTGTCCCCTATTCTGTGTGCCCCCATCTTTATCAGCTCGACTCTCTTCCTCCCTGTTTTTGTCTATCTCTGCGGTCCAAAGTACATGTGGCAATGAATCCTCTGGCTGGCAGCGAGCCGTGCACCCTCAGGTGCAGCAGCAGCAGCAGCAGCGCCTGGCCAGAGGACGGCACATCTCTTCTCTCAGATCTTATTACACGTCCTGCCTCTGGTTATGACACTCTGGAGCAGGATTCTCACTACTGTACACTTGTGAAAAAACCACAATGTAGCATGTCAAACACACACCGCCAACTGTAGTTTATTCTTTAAATCTTGACATAGTTCCAGTTTATTCCAACCTGAGCCTTTTTGTACATACTGTGCACTCTTTATATGCATCCCTGTCACATAATCAACAGTAAAAGCTGCAGGATAGAGATGTAAGACTCCTGTGATGCTGAAGTTAACAACTCACTTATATTTCAGAATATATTTTTCAGGAAACTTTTTATTTTGAGCTTCTCCTTTAGTTTTCTGAACTTTATTGGGCTCTGGATCTATTTGGTCTATAGTCATGTTGCTTTATTTGGACTTTCCAGTATCAAGTTTGGTTGCATAAACAATATTAAAAGATCACAGCATGATTAATTTGTTGACTCTTATTAAGGTTTGACCACAACTTGCCAAATTCATAAATGCTTACAGAAAAAAACAGCATTATTACTAAATTTACTCTTGTCCTGAAAGGTTATGCAGCTCATATCTCACCTTTTAATGTTGCTTTAATCATTTTAATGAATCATATTTAATGTCAAGTTATGATGGAGATTTGTCCCAAAATATAATGTAGATTGTGATTTTAAAAACAAAACTCTGGACAAGATGTAAGATGCAAAGCAAGGACACTGACTGCTCGTTAAATATTGAATTTAAAAGTTTTCACATTTGAAATTAGCAGCAGAATCTAAAGAAATACGTCTTTTTAAATGCACCGTTTCTCTTTCCTCGTTCTGAGACCCTCAAAGTAATTATGGTCTTCTCGTCTTTGCGGTGACATTGTCCCGGTGCTCTCAGTATGAGCCTCCTGTAGTGTTGCTGTTGGTCGTACGAAGCTAACTGTGTCCCACTTATTGCCAGCCCACTTTTAATTACGCCTAACAATGACCATTGTGATAGCAGCCCTCAAACAATGGCTGTGCTACAATACGGTCACAGTGACGCGCTGTGGTGAATGTGTCCTCCATGTTTCAGTGGAATACAAGTCGATTCTTTGTCCCCAGTTAGCTCATGAACAACGCAGCTATTATTGTGTAGGTGGAGAGAGCATCTGATTAGCTGGTCCTTTGAGGACTTGACCGAGCCCTCCGCAAGGTGATGTTGATAATCCTCCACAAAAGGAGGCTGTGTTTCTCTCTGCACAAGGTCCAGTGTTCATAATACAACACAATGTATTCTCCTCAGCTGGATAATTAGCTCTACAATGGCACCAGCAAAAAAAACTGACTCCTAAGAATTTCATATTTTTGGAGAAGGACAACTATTCTGATTTCTGTCAGCTCATTTATCTGAATTAAAGGGGGTACTCGAGAATCAGCTGGAGACGGAGCTCAAGAGAGGAAGTAACATTAAGCTTGGTGGATTAATGAGTATTTATGACACAGTGGATGGCCCTCGTGGTTTTCTAATGATGACTCCTCTGTGGTATCTTCATTTGAGTTTCAGAGTATCACTGTCTCGCAGTTTTCCTTCTTGTTAATAACCCTGTGTATGATTCTGCGCGCCTGTATTTCGACTGATTATTCCTCCACTTGTGTACTCTGTGTTAGCGTCTTTGTCTTCACAGAGACAGACAGAGGGGTCTCTTATTCCCTCCTCATGCATGAAGGCCAGCTCTTTATCAGTCGCCCCTGTGGTGAGAGGAAGCGAAAGACAGAGGAGGATGGAAAGTTTTACAGTGTGTAATGAGTAAACAGGCAAAAGAAAAGAGAAAACACGGGGCGAACACTCTGAAAGTGTTGCATGCTTTCAGAACGTGAAGAGGTAATAATGGAAGACATGCATGGCAGCATGTGGATGGGAACATTTTATCTTTCATCAGGCTCAAAACAACCTTCCTGGGGACTCTTTTTTACATTTCAGAGGATTGTGGGTATAATGGCTGGGATCTGGACAGCTAATTTGAGCTAAACAAAGACTTTTTATCCTGTGAGAACACAAAACAAAGCAGGGTAAACCACCTGAGCTCCCCAGGTAATTCTTGTCCTCTGAGAACGGGGCTTCAGAGGATCCTTTAGATAACACTCTAAGTAATCACAACTAATCACAAATTACAACACTTGAGCTTGAAATTCTCTTTCATCATACCCCTCCCACTCTGCCGCCACGCCGCCTGCTGCAGCTGAAATACATTTATTAATCCTGGTTGTGGTGTGAAGTGTTGCTGAGGGAGCTGCGACCTCACACCTGCAGGTCACCATCCAGCTCTGCAGTCTGACAGCAGCCCGGGTTTCAGCTCCTTTAGCCTTGCAATGACTAAGTCACCGCTCTACAGAGCTTGATGCTTGTTGCTCCCAAATGCTCGAATGACCTTAAGTTGCTCATATCAAACCCCCTGCCCCGGGGTATGAAATGTGCTGGATAAACAAAGCAAGCATCGCCTTCCTTTTAACAAATCCAGGGACATAAACAGGATTTAAGAGAGGTCACAGGTCCAAATACCCCTCTAGGAGCCCCACTCCACCAGGAAAAATACTTTTTTTATCCTGTAGATTTTTCTTGTTTTGTCAAAAATTATTTAAATAAAAGATTCTGAGTGTAAAAAATACAAACTTAATGGTAGCTATGGCTCAGAGCGAGTCCCCCGTCCCCACTGCATCATATAGACTCTTATCCTCCACTTACTGTCTTTCTCTCTGCATCACTGCTTCGGTCTCTTATGGCTTTTTTCCTGCACTGCTCTCTGACATGATCTTTCTGGGCTCATTAGGACACTGTCAGGACACTCCAGCTGGGACCCTTGAAATCTCTATCACTGGTCGTTCACAAAGCTGGTACTGGTTTAAAGTTACTCTAACAACGTACCTGTCATAGCTGAGCAGGAACACCTGCCAAATTTATTGACATTTTGCATGATTTTTGCATGGATGTTTGCATTGAAAGTGTTCCTCAGAGCTCTGGTTTGATGATCTGCAGGTCAGATGTCTAGAAAACCAGGTTTAAACTACGCTGAACTTAATTAAAGTCGATTTAAATGTCTGAGATTCAAAAGTATTGGTTAGAGCAGTACTATATATTGTATAATGGGGGTATAATAGTCATCTTTGAAGAGTCTTGTCTGGTATGTAGCAACAAAATCTTTTTTCTCAAGTTTTATTTTCCCTCTAATGAACTTTTTGAAACTTTTTTAATTTCTCCCTGATTCTTGTTTGTGTTTTCAACAAGATTACTTTCCAAAATGTTGTTATTTCTTCTCCTACCCAATGAACCTCCCTTCTGCAATAGCAAAACATCTGTAAACCTCTCCTTATGTTGTCGAAAACAAGCTTCAGCTTTATCTTAAACACTAAAATAGCTTTCAGCCACACTGATCTCATGTGGAAAATCATCTTGTGACTGTTATCCCAAAGGACTCACTGACATTTTGACCATTAATGAGTTTCATAATTGTTTCTGTGTGCTCATTAATAACATGATGCAGGTTCTGGACATATAGTATTTGCTAGAATTTCCCCAAAAATACCATTTAGTGATACAAACAAACATTTTTTAAATTAGCATTCAACAGCGAGCTTTGCTTTGTAAACAAGACGGGTAATTAGTGAGCATTTTCAGCGTGCTAAAAATAACTTCTAGACAAGCAATTAAGAGAAAAAGACAACACACACATTTTATATGTTTAACTCATCCAGCAGTCTCCACATATCATCAGGATCTATTTATGAACAGATCCAAAAAAATCCAGGAGAAGCAACTGGATATTTTCAGAAAGATTTGTAAGTTTCATTCAGGCTGTACTTGACTTTGACTTTAAATAATTCTCGGCATTATTGATGATACTGTGTCATTCCCGTCGCTACAGCAGTTTCGCTAAAAGTCCCAGCTGAAGGTCCACAAGGGATGGGCTCAATGTCAAGAAATGAAAATGAGAATAATTCATGCCAAGGCTCTCTATCACACCAGTGGGAGGGATGAATAAACCAGCACACTGAGCCCGACTCACCTACAGCCAAGGACGAGTCCTCAAACTCCTGTGTCACCCTGAGCCTGCTCCTGTTCCAAGCTGATAACTTATAACTCGAACAGTTACATTTACTCCCTCCCCCATCTCCCCCTCTGTGTCTCCCCCACCAGCTGTTACATGTGACTACACCATCAGCAACAATTTCACATATGAACCAGGACGTTTTTTGCCCTAAAGCTTTAGGGCAAAACTGGTCAGTGTTTTTTTAGTATACATTTACAGAAACTGCACCCTTTTTTTTTTACAACCTGGCACATCGCTAACTTCTGTTTTTTTACGTAACTTCCGTGGCTCAGGTTTTGTGAATCACGATTTTTTTCAGGTTTTTACGTAACTTATGTTTTTTTATGTATATAACTTACGTTATGTAAAAAAAAAAAAACGTAACTTACTTTTCTAAAAACATAACTTACCTTTTTGACATTACTTCTGTGGCTCATGTTTTGTTAGTCACTTCTTTTTCCTTTTTAACGTTACTTACGTTAAACCTAAGATCGTTTTTTCAATGTAACAAGTTTTTTTTTTACGTAACTTACAATTTTCACATAACTTTCGAGACTCATTTCAGCCCTATTAACTACTTCACTTCCAGCATTTACGTGCATTTATTTCCTGTTTAAACTGTCTTTTATAACGTCTAACCAGGAAGTGTTTTACCCTAAACCTAGCTCAGTGGTTTTGTAGCATAAATTCACTGAAACTGCAGCTTTTTTACAACCACAAACTGTTTGTTTATGTAAAATGACGCTAATTTTAGAACGCTCTGCTGTACCGAACGAGTTGTGAAACTCTCATGTGTCTATTCTGTCGTTTAAGGTGTCGATCTTGTTGCCCTAAAACTAATCGCCCCCTTTGTGGCTATCTGCATTATATCTCATAAACCCCGCCCCTCCATGATAGCAGAATTTACTTGTAACACGATGCGAACAAAGGCAAGTATGTGAACAACTCAGCCGATTGTCTACATGAACATGTGGTGAGAAACAAACATCTCCAGCCTAAAGGTTCTGAACACCCAACCCTTGTTCCACCCACACAGGTGTTTCACAGGCTGATGAGACGTCTGCTCAGAGCTGTGTGGGCATGTTAGACTGTGCATGATTGGCGGCCGCAGACTCTATTGTTGCACCCTTTTCAGGAACATAACACCTATTGTTCGATATTTGTTTTTTTGTTTTGTTTTTCCGTGCAGAAATTCAGCTCTAATTCGACTTCATCGCTTTCATTTAGGGTCTCCAGCCATGCCTGGTGCCTAATAGTTTGAAAATGTGCACTCTGCACACTCCAATTCATCTTTATTTGTCAAGCAATTATCAAAAAAATAATCAGAATTTAGAGAAATTATTATCCTTTTGTTTGTGTGAATGTGCATGTCTGTAAGGCTGTGTGTGTGCACGTGTGTGTGTGTGTGTGAGAGAGAGGGTTGGTGACAAAACATGAGGAAAAGTCACTTGGGAGGTTCTGCATCAATCAGCTGATAACATGTTCAGTGATTATCTGTTATTCAACCTAAATAACACAATTTACCCGACTGAGGGCCGACGTGTTATCTGTAATGAGCAGGTATGTGTGTGTGTGTGTGTGTGTGAGGGAGACTGCTGCATCAGAGAAACACCCCCCCTGCCCCTCCTGCTCCCCTCAACACACACCTGCCAGCACCAAAGTAGGACTGCCGCTTCTGAAAGCACATAAACAAAACCAAAGCTGGGAGAAACCTTGCAGCATCGTAAGCAGGACGCCGATAGATTTCCTTGGGAGAGTAAGTAGCCGCTCGCCCTTCAGTGTCGCATTTTAACCATGTAATCAAGTCCGGAGTAATTGAATACGTGGCAAGCATGCCGAGGTATGAAGGAGAGGAGAGGAGACAAGTAGATGAGAAAACGAGAGGAAATAAAATGGAGAGAGGGGAGAAGAGGAAAGAAGACAGGAAGAGGAAAGGAAACAAGAGGAGAGGAGACAAGTAGAGAATAACTAGGAGTGGAAAGGATGCAAGACGAAGCAAGAGAAAACGAGAAGAAGAGAGGAAACATGGAAATGGAAAAGCACTGTATAATGGAGAGGGAAAAGAGATGGTAGCGAATGGGGAAGTGAGAGGAACAGGAGGGGAAACAGATGGAGACGCAACAAAGAGAGAGAAGGAACAAAGAGAAGCACAAGAAAAAGAGGAGAGAGACAGGAGAGGAACCTAACCAGCCAGATATTCTGCCCTACATCTACAGCTCTGCATTTTGGATAATGAAGAGGAGCAGGTGGGCGAATAGATTCTGTCACAGTCTACAAGACGCGAGGACACTGGCACTGTGTGTGTGTGTGGGCACACGCTCACAGGCACGCACACAACCTGAGAGCACGCCAGCAGACCGGCCAGCGTGATGACATCACTGACTGTGTGGATGAAGTGTGTGAGACTGTGTGCTCCCCTCTGACCACACAACATGTGGGTGAGTGAAGAGGCCGGTCCTCAGGGGTTCAGAGTCCAGATGGTGACGTCCAGAATCCAAATTTGTAAGCTAAACATTTAATTTCTCAACCACAAAATGGGAACAAAGTAACAGTTAATTAATTATCCCTAACCTCTCAGGTCACAGGGGGGACCTACAGCATGTTCCCTCCCCCCAAATAAAGGTATTTTTGAACCATGTTTTTGACATCTTCCCCTTTTTCTAGCACATCAGAAGTGACACCAATAAAACAGAAATTAATCAAATAATTGTGGAATCATGCCGTTATTTTATTATTTTCCATTTTGCATTATTGGTTTGTTGTTCGTGGTTTTTCATGCGGTTACAGACTGCACTAAATCACACAAATTATCATCCTCATCATGGTGAAAACTCGAAAAGAGCCCTAATAAATGTATATACAAATGTATATTTGTGTGCTGCTCCTGCAGGTTACCAGCACCCATCGCTCATCTGTGCTTGTCTGACTCTGCACTGACGGGACCTCTCACTCTTCTTTGTGTTATTGTTTCAAGTTTGATGTCTTTTTTCACGTAATAAATAATTATCTTGGCGTCCTGTTGTTTTAACGCTAATACCTCTAATCAGAGTTTTTATACAGGGTCTGTTGGCC